>WBMW01004105.1:37926-70963 GCA_013396635.1 Penelope pileata | reverse complement strand
TTGATGAAGACATTGAACAAGACCGGACCCAGCACCGACCCCTGGGGAACACCGCTAGTTACAGGTCTCCAACTGGACTCTGTGCCGCTGATCACTACCCTCTGAGCTCGGCCAGTCAGCCAGTTCTCAACCCACCTCACCGTCCACTCATCTATCCCTCATTTTCTCATCTTTGCTATCAGGATGTCATGGGAGACAGTGTCAAAAGCCTTGCTGAAATCAAGGCAGATGACATCCACTGCTCTCCCCCCATCTACCCAGCCAGTGATGTTATCATAGAAGGCTACCAGGTTGGTCAGACATGATTTCCCCTTGGTGAATCCATGCTGACTACTCCTGATAACCTTCTTCTCTTCCAATTGCTTTATGTTGAATACCAATGAACATATCTACATACTAAGGTAATTTGTAAACTATATTGAAATGGAATTTTTTTTTTTTTTAAACTGTTAATGACTTTGTGGCCCCTCAGCCACTTTGCTTCCTGTTTCACTGTGGCTCCAAGAGGATTCAATATCTGTGGAAGATGTGTGGGCATAGTGAAGCCAAGGAGAGATAATCAGGTACAGATTTTCTACCAGGTATTTGAATACAGATGGTTGTTTTTAAAGAAATACAAAAAGGTCAGCTATGCTGATCAAAAGTCAGATCAAGAACCTTCAAAGGAATAACATTTGTCTTAATTACATTCCTCCGACAGGCTTTTTCCTGTTTATAGGCTACTAAATTGCAGGAAAACTGCATCTAGATCTATCTGCATCTATCTATGTATTTAGTTTTAGCGAATACTAGATTTCCTGTGATTTTTTTTTCTTTCCAGTTGCTCAGATCCTGAGGCTACCATGCATGTATCTTATTTACATTCCAAAACAAACATACTCAATACTTATGCATTTATGTTTTTATTAACATTGCTCTAGGTTTAAACATTCTATACTTGTACTGTAATTATTTGCGAACATCACCTTTAGCCCAGTACAGGTTATGTTTACACTCCTAGAGAAGAGTTCAGGTAAACAGCTGGATCTTAACTGTTTAAGTGTGACTGAAACCACAGGACAAGTCTAGAAAAGATGGCTTGTTAAGGAAGATTTGGACTCCATTAAGAGGAATCTGCATTATTGTCTCTTTTATAATAACGTAATACTTTCTAACATTCATTTTAATGGATCAATGCGTGTAAATGAGTTAAGTTCCATAAAAAAAGATGGTTATTTTTATAACGATTGACATTTCAGTAACATCCGATTTCTCACAGCTTTTATTATACAAAACAGTATAGAGTGGACTATTGAAATGTCTGGTTAAAGACATAATGAATACAGCTCTTGACAACAAATAATACAACAAGATTCTAAGTTTCTTCTTGTGTTGAGTAATCATAATTTCAGACACGTTTGAGTGCCAGGAAGTGAAAACATCCTTGGCCTAAGGAGCAGTAAACTAGAAAAGGGTCGTTTACTGCATGTGCAGCTGAAATATGTAAACTCATTTTCTGAATAGCATTCGTGAAGAGCAGTAATGACAGTAGTCCTTCTGCATTTCTTTTCTATATAGTTATTTCTTAATCCATTTTGTAAATGGATCTCATCTACCAAAGATTTAGAGAGTCTGCATTTTAGCTGACATTGTCCTCAGACTGGGGAAATTATGAAGTGCTGTAGTCAAAATATACCATAACATTTTTTCTTGTCCTGAAGTACAAGCTAATGTGTTTCTTTTTTTCAAAAATGTGTATTTCTATATAATAACTACGTCTATATTACACATATTAGAAGTTTTCCATTTAATTTCCCAAAGGAAAAGTACCTTTTCTGGTTCTCTTTCCAGGAAATTATTTATTGGGGGATCAAGAGGTTTATACAGACAAGGTTGTTCTGACTGTTTCATTCCTTTTTAACAAGCCATCTTCCAATTATGTGGCACACTGACTCTTCCCTTTGAGCTAACAGTTCTCAGATCAAAGGTGTTGTCTTGCCCCTTGATGAGTAGAGAGGAATGGACACTGAAGATGCTCCACTGTAACTCTCTTAGAGCATGATGGCAGTATAGGTATAGGCATTTAGCTCAAATGATACATTTGGATTCAGCTCTGTGTAAAATTAAACATTTATTAGATAGAACCAAATACTTCATTGGACTGAGAGATCTAAATTCAAACTCCTTGAGTAAAACTTGGCCCTCTCCCCAGGAAGAATCCACATCAACAGGCTGCTCATAGTTGAATCCTTTCTCTACCAAAAAAAAAAAGTTCCACTTTTGATAATAGCTCAGTTGAACAGATGCATTTCTTGAAAATATTTCACTTGGGTAAAATGACATCTTCAATACCTATTGAACACCCAAGATGTGTTAAAAGCAGTTTGCTTTTGCAAATTAATTAAGACATTGTAGTAAGAAAACTTACTTTCTTCGTAGAGAGCTTGAATCCTCTCAGTAGATTTCTCACTGTATTCCCAATATAATGGGTTAACATACATTTCATTTCCTTACAGGGCTTTGTTAAATTAATTTTATTAATTTTATTTGCTTAGTGGTTGATTATTTCTTTTTACTGTGTTAATGGAAGCTGATACCTATCATTTTAACATGGAGAAGTCCATAGGGATGACCTAGAGGTTTATCTGTATTCTCGGTAAATCCTTGAAACATTAATTCCAGTTTCACAGCTCCTACAAGTTTTAGAGACACTATCTTTTCTTACTATAAAGAATACAGGTATGTGCAGCTATCACTCACATATCACTCACTGCAACATCACATAACTTTTATAAAGTTTTCTTTGGAATTGCCTGTATTTTTTTTTTAACTCTTTTAACTCTTTAGATAATGTTTTGAGCAGTGTCTTTTTTTTTTTTGCATTTCTGAATATTGAGCATTTCGTACTGCTCATTTGTGAAATTGTTTGCAACTTGCAGTTTTCAATACAGAAATGAACCAAGAAGTGGCTTTGGGGTGATTACTCTGAACTATTTGAAAAGTAGGAGAAGTACCTAGAGCAGATACAAGAGAAGGGAGGTGAGGAACAAGTGTCCTATATTTTAAAAACTAATTTCTGTAAAATCTAATTAGATGTAAATCTGGTTGAGGGAAACCCAACGTTGAATTGAACACAAATGCTTGGAGCAAGTCCCCAGCATTGCCTTGGCTAGAGAGCAGCAGAGTTCTGTCAGGGCACTGAGGCTAGTAAACATTGTTGTGCTCCCTGTTCTGGTGTCTTGCCTGTCTGCTTTTTGGTGTAGTTGTTTTCCTTTAGTATCAGGAAAACTTTGTCTTAATTCAACCCACAATTATGACTTTAATTTATCACACAAATACAACTTAACAGTGTGCATTTTTGTGCTTATCCATCTCTTTCTGGAATAATTTGTAGATAAGCACTTGTTAAGGATAAGTGTAGTGCTCAGCAGTGAACTCATTATGAGAAAAGGAAAAAAAAAGTTTCACATCACATCACATTGAGTGATGAGTCTGAAATTTCTTTGAAGTCTGGAATAGCGTGCTGTAGGACAAGTGTGGACAATGATTTGGAGCTCTTTCTGAAGGAAATGTGAATGAAGGATTTGTTTGTGACAATGTAGTAGTTGTGACAATTACGTGACATATGCAATGATTATTCCAAGGTCAGAATCCCACTGAAGATGAGTTAGAAACAAAATAGCGAAAGTCCTAAACACCTAAATGAAAGGGATAAGCTCTAGGTTTGTTTTCTCATTGTGTTTTTATAGTATCTGGTTTCTTCATGGGTTATAACTCTCATTTCAAGTCATTTAAAAAATTCTTTCTCTGTCCCAAGTATTACAGATCCAGCAAAACAGTCTGTTAGTTACTGTCTGGGACCATATTTGTTTTTCTTTTTGTATGCAATGTTCTGTAGCATATTTTTTGTCCCATATAGATTGTATCATGAGAGGATGCCGAGGACTTAATGGTATTTTTCATTTCATTACTAATGATGATCTGTTAGTTACTTTGATGTCAGGTTGGTTCTTATCAATTGAGTTTGGGGTGTTTGATTCATGTCTGAAGAAAGAGAAGCCAACTGAATGAGTTGAATGAACTCAAAATTTCAGATTTCTGCGGGAAGCAAGCCCCGTACTCCTTTCTTTCAACATGATTTTAAAACACCTTCTTTCTTTCTACTCAGGGATACTTTTCAGCTGACAATGGTGCAAGCACATTCTAACCTTTATCCCCAGTGTTTTGCATCATTGATTCAGTTTATTTCCTACTACAAATTTCCATGGAACTCAGATCTCTGTCATGTCTGGGAACTTCAGCCATACTCCTACTTCCTGGAAAATTACCATCATTTTTCACACTCCTCATCCTCTGACTGTAGGCCGCTCTTAACAAATAACAAGAGCAGAATTCTTCATATCCTGATATCTTCATAAAGGGATGTTTGTGAGTGTCGTTTTCAAGCTTTGTGTTGTGTAAAATCATGTCCCAACATGGTGAAGTTTCCTCCTAGAAACTATGTTTGTCTCTGTCTCATAACACCCACTTCTGGTGGTGGTGATAGTTTGTTGATTATTTTGTTTGTTTGTTTCTTTTTAAGACTTACTGATAAATAAATGTAATTTGCAAAATAAGTCAAAATTTTATTTGGATATGATAGGATTATGAGACAATTGAAGTGAATGCTAGATATTCTCCAAGTTTAAATGATCATTTGGTGCACTTTATATGAAATTCTCCTGAAGAGAAGATTGTTTTTTGTTGATCGATCTTTGCTAATTACCATATTAGTTGTGATGTCTGTCTTGGCCAAATGCACAATTTTTACTAAGAAAAATTGGAGAAATGCTACTTGTTAGAATGGACAAAATCTTCCTTAACCTTTTGCATTTTCCAATTTGAGCACTTTAGCTATTCAGAGAACAACATTTCTTCAGGGAAAAGTTTTATTGTGGTAGTTAAAAAAAGGAGAGAGAGCAATTTTCTGGAGGAGCAGTCAGCACAGGCTTATATCGATAACTTTAGCTCAGAATCCTGGGGGACAGGGGAGAGGATTGCATCCAGCAGCAGAATAATCTCCACCTCCTCCTGACTTACAAGTTAAGACTTGTACATCTGCTGTCCTTTTGAGATGGAATTTGCTGTGGATGTGTTTCTGTCAAAGCTGATGAGGAACATTTACTAATAAATATTTGAATGGTAATTATTATTATCAGACAGTTGCATTTGTTTATGCCAACTGTCTTTATTCTAATTTGCCACACAAAATAATGTGGACTGAATAACAAACTGTTGCACAATTTTTTTTCCACTAGCGTATTTGACTTCTAATATGTTTGATTTTCTTACGAAGTCTATGCAGAATACACTTTTACCTTCCATCCACCCCCATGTATACACAAAAGCCTTTTATGTAACATTTATGTGTCTTTCTGCTGCAAATGAACTCCTTCTAAAACAGCAAAGTGCAAACAGAGTTGCATAAGCCCATCTCCAACCTGCATAGATCAACTTCTTTTCAACAGAACAGATCTTCACCTGCTGTTTACAGTATTGCCCTCCAACAGATCAAATAGGTCATGTATTAATAATTGAAAAAATATTTTATTTGATTAGTCCTGCCTGAAACGAATTCCAGTAGGTATTAATTACTCAACATTTACATTGTCAGAAGTCTTCTAGAAATCCTTGTTCTTGAATATTTGTAGTCACACTGTGAAATGAGATGTTATTCAAATAAATGTATACACTTTTATATCTGGATTGTATGAAAAATCTCAGTTGGAAGACATTCTACTATAGACAGTCAATGATTTAATGTTCAGATTCAAGCAACTGTTTTGTAAATCTGAAATTCAGTTTAAGGGTGACGTCTTTCTTTAAAGGAGCATTCTAGAGCTGTGCCCATTTTTGTACCCAGCATCAGGAGAGGAGATAAGCAAATTGATGTTCTTCTGAGGTCTTCAGTGGCTTTCCAGTGGACTACTTTGTAAATTACTTAAGTGACTGTAGGCATTAGTGGGAAGCTTCTTCAGTAATGTTTGTTCTTTTCACGTGAGATGTTTATCACACACAAATCTTTTCAGATTCTTTTCAAGAAAAAAAGAATATATTAAATAGGATTTATTTTGTTGGATTCTTAATATTCTGTCAAGTGAATAACCGCTCTGAACCCGCCTGTGCTTGTCTTTTAACATTTGCGTTTTGGTGTATGACCAGCTGAAAAGTCCTGCTTGCAGACTGGGCATACTTGAAGCCTGAGTTCTGGACTACTTTCACAGTCTGCTCTGCAAATCACAGCACAGTACAGCTGCAAATATTAGGACATCACCCAGGAAAATCACAGCTCTGAAAACCTGAAAGAATTGGAGGATTGTAGGAAGATTTATTTTACTCTCAGGAGGAATGCAGTTAGGAGCATGCGGTCAACCTCTAAGCAAGAACACTGACAGGAGATTGGAGGAGGATAACATCCCACCAAGACTGTCAGGAGAAAATGAGAGCTTCAAAGTCAAGAGTGAGATTAATACCATTTCCTACACAGTTGGTGGAGTGTAGGGGTATATAAATAGATAGCTTAAAAAGTAGTCTTTAAATGCAATCTGTGTCACATCGTGACTTTAATTTAAGGCAGTAATGCTAAAAAGTCTATTTCATTAGTTTTTTGGAGGCCACTCTAAAGAGCTCTGATAGACATAAGATGCACATTATTGTTCCTGGCAATGAGTTATTATGCCACTGCATTTCATATTCATTTAATTTAAATTCTGCAAAATACCTGATACAACTTCATACAAGAAGGTGTCTAAAAATGAGTGGAAGACTCATGAGTGGAAAATGATTTTTTCAGGCCTTCATTCAGAGCAGTGCCCTTCCGTGCATACACACGTACATTCATGTCCTGCGCCATCTTTCTACATTGCCAGCCCTACTTACTATGTTTATTGAGCATTGAAAAAAAGGAAACATTGCATCATTTTAGACTGATATTTTAGAACCTCCCTTCCTCCCTTCAAAACAATAAAGGTCTAATTGGGTCGTATGCATTCTGAAAGCAGAACTTTTGAAAAGTACTTTGTCAAGGAATAACCTTTCTCTGAAGGCTGTTTTAGATATCTCCAAACATGACTAGGTTGCATGGACTTAAAAGCATCAGAAGTTAACACATTTTTTTTAAGAGAAAAATCTTATGTTTGAATTTAAGAAATGGAAATCAAGGTCTTTACAGTTCTGTATTCAAAATATAATGGATCAGTAGAAGCAGAACACAGGGCATAAGGATAAATACAAATTATTGTGCAAGGGTCTGTGTGTGGAGGGGTGAAATTCAAGAAGATTGCAATATAATTAAAGGATGGAGTAAGCATTTTGATAGGAGCATGTTAGAAATAATTTCAATCCCATTACAGAAGCAGTAGTGGGTGCAAAAACTTTGTTATTGACTGGGCAGCAGCAGTGAACTCCTGAAGATTTCCAATTGATGTGGGTGTATAAAAAATTGGTTGAATAATACTGACTTAATTATGCCTCTTGTGAATTCCAATTTGCTATACTACTGAAAAAAGTACCATGGGGGGAAAGAAGGAGGAAAGAATAAGAGGAGAATAGCTTGACAACACTAACAAACCTTAGGATATTGTAAATATTTAATTGCATGAACTGAGTAAGATGTGGTTGTTGTCTGTAAGATATAATTAACTACATGAAAATAGCTGATTAATTTCTGCATAGACTAATATGCTCATGACTGTGAGGTAAGATAAACCTTTGCTGTTTTTATTATATATATATATAAATGTGCTGAGTTTTGCAGGCAGTTCCAGGACTTCCCTTGAAGCCTGTCTCTCACCTGGATAGACACGATGTCTTCAAGTGTGCTCCTGAGCATTGTTGGAGTTCATTACTCCCCCTAAGGTGAAATTAGCACAAGGATGCACAGTAACTTGACACGTAACCAGGAAAGGTTTGAAGAACAAGTACTGCAGAGCTTAATGCTCTTCTAACCCCTTGCAGTCAGTGGAACGTAGCTGTCATCTCTGGAAGCACGTATTTCAGGCAGTTAGTTTCTTGCTCTTACCACATCTATGCTGATTTTTCATTAGTGTATTTGTGTTGTATGATTTCTGAAACACTACGCCTAGGTAAACTGGTAAGAGTTGTTGATTCCCTTAAGGGCAGAGAGGCCTTGCAGAGAGATCTTTACAAATGAGAGCACTGGGCAATCACCAGTTGCGTGAAGAGCAAAAAGAGCAAGTGCCAGATTATACCTGGGACAGGGCAACCCCAGATCTATGTGTAGACTGGGGGATGAGAGGCTGGGAAGCAGCCTCACAGGCAGGGATCTGGGGATTCTGGTGGATGGCAAGTTGAATGTGAGTCACCAGTGTGTTGTGGCTGCCAGAAGGGCCAACCATACGCTGAGTTCCCTCAGGCCCAGTGCTACCAGCCGGGTGAGGGAAGGGATTGTCCCACTCTGCTCTGTGCTCGTGCAGTCTCACCTCAAGCACTGCATGCAGTTTTGGGTGCCACAATGTAAGAAGGGCATAAAACTATTACAGAGAATCTGAAGGAGAGCTATAAAGATGGTGAAGAATCTAGAAGGCAAGACATATGAGGACCAGCTGAGGGGGTTCTTCAGCCCAGAGCAGTGGAGGCTGAGGGGAGGCCTCATGGTGGCCTACAGCTTCCTCACCAGGGGAGCGGAGGGGCAACGCTGATCTCTGCTCTCTGGTGACAGCGACAGGACCCAAGGGAAAGACATGGAGCTGCATCAGGGGAGGGCTAGGTTGGGTGTTAGGAAAAGATTATTCCCCAAGAGGGTGGTTGGGCCCTGGAACATGCTTCCCTGGCTAGGTTGGGTGTTAGGAAAAGATTATTCCCCAAGAGGGTGGTTGGGCCCTGGAACATGCTTCCCTGGGCAGTGGTCATGGCATCAAGCTTCTGGAGTTCAAGAAGAGCTTGGACAAAGCTCTCAGACATATGGTTTGATTTTTGGGTGGTCCTGTGTGGAGCCAGCAGTTGGACTTGATGAATCTTATGAGTCCCTTCCAGCTCGGAATAGTCTATGGTTCTATGGACGGTGAGGTGGGTTGAGAACTGGCTGACTGGCAGAGCTGAGAGGGTAGTGATCAGTGACGCAAAGTCCAGTTGGAGACTTGTAACTAGCGGTGTTCCCAGGGATCGGTGCTGAGTCTTGTTCAACATCTTCATCAATGACCTTGATGAGGGGATAGTGTCCACCCTCAGCAAGTTCTCTGATGATACAAAGCTGGGAGGAGTGGCTGACACGCCAGAAGGCTGTGCTGCCATTCAGCAAGACCTGGACAGGCTGGAGAGTTGGGCAGAGAGGAACCTTATGAGGTTCAGCAAGAGCAAGTGTAAAGTCTTGCACCTGGGGAGGAATAACCGCATGTACCAGTACAGGTTGGGGGATGACCTGCTGGAGAGGAGCTCCGCGGAGAGGGACCTGGGGGTCCTGGTTGACAACAGGTTGGCCATGAGCCAGCAGTGTGCCCTCGTGGCCAATAAGGCCAACAGGATCCTGGGGTGCATTAAAAAGAGCATTGCCAGCAGGGCAAGGGAGGTGATCCTCCCCCTCTGCTCTGCCCTGGTCAGGCCTCAGCTGGAGTATTGTATCCAGTTCTGGGCTCCCCAGTATAAAAAAGACCGGGACTTCCTGGAAAGAGTCCAGCGGAGGGCCACAAAGATGGTACAGGGCCTGGAGCATCTCCTCTATGAGGAGAGGCTCAGTAAGCTGGGTCTGTTCAGCCTGGAGAAAAGAAGGCTGAGAGGGGATCTTATTAATGTCTACAAATGGATATCTAAAGTGCAGGAGGCAAATGGACATGGGCAATCTCTTTTCAGTGGTCTGTGGGGACAGGACAAGGGGAAATGGCCTTAAGCTGGAGCACAGGAAGTTCCGCACCAATATGCATAAGAACTTCTTCACGGTGAGGGTGACGGAGCACTGGAACAGGCTGCCCAGGGAGGTTGTGGAGTCTCCTTCCCTGGAGATATTCAAGACCCTTCTGGATGCCTACCTGTGTGACCTGCTGTAGGGAACTTGCTTTAGCAGGGGTGTTGGACTCGATGATCTCTCGAGATCCCATCCAACCCCTACGATTCTGATTCTGTGGTTCTATCTGCACATTTCTAGTCTGAATTTCAGGCAAGTATATTTCTGGTTTTTAGCAAGCATCAATTCATCTTAAACTATTCAGTTCTTACATCTAAATCTTGGGATTTGCTAGTAGAAGGCAGTTACTGCACCATAAAACCAATGAAATGATGTACCTTAATCAAGACTAAGAACTAGTTAATGACTTTTGAAGCTAGAGTTTTCTGCTGTTTAAGCAACAGAATCAAGAACTCCAGCTTAGAGCTGCAGCAGTCAAGTCGTACATATTATGGATCGATTAAGACTAGGAGAAACAAAGCACAATGGAGACTCTGTGTGTACCTACAGTGTTACAAGAGTGGAATAAACAAGTCATTCAAGTCCATTATTTTGTCACCTCTTTCCTGTAATCAAAATCAACTCTTAATTTGGAAAAGATCATTCAAAAGAGCTGTACAATTGTTTATTAATAACAAATTTATTTGGTCAGATTCTTAGGCCAAAAACAATGGGATATAAGTAATAGTCACAGATCTTGAAGATGATTGAAGACATTTTTACTTCTAAGTTCAAAGATCACAAACTCTAAGTCTTACGACTGTCTGCCCATTTCCTAAGGAAGTCACTGTAGAATAAAAAAATCCCAGGTATTCAGAAGTAGACTTGAGATGAGACAGTTCTGTTGGAGGAGAAAGGAGGGACTACTGTCAGATTATTTCTCTTTTGTATAGGCTACAAACGCTTTCCTTTTAAAGTGTGGTTTGCACCGGTTTTTGAAGGACAAACACTTAGCTGTCTCCCAAACCTTGAGATTCTGGAGGTAAGATACTTTTCTTTCATATACTACTACATATTTCTATATGAACAGAGGGCACTAACTCTCTCTGTCTATAGGGGAAGGAAGTCTCTTTCTGCCAAAAACCTATGGATTAATAAAACTTGGTTCAGTCTCCTGTTCCGAAGACTTACTTAAACAGATTCTTTACCCTTTGTGTTACTGTTTTCACCAATGAACAACAAAGATACCTACAGGTTAAAGGATGACAGGTAATGGGGACCACCTAATAGTCTTACATCATGCACAGATTGAAATTGTTGCATTTCTGTAATATATTCTGAAGCATATCTGCTCTGGAGATTTGTCCTACAACAACAAAGGTAGATATAACACATACCTGCATCTTGTCTAAAAGCCCATTAACAGAGCAAGAGCAGGCCTTGGGAGCAGTTATGTCTGCGTGTCCCTGGTTACAGATATCTTAGGTAGTAATTTTTTTCAGTTGTAAAAAGGATCAAAGGCATCTGTTCAATGGCATTGCTTCCAGGTGTACTGCCATCAACACTGGCATCTCTGTTACCATGTAGAATTAAGTNCATGTATGTGTATTAGGCCCTGGAACGTGTTCAGAGAAGGGCAACAAAACTGGTGAGGGGTCTAGAGCACAAGTCTTATGAGGAGCGGCTGAGGGAGCTGGGATTGTTTAGTCTGGAGAAGAGGAGGCTCAGAGGAGACCTCATCGCACTCTACAACTTCCTGAAGGGAGGCTGTGGTGAGGAGGGGGTCGGCCTCTTCTCCCAGATAACTAATGACAGGACGAGAGGGAATGGCCACAAGTTGCGCCAGGGTAAATTTAGACTGGATATAAGGAAAAATTTTTTCTCTGAAAGAGTGGTCAGGCACTGGAATGGCCTGCCTAGGGAGGTGGTGGAGTCACCGTCCCTGCCGCTGTTCAAGAAGCGTCTGGATGAGGTGCTAAGGGATATGATTTAGTAGCTTAGTGGGTAGGGATGGTGATAGGAAGACGGTTGGACTAGATGATCTTGTAGGTCCTTTCCAACCTAGTGTTTCTATGATTCTATGATTCTAAGTTCAAGTGTACTGATGGTGTTCTGTTTTAAGCTAAGAAATCACTTCTATTGATATCATTAGCTTTACTTCTGCCTCTTGTTTACTTCCCTTAGTACTTCTACAGCTTAGCCTGTTGGCTGTTTCCTCAAGAAAAACAAAAAAGAATAAACAAATGGAATTATTATACAACTTTTAAATGTGAAATTAAGATTATGAAATACTGCCTGTGAGAACAACTAGATTGAGATACTTTACTGAACTGAATATTGTGTTCTACATTGTGTTCTACTCTGAAAGTGTTTGCTAAATAGCAGTCTGCAGGAAAAGCTGTGCTTCTAACTAATTATTCTCTAACACTATTTGTTCTGATTTTGGGTAATGCCCAGAACTGTATGCATAAGAACACAGAAATGCATCTTCATGCTAATGATCTAGCCTATCCTACCCTTATTACTCATTGGAACTTGAGAATTCCCAATATTTTACCATTGTCTAGCCAGCAATGAATGTTTTCTTATCCTTTGAATTTTTCAGCTGGCAACTCCATTCTGTATGGGAAGAAATTGGCTTTCTGACTGTGACTGAAGTTACTCCTTTCCCATTTTAATGCTTATATGTTTTTCTCTGGTCCTTTGGTTTAAAAACAATGGAAAGTACAAGGTGTGTGAAGAGTTGGCTTATTGTGCATTCAGAATTTAGATGAAATGAAAGAGGGCTACTGTGAATTTGATTCATTAAGTTATTTAAACATGTATATAACAGTAAAAACTTGAGTGGTTGAAATGTTTTAAACTGTACTTGTAGCTCTTGTCCTACTCGTTTCAGGAGCTTTGTGCATATTTCTGAGTCTCCTTCTTTTATGAGATTTCTTATAGTGCCATATGAATGTCAGTTGGAGGAGGAGTAAAGGTATTTAGAGAGCCTCTTGTATATTTCTACTTTAACATTAAGCATATAAGATGCTCATAAATATGCAATCAACTATCAAGTACATAGTTTCTGGAAATGTCAACCTCTTATACTCATCACTTTAGAAAGAGCTGGAATTTTGGCATTAGTATTAATCACTGTAACAATTCTGTTGACAGGAAGTATTTACCCATGTTACATTACCTACAGAGTACAGTAAGATCCAATAAAACTGTGCAAGGTGATAAAGATGAGGGATAGAGATGTTTTTATTTCCATACTTGAATACTTTGTGACTGCCTTCTCTTGAGATTCTTACAAATCTTGGAACTGACTACTGAAAATAGGCACTGACCTTTAGTGCTTGCTCTCGGGTTCTTGGTTATCTTGTAGTGTTGGCTGTGCGATTACCAAAATTTCTCCTAGTTTTGAGTATTTCACATTATTGTATAGCAAGATGCAAACACAAAAAATATAGCTTCTTTTCTTTTTCTTTCTTTCTTTTTTTTTTTTTTTATACTAAAAGCAGAGGCCTTCTCTATTTAAAAAGCAATAAAAAATAATAAATTAGTTTGAAGGGGACTGTACAGTTGTCTAAGTCAATGTTTTTAATATGTGGTACATCTTTGCCAGGGTAGCATTGCTACAGTGTCAGAACATAGTATAGTATTGCCATTTCTTCTTCCTCTTTCATGGTGATGTTAACAAATTGGGCTTTTGCTTTGAAACTTCGTTAATGTTACCTGCCTTTACTTTCAAATTCATTTATCACAACAAGTTAAATATTCTCAGAAAGGATCTGAATAAGTGGAATTTGAGAACTGTCGAGAAGACACAATTGGAAGTAAAGCTTTGCTAGAGCTACTATTTAGGAAACTATTTGCACCATTAATAGTTGCTTTACCTACATCCTCAGATTAGGACTGAGTCCTTAAGTGGAAATGGCATGCTTAAGAGAGCTTGTGTTGGCCCTCAGGAGTGCAGAGCTTCATGCTGGGTCATCATATGTGACCAGGCCACTGTTGCTGATAAAAGAAGAACCATCAAGGAGGGGGCTGGCTGTCACATGGCCTGCTTGGCTGGTGCGTGATACAGCGACATTGCTACCAGGGTATTGGACTGCCTATGTGCCCATGGGAGTTTGCTGCCCTTATGGCTGCAAGAAGAAATCCCCTCTACTCTCTTACATCAATTGGATGACCTCATAAAATTAATGAGACATGTTTTTACAACCTTCTCTCAGACAAGGCAATAGTAATCACTGTATTTTATATGACATAGTGTTTAAACTAAGTGGAAAGAAATCATACAAATCCAGTGTAAATACTTTGAGATGCATAAAGTAATTATTAATCTTTAAAAAAAGATTAAATATGCACAGTTAGCTAATAAATGGCAGATGAATAATTTATTAAAGATAAAAGCTAAGGGAAGAGATGTATTAATGTTTTACCTGCAGTTACTCTTTTTCTTTGACAAGCTGTAACTAAGGCACTAGATTTTTAGCCTTTATCATGTTTATTTTCAAAGCCTTGCAGCAATATAGAGATGTGTAATGATTTTGAAGGACATATGTGAATGTGTCTTTGTCTGTGTATGTCTCCCATATAAATAGATAATATATGGAGAGACTTATTTTGCAACTCATTTTCAATCATTCATGCTGACAGTAGTTGGAAGAAGGTATTGGGGCCATAAACTAACATATACATTCTACAGTGAAATGTTTGCTAAACTGCTATTTTCATTCTTACCTTAAAATTCCACAATCATTGCACACACATACAAGCTAGTTGCTTGTAAATTATCCAGACTTTATTTCTGAGAAAGTTTTAAGAAGGCTGAAAAAGTCTTGATGTAGTTCCTCTTATAATGTTTCACTTCTTGGATCTCAGAAGACAGTTTGTTTGGCAATAAATAACAAACCTCTAGAATTAGCCATAATATTAAATGTTTGTGAGAGTGTATGTTAACTAACCCTGAGTATTAATTTGTCCTTAACAATCAGAGCAATCAAATGTTGTCAACATTCAGCATTCAAAAATCATGGACCAGCCCTCAGAAGAAAAAAAAAAAAAGATCAAATTCCATAAGATTACATTTAAGTGAGTAATTGTAGGTTCTTTGTATGTGTTCTGTTTTTCAGCCTTTAGATTTAAGGTTTTCTTTGCAGCCTAGAGGAACAGAAAACAGTGAAATCTAAAATTCTTGTATTACCACATGACCTCAAGGAACTGAAATTTTAAGTAAAATTCCACTTATAATGAGGCATGTGATAAAATAAAGCCCCTGAAACAGTGTGCATCACATTGTGTTTCATGCATCTTGGTTTTTAAAAGAAAAGACTTTCTTTTTTGTTTTTCTCCATCACTTTTTAATATTCTATAATTGATACCAGATTTTCCTTAAAAAGCCCGTAGGTAGGCTTTCACAGGCATTCATGTTCATTTTGAGTTCTCATAATTTGCGTTCTCATAACTCTCTTAAAATAAAAGCTGTTTAGTTTCTTTTTTCTTAGTTCTAATCTTTTGTTACTTTTTTGCATGTTCTCTTTGGATGAGTGGACTTTCAGATTATTTTAGAATTGAAGGACTAGCTTCTTCAAGGACTTCTTCAAGATGTTGGCCTTAGAATTTCACCATATTTGCACAGAAATCTAATAGCAGATAAGGATAACTGTAATTTTTTTTTGCCTCTCATCATATAATAGAGTCCATGAAGTGATTAGAGACACAAGAAAAGCTGATCAGGGCTATTTTAATGATTGTTTTAATGACTACATTAGTAGGGGGCAATGGAAAAAAGATGCATTGTTTCTTCTTTCCTTTTTTATTAAAGGAATAATATCTACTGATATTACTGATATCTACTCTGAGGTGAAAGGAGACCCCACGTGTTCATTGGATGCAGTCTTCTAATGAAAAAAAAATCTAGAAAAAGGCAACTTAGGTGTTTGGAGCAAAATCTCTCTCACTGTAGGAGATGAGCAAGTTTGAGACCACCTGATGAAACTGAATATGTTCAAGTCTGTGGGGCCAGATACCATGCATTCCAGGGTCCCGAAGGAACTGACTGATGTATTACCCAAGACACTCTCCCTCATACTTTAAAAGTCATGGCTGTCAGGTGAAGTTCTTGGTGACTGGAAAAAGGGAAACATCACTCTTATTTTTAAGAAAGGTAGAAAGAAACGGCCAGGTAGTTAAAGACCAGGGAGCCTCACATCTGTGCCTGGCAGGATCATGGAACAGATCCTCCTGGAAACTATGTTATGGCACATGCAAGATGAGGATGTGAATGAACCCTTAGTAAAAACTTGTTTCTGTTTTGTGTTTTGTTTTTCCCAGCTTGAAACCTTGAACTTATTTCGATATTTCTTTCAGGAGAAGAGCATGAGCATCATGCAGAATTTGATTGCCTAGAGATCAAAACCAGAACTTTTAGCAAACTTCAAATTTGCCAACTGTGCTGCTGGTCATTTTTGGGAGCAATTATAAAATGAATCTTGAAATAGAATGTTGCTATGAAAATATTGTGCATTGTACTTTCAGAATTACAGCTTGGACAGTCGTAGGCTCCATAGAAAATAAGAAAATCAATACATTAGTGCATAACTCTTTTAATGATGCAGCTCTGATGAACTTAAAACCAAGTCTTCAAAATCTTTGGAACAGAAACTGTCGGTTACTCAGCCTCTGGGTATTCCTGAGATCCTTACCAGCATGGTAAGGAAGCATTTGAAACAAATCAAAAGCCCAAATAACCGTTCTTTTTATTCCCGAATGGCAAACTTCTATAGCAATATAAACTCTTAGAGTTTTTTCTGAGAGGGTGGTGAGAGGGAATCTAGACATTTCAGAAATATGAAGTGTGCTAAGTCTTATTCTGGAAGGTATTATTTTCTACGGAAAACAGAAAAAGCTACAATCAATTTAGCCAATAATTTGGACAAGGAGAGTAAGGAATATAGTTTATATACCTTATTTGTGTTCATAAAACATACTCTTTGCATATCTATAGAGGCACTAAAGTTTTCAGACACTTTAATACATGACTTGCTAACATTCAGCACAGTCTTGGATGGATAGACAGGTTCAGAAACCTTGGGCAAAACCATATTACATACAGCAACATCATCTCTTTTCAGAGTGATATTTCTTCCCTAAGTCCAGTTTGTGTCTCCAATCAGTTCCATCTTATTAGACCACTGCTTTTTATCTTCTGAGTGGAATTTATGATCTGAATCCAATTGAAGCAAGCCAAATCTCTCATTAAATCTGCTTTTCAGGCACCAGCAAAGATGGATTAAAAAAATACATTTTAAAAAACCCTACTTTTACCACTAATAACTGAATAATGGTTTTGAAGCCAGTGCAGAAGGGATTTCTAAGCAAACAAGTTGGAACAACTTTCTTTCAGTATCATCAAGAAATTCCTGTTAAGATGCTACTGGTGCTATTTAGACCAAATCCGTGCCATGTGACTACAGAATGGAATAAATAAGCACTTATGGATTCAAGTTGAATTAATGACAGCCTGTATGTCCCAGAGTGTGATAAATTATAGTTTGCTGCTGGCAGCAGGAACTATTCAAACAAATATTTCTGCATTACGATAATTTCTTAAGGCTTCTATAGAATTCATGTACAATAGTAGAACTGCCTACAGGGAAGATTATTAGGAAACTTAGAAAAAGATTTTCATTTTGTGATTTCAGCAATGTCTGTAATTATCAACATAGCCTATCATTTACTAAATGGTTAGTTGTACATATGAGACCTTTATCTTGTACTATAATTACAGTATATAGAAACAATATACTTGTTAGGGGTGACTGAATGTAAGTGGGTTGTTAAATGTCATTAAAGTTGTTTTGCAATATATTTATGAATAATTTTTTTCAGTCTTCCTTTTAGAAAAAAATTATTGTATGGCCTTTAGAAAGGAATGGCAAACAGGAAATTTCTGTATAACAGCAATATTAGTTTAAAGTGTGTCTTGCTAAGCTCCTAAGAAACCCTACTGGTAAGGAGATTTTGAACTTGACCGTGGACAAATCCTATACTTATCACTGCTTTTCATATTTTATCTCTTTCATAGTCTCTTTGTGTTTACTGCATTCTGCTGCTATCTATTGCCCTCATATTTTCTTTTTCATTGGTTTGAATTTGAAAAGGTGTTGGATTTTGTTTGCACTAATTGCTTATTGTCAGGAAAGTGCTACAAATGCTGTTGTAATATTAACATGGAGAATCCTGGGACTTTGAATACCTATCAGCTGGATATTTTGACCTTGGAAGAATATCACGATTATCCTTTGAAACTTGATAAGAAATGCGTGGAAATTTAAAGCTAGCTTTAATTTGATTGGAAGATCAAATGACCAGAAAATCAAGCAAGAGTGGTCCCTCCAAAAAAGTGGCCATTTTATTGCAGCCACTTCTGACGTTCAAATAACGATGTAATATTTCTTGTGAGCTTTGATTAAAATTATCAGTATGGATCTGCCAATACTTTCCATATTAGGCTTTGCAAACAAATGACAAACATACACTTTAAAATATGGTAATTAATAGCAGATATCAGTGATCAGAGAAACTTGTCTAAATTAGTATACTTGTTATAATTATCTTTTACCCATCTGCTATGTTATACAAGGAATAGCATCTGATATTATTTTAGTATAGCTTTTATCTTTCATACATGTAAAGGTTTTAAATAGAGGAGCACTGCTCTGTTGTTGCCTGTCCCCATTTATTCTTCTCTGGGATGTCCTCTGTATGTTCATTGGGAAAGGGAAAGGCAGCTAACAGCTAGTGTTCCTTTGCCTGTACCAGCTTCAAATCCCGTTTATTTATCAGCTGAAAGGGTAGATCGACTCTCTGCAGGACAGCTGCAGGCAGAGTGCAACTACTCTTAAGTATTTCATGTTGACTCAGCAACTCAGCAGTGGTAAGTGACCAGAGGAAAGTGATGAATCCAGTCAGTACTTTTTTTTTTTTTTTAAGGAAGGAATCATCTGTACTTTTATCTTTCTTAAATGAAGATTTATTTACTTGATCTAGTGTAATGTTCCAAGTATGCTGTAGACCATGTCTGATACCCTTTCCCACAATGATTAATGAAATGTTCCCACAGTGATTAATGGAACGTGAAGAAACTTGGTGTGAGTAAAATGGCTGAATCCAGCTTTCTGTTCCCTGACTTGTTTGCGAGACAATATAAAACTCACTCAGACAGCAGACGTGTTTTTTTTATGGATAGGACTTAAAAAAAAAAAAAAAAAAACTTTCAGAAGTGTCAGTTTTGGTATTCACTGATAGACTATGAAGGAAAAGGAAGGCTAGCTCTCTTAGACAATTATTTATATATATGTGCAAGTGGATAAATAAATTCATTTTTGTGAATGTATATGGATGTGTATATATGTATGTAAAAATGTTGAAAAATTATCTCTATGAAAGCAAAAATAACAGTTGGCTATAAAGTGAACAGCTGTTGTAGCCTTCCCTGTGTGTCAGGATGCAATGTTAAGAGATAATTACATAAGGAACACATCAAGAACTTCATAAACATTTAGTGTACATAAATGTCACTTTTGTTCAAGCATTACTTGCTTTGTGTTTGGCAGACATAATTTGTGGAAGAGATTACCACTAGCTTTTCTTCTTTTTATTTTGTGTTCATACATTTCCTAAAAGAACAATCTGGAAGAACTCCATAGCTGCTGCAGCAAAGCTAGGTGCCACTTGTGCTGATCTACCCAACTCACATTCCTGGTTTCTGACTGCAAGCATTTTTCGTGGAAAAATGTATTTACACATTTTTAAAATTATTTGCATGAGTGATCATGCAAACAAAAAGTGCATACTATATCCACTAGTAAGAGATGCCCAGAAGTTATTGAAAAGATACTGTAAGCCATGACTTTATTAAAAAACTGGAGAGACAGTAATATATGTGCATGTCGTTCTGGTTTTTCTCAGCTTCTAAAAGCAATACAGCTCTAATACGCTCTTCTTATGTGGTAGGTGGATCAGCAGTAAGTGCAACATCTGGTGGGTACAGCTGTGACCTCCTTCAGCTTTCCACAGATAGATGCCCAGGGTCTCTCTGTAACATGGTGCATTTTGTAGCTGCTAATGTGATTGCTTTGAAGGAACTTAGTAAGATGATGACTATGGGCTCAAATTGATAGTACTTCATTGCTTAACAGGAGGTAGCAGCAGCAGAACTTATTATATATACATTGAGTAATTCACTATTTGACCATTGTTAGCGGTGAAAACAAGAAAATCTCACCAGATCCCAGAGCTTGCGCTCAAGTTCTAACCAACTTATCATTTACAGTTGTACTGAAGTTGTGCCCAGTATTGCTGTTAGCAGAGAGACTCTTTTAATTGGTATTTTCATGGATGAACATCTTACTGAGAAAATGAATTTTAAAAAGATGAAGAACTTAAGTGCAGTGATCTGAACCAGGTAAGTGATTGATCATCGTGCAAAGATCATTTTATGAAGGACAGAAAAAGATCATGTCGAGGAAATGAATGAACATAAAATAATACTTCTGAAGAACCTGTTAACATTCTTTATTTCCCTACTTGCTGAGTTCAGAGACCAAATCAATTTCAACTGCTAATCGGCTAAAAACTCACTTGCTTCCCAGTTAAGCATGTGTATTTATTTTTCTTGTGTATTAAAACAACTATAGACATAACACAAAATCATTTTCTCAATTTAATGTTGTACTGAAATTAGTTGAGGTCAGTAATTGCAATAGTCCCTCTGGTCCTAGGTGTGACAGACCTCTGACATGTGGTCAGCGCTAAGTCATGGTGGTGCAGCTCTACTTTTCATGGGTTTATACAACAGCCAGTGTTTAAATATGGTAGGTTCTTGAAACAAAGGATAGTTCTGTTTGGTGGAAAGTAACCACTAATCCCCTGTGTATCAGATATATTCACCACATTTTGTAGTCACAATGTTAAAATTAGAACAGAAAAGGTAAAATCACTAGTTTTAATATTCTATTCTATTTTACTAGTCTCATATTGAGGGCTTGTTTTGTTGCTTTTGTTTGCTTTTGTGTTTTTTTTTTTTTAATTTTAATTTAATAAAAAATTTTCTGAAATCAGAATATTTTACAGGCCATTATAAATATCTCCCAAAATTTTAAATGTAATCTGTACTGTACACCATTTTCAAGATGTTAAAAGTCAGAGAAAAAATATAACCGCATTAAATTATCCAGAGTGATCAAGGTGTTTAAGGAACTTGAATTTTTTTCCCAATAAATGAGATTTAAGGGATATGGCTTTGCTTGTAGGGTATCTCATGGTGCTATGTGGAGTTGAAGCAATTGTTCTGTACTGGAATTTGTGACCCCAATGAGCATGGATGAATTCAGACGTGTGAGATACTTATTTTAGTGTTTGTGGTTGATCAGTGTTAATATCAGTAACTATAGCTGAAGAAGAGATTTTGGAATTTGTTATGCTGAACTTGTGTTCCCTAAACAACATTATGCTTGTATTTGTGAGCTGCTGGAAAAGGGGTAAAGGAAATGCAGTCTTGATTCTTTGATGATACAAAAGTGCATTTTGCCATGATGTGAGATTCAACTTTGAAGAAACAGACATTTTATGTGAAGGTTGCCACACGATATAGGCACTTCAGATCATTTTAGCCTTTCTCTTAATGGTGAAAAAAATATTTAAAGAAGAATTTCTCTATTATGCCTTGCATTGTGCAAAGGAATAAGATTTCTCTATTTCATTCTAAATTCTCAGTAACTTTAATGTATTATATTTCCAATAGTTTTTCTGTGTTTATTCAGACATCTACTGTGAATCTAGCTGTTTCTTTCCATTTCAGTCATAACCTTCTTCCCAAATACCTAGCTATTCTTAGATTAGTCTAAAGGTGTTCTTAGCTTTGGGCTGCAGGGCAGGAGGGAGAGAATAGGATGGAAGAGCCAAATGCTGCACAGACGTGAAGAGCAGATGGTTCCACCCCACTCTTGGGTCTTCAGTGAGGCACCAGAGGAGCTGTGTGTGCTGCCTTCTGCAGTGCCCCTCTGATGGAGCCTAGGAAGCAGCATGAACAGCAAACAGGTATGTCATGGTCCTTTTCCAGAATATTTTCTCAGTTTCAAATAATATACAGATTGGGAAAATTCTCCAGCAAAGTAAAAGATGAAGATTAATACTGGTTTGTAGGATATTCCTGAATGTGATGAAGTGGCCTCGCTTAGTGTAATTTAAACTGTTTTGCATAAAAATTAGATACTCACTGAGGCTTGGACAAGGATCACTTATGTTACCTGTGTCCAATGCCATATTTCCAACATGCATTTTTTTTTTTTTTGACTTTTCAAGTTGATTTGTGGAATATTTAAATACTTGAAAGCTACAATAAAAGGAGACTGAGGAAAACAGCAACAGACTGTCATGTATTCTGAAGTCCAAGTCTCTTCTCTGGGAAGAGTGTTCTGTGTAAACTGGAGATTTCAGCCTTCTCAGACAGGTGACAAAGTGAAACATGGATCTCCCATATGCTCAATAAGCTGATATAATTTATGTGCTGTTGAAGAAAAACAGATAAAGAGATGGGATTGGTGGAACCTTCTTGTTTTGCAGTATTGAAAAAACAGCGTTTCATTTTCTCTTCTTATATGACAAATGCCTGATATTTGTATCTTGGACTATTATTTTGAAGAACAATGTAAAGAGGAGTATTTAATATAATTTTATTTTTTAAATAAAAAAATAATGAAATATGCTCAGTTAATTAATGCTTCTCTTTTAAAGATTTTTCAATAGCAAATCACTCTTTCTTAAAATAACGTAAATGTAAGGATTCTTCCTGAGGTTATGAATATTTCTGACATACGTAAAATAAGGCAGTGGATTTTGAAACTCCTGATCTTTTC
Organism: Penelope pileata; assembly: GCA_013396635.1. NCBI lineage: Eukaryota > Metazoa > Chordata > Aves > Galliformes > Cracidae > Penelope > Penelope pileata. The sequence goes on along the minus strand of WBMW01004105.1, from coordinate 48,193 downwards.
TCTTTTGGCTTCAATGTTTTGTGGTTTTACTTGCTGGCCAGCACTTTTTTTTTTTCCCAAAGTTCTGTGAGATTTTAAACTGTGTGGAAGGGAAAGACAGGACAATGAAAATGTAGCATATTGAAAAGGTTGAGGTAGTAAAGCACCTGTCACAGATTGTATGAGATATTAAAATTTAAATACTTAATTTCAGTGACTGTGGTTTCAAAGGAAAAAAGACAATTGTGCAATACAGACTTAGTCTCCTAAAAAAGATTGCAGGGAGAATGGATGTGGTAAAAACTTTAACTATTCTTACTGCGATTTCAAATTGGTCATTTCATGGCTTTTAGTGCTATATGAAGGAAATGTAGGCAAACAATGCAAAATTCAGCTCACTAAAATACGTGTAGTATGAGCTAAGACCATTATAGTTTTCTCAATATATAAGGTTATATTTTAGTTTCTCCTTAGTTCACAGTGAGAACTAAGGTGAAAGAAAGAATTTACATCACCAGGGTGAATGAAATTTGATTGCCTTTGTTGTTCTAAAGTCTGCAGGCTCTGAATGGAGCCCTTCCTGAGATTGAGGCTCTTTTAATGTAACTTTTCTCAGTGATTCTCTGGACTCTAATGACGCCTGAGCTTATTATTCAGTACTATGCCCAGCGTGCCCTCCTTCTCCTACCTGGCTGATCATTTTCACAGCCTTTGTGGGAACATAACAGAACTTTATCATTCTGCCAGGTTGAAATCAGCTGGCAAGTTGAAAATGTAGTTGTATGCACAGGCAGAGAAAAGAATTGCCATGTGTCTTTACTGGAGGAGGAGAGGACTTACAATCATAAAATAATTGAAGTTGGAAAACACCTCTAAGATCATCTAGTCCAACCATCAGTCCACTGCTGCCACCATGCCCACTAAGCCATGTCCAAATGGTGGAAATACATGATGGAAGCTTCATGTGGAAGAGAAAGACAGAAAAGACATAAGTAGAAGGAAAAATAGCGATTAAGAGAGTTTATCAAGGTGATGAGTGTAATAGTGTTTGACATGTCAAAAAGAAGGAAAGTTATTGCGTTAAATGGTATTATGTGTGCACATTTCTAAGTTTGCAGTAGTTATCTCATTTTTCTGTAGTGAATGCTTACACTTTCCATACGCAGGTCAATTTTCACCTTTGAGTTCTAATTCTTGTATAAAAAGACAAATTTAATTCCCTTGTATACTTTCATCAAATGGAGTGTATATATATATATATATATATAGAAGTGTTTTCTAAATCTTTTCTTCATATATTATTATCTGTGGAGAGGAGAGAGGGTGATATTTTGTAAAGTTTGCTTTCCAAAAAAAAAAAAAAAAGCCTAAGTTCAGAAGTGGTAAAAAAAGATATGTTAAATCCTGGTGGTATTCTCAAACTAAGACTTTCCTTTATCTTCCATATTGCCACCATCCTGAAAGGCATTTCTAGAGCAATTTGAGCATCACATTAAGGAAAAGTGAGCATGAACCTGAATGGTGGTATCACATCCACATTTTCAAGTGTCCAAGAAGTCCAAGGAAAACCTCAGACCATTACTGCTTGACTTTGTAGCCCAGTAAATATGGTTATATTTGCCACTGCTTGAAGTAGATTGTCACAGGTCCCAGAAAATATGTAAAAAATGGAAAATGTGTAGAGGGAATGAATAAAATGCATGCAAGTGGACCCCTGAACCGAGGAGAAAGGGACCCAAATACCAGTGTCACATCCCTCCTGGTGTGGCCTGGGGATACCAGTGACTCACTGCAACACCCCCTAACTTCATCCCACCACTCAGAGGAGCTTTAGAAGATACATAGGAGGAGATATAACATCAGAGGAAAAGGGTATGTTTCTCTTAGCTTTCTGGTATGACAATTTTAAAAATATTGCTAGTTATGTTTTCTTTCATTAATTTGAGCTATTAAGTTTTAATGGTAATTATTAAACCAATTAAATTATGTTTGTTGTTAAGATTTCAAATAGGTTACCAATAAATTCTTGTCTCCTTCGTATTCTCGACAGAATTCTGAAATAACTGTATAAAGTAAGGTCTTGAAACCACAACCCATGCACCAGGAAAGGATGTCTTTGCCATCTGGATAATGGATATTTCTACACTGGGATACTAGAGGTAATAGAGTTTTTGTACTCTACTGGATGGTGTCAATCATTCCATGATGAAAAACATGGATGATGTCAAGTGCCTTACTCTAGGACAGTTTTTGCTCGAGATGAATCCCTGATAGGGATGCACAATTTCCCATTTGCTTCTTGGGTCTAATGGCATGAAAAAGGGTAAAATGTTTTGTTTGACCTATGTGCCAGCATGTTCTGCTGGGATTTTGCAGTATAATTTCACTTTGGTTTGCTTTCATCTGTAGATCTATGAGGTTTTTCACTGTGCCATGTGTCTGTTTAGTTTTGACAGGTTTGTTAGCCTCAAATTATTCTCTCTAATTCAGTACCTCATTCTATCTTCTGAGCACTTTCTGCTTTTCCTCGAGTCATTTTGGAGTCTTACTGACAGGGAGAAGCTTGCTGTTCAGCACTTTCCGTCAACTCAGACTTCCTGGTTAGCAGCAAAACTGAAAAACCTTGTATGACATACAATGATATTGCTAGCGTAGACCTCTTAATTCAGAGCATGAATAGATTGCACAGCCATCTTTTCCGTCCCATTATTTTCTGGCTCCTCTTTTCATTTTTAGTGTATAGCAGGACTGCACAGTAGCAGATTTCACTTACAAGCTGGTGTACTGCCAAGGGCAGAGAGAGTGAGAGAAGGAAGAAAGAAAGTGCTGTCTTGGATTTAGTTTTTCCCCTCCAGGGAAGTAGCAGGCCAGGCTTGGCCAGCACATCTGTTTCTATGAACTACAACTTTCTTAGTTCTGTCCTAAGAATAGTTGTATTGCAAGGCGAGTTGTATTTTCAAATAATTTAATTCATTTTTCATATTTTTCTCCTTCACTTATTTAACAAACAAGATGCTCCCTGAATGATAGTTTTTCAATAATTGCAGAGTCAAATTTTGCTTAATAAGTGTAATCTGTAGACAGATTCTAAGGCATCTTATCCATCAGTGCACTTCTCTCTATTTTCTGTGGGTTATATCTTCAACTGTCCTTAAAAAGCAGTATGGTCCAGTGGTGTAGCTTGGAAAAATGGGAGGACTGGGGCTCATCTTGGTGGTGTCCTTGAATGGCTATGTGACTGTGACCAAGTTTATTTCACTATATCATGCCTCTCTGGTTGTAAAAATGAGGACACTACCTTCAGCAGAGCTCTGTGATTCTCTGATAAAAAAAAGTGCAATGTGTAATCCCAACTCCATAAAATCTTCATTCTTGCAATTAACTTTAAGCCTTTGACTAAACAGGTTAAGGAAGTATACTCAGCGTATGTCTACTCCTTACTTGGAACTCAAGGCACACAGCAGTGTTCTCCCCTCTCCCATACCAATTTAAATTACATGTTGAAAAAAATATCGTCTTACTGTCCCGCTCCGATTATCGGAGTGAGGGGTGATTCTGTAACATACCCGGAGTGAGATTAAGACGCAAACGGGGTCAAATGTTGTCCGACCAGTTTAATAGGGAACTCAGCAAACTTTGGGACAAAAGATTCCAAAATAGTCTCTTACACTTACTTTACCAAAAACTCCATCCACTTTTGTTGTCATACTGATACTTCAGAATGCCCAGATGTAACGCATATGTTTTGTTACTGGATAGCATGTTATATTGGGTAGTTTCTATGAAGTTGCTTTTATTTTCATTGTGTCCTTCATGAACTGAACTCACCTAAGTTTGTCAATACTCTGTGGTGTAAAAGCAAAGCACATTTTGTTCCTTAGACCTCTGTGCTTCTAAGGCAAAGACAATAGATAAGGAGCATCATTCCAAAAGCTGCCACTTCTCGTCTTCTCTTTAGTGTCACTGTCTTTGATACTGCTTTAAGGACCTCATTCCAGTGTAATTAAATTCAAAAGGAATCTTTTGAAGGACATCAGTAGCCATTTGCTGGTTTTAATTAAACATTGTTAGAAATATTGTCAGCCCACTCATCCTATGTTGATATACAGTATTCATAGTGTATTATGCCTTAGGAATCTCAGTGTATTTTTAGAGCTTTTAGAAATGTAAGATGTTTTAAGTACATCATAAAAGCACTTGGTTAATTTTTAATCGTATGAACTTCAATTCAATTTCTATTATGTTGCTTCTTTGCCTTCCTAATTCTCTTTAATTTGTTAAACTCTGTCTCCTGTGTAATTTCCTTGCTAAAATCAGAACTGCTTTTTTCCTGTCTCTAAGTTGTTTCTTTGAATATATCAGCATCTTCCAGTGTCAGTACTGGAAAACAGATGTTTTTTTTTTTTTTTGCTTCAGTTTATGCTCTTGAGAGTAAAGAAAATGCTTGTTACTGAAGTTATTGTTATATTTTCAAGAGCAGAGAATGAAATGAATTTAGATAAATGTTGTTTATTAACCTGTTTGAGGATACTTTATCTCAGGATAATAATAGTATGGCTCATGGAGAATAATTTAAATCAAATTGTTGGTATCTAGTTCACATGTATTTGAACAGAACATTGATTATGTTCTTTTTGTCTGCATTCTTTTATATGCCTAGAGTAGCCTGCAATCTAGTGACAATGAACTGTGTATTTATACTGATAAAAAATTTAAACTTGAATGCCCATGACTCTTTCTTAAATTGTTTTCCTCTTGATTTCCTGGGTTTATGTTATGATGTTCGCTTCATGTATTCATGAAGTAGTCATTTTCATTTTGTATAAATGCTGAGGTACATTTCAAATAACTGATCTTATATTTGTTTGAGTTGTCTTTTATCCATGGTAAATCCAGTGGAACAGCAAATGCTGTGTGAAATACTGCATGCCACTGGTGATTTTTTTATGCTTTAGCCCAATGCTTTTACCTTTTTATAAGGTGAATACCAAGGCTCCTCTTAACTTTAGTGCAAACCAGAATGTCATATCTGATGCTTGATTACAGAAGCAGGCTACAGGTCAGAAGATAAACATATCTAGAATGAGAAAGAAAGATATTTGAAAGAACAATGTTTTTCTTGGCTATACAGTGGCTGGCTAAGTACCTGGCTAAGTAAAACTTGTAGAATTTTAAGGATATTGTTATTTTTTTTAACACACAGCAGCCCACCATGTCCGTGTTCTTAAGGATGTAATTTGCAGCCGACGGCATCTTAGGGGTTCTGTAGGAAATCACAGAATCATAGGGCTTGGAAGGGGCCTCTGGAGATCATTGAGTCCAATCCCCTGCTAAAGCAGTTTCCTACAGCAGGTTACGCAGGAAAGCATCCAGGCGGGTTATGAATATCTCCAGACATGAAGACTCCACAGCCTCTCTGGGCATCCTGTTCCAGTGCTCTGTCAGTGATCCTAAATCCTAAACCCTACAATGACCCATTCATTTCAGGATTTTTGACTGGACTCCTTCATACTATCTGCCCCTTCCATTTTGAGTACTTAAGAAATTAAAAAGCTCAGAAGTCTCTGTGAGATAGCCCAACACTCTGATGACTATTAAGTACTAATTACATATTAACCCTTCTGCAGTTTTAGTATTCACACCTTATTTTTATATAACAATCCATCACACAGATTTTCTGTTGGAATGATAGTCAGGGCAATAATTTACATTGGAGGGCTCCCTTTGTCTGTTCTGATTAGCAATAACACTTCTCTAGTTAAAAGCATTACTTGCCATGACACTTATGTGTGATGAACAGTCTTGTTTTTTGCAGTCTCAGGACATCACACTATACATGCATTTTAAATAGCAGTTTAACTAGTATTGTTCTTGTGAAAATTCATTTATCTTTCAAGCATAAGTTTCTTTGCTAGCTGTCTCAGTCCTCACATTCATTTCTCTGCTATGTAGAGAAGGGAAAACATTTTGCTCAGATAGACTGTGCCTCAAGATCAGAGGAGAAGAATGAAAATAGAATTTAAACACTCATGAGACTCCCTCCCTGTTTTGCACCAGGAGATGCTGATTTGTTATGATCCTGGTAAGAAAAGTACTCAGACTTTGTGGAGGATAATTTTAAATGCTATTTATTAGAGCTAACAAAGAACAGTATAGATAATCTCGTATCCTTTCAAATGATGGCAGCCCTGAGCTGTGCAGCATCAAATAGGCCTCTGGTCATGGTGCAACATGCCATGCAGACCCTGTCCATGCATGTGCTCCTCAGTTTGCTCCTATGAGCTGCTAGGGGATTTTCTTACAGGGAAGACAACTGTATTCATCATTTCTGCTATCCAGCAAAAGAGCGTTCCCATGGGAACTTGTTGCTGCAGCTGTCTACACAGAGGCAACAACATGTAGGTACCTTACTTGGTGGTTCTGAGTGGGACCTGCCCATTCTCTCCTCTGTTACAACAGACTTCCCAATGGGCGTGCACAGACCCATGCAGCCTGAAGGCCAGGCTGTAGGTGCAGCACAGCACAGGCTTGGGCCTACACAGGTTGTGTGAATTATTAACTTGTCAGTGTACAACAATCTCACTGTCTTTAGACAGTGTGTATTTCTCCCATGTAGTTTACTCTGCTGAACTTAGAGTGTTACATCTCTAAGAGGTATCACTGAAGGCAAATGTGTGGTTTTATCTAATTTCCTTTTGAATTATGAAGGACAAGTTAAACTTAGAAATACTCATCCCGCATAGGTTTGCACTGCAACAGCTTATACAGTCAAAATCATCTTTTTTTGCCAAGGTAAATTTGGAGAAAAACAGTGGTGAACGAGGTTCAGATTTCTTTCAAATTGTATTTCTCATTTGTCAGTGCTACTAAAAACACCTGAGAACCCTCAGCATGAAATTTGTCTTCATATCAGACTTGTCCATCTTTGGTTTTACAGCTTGTCCTTGTCTACCAATTGCTATGCAAATTGAGAGAGTTTGACATGCTGTGTACTGGCACCAGAAGCAACATCACAATCTGAGAGTTTTCCTTTAGTCACGTTGTGCACTGGCTCTAAGGAGCAAAGCAGGTGCGGTGTTAAACCACAGGAACATGACTTAATCTGTTTGACACCTTCTGCACTGAGAAGCTCAGCACTTTGGAGTAGTTTTGCTAGGAAGCTGGAGACTTTCTTGTCAGAGCTTTACCAACAATAGCAGCTCCTGTTTGCACAGGCAGAAAGAGCTCGTCAGGATGGACCCCTACATATATATATAACTTCCTTTGGGAAATGCTATTTTAATAAAAAGCTATTCATATTTCATGTAATATAATTTCATGTTGTGAGATAGACCTGTCCAAGTCAGTGAGCTAATCCTGAACAGAGTAACAAACTTCTAGGTTAATATCTCAGATCTGTGTTAAGATATAAAATCAATTTATGATGAATGAAACTTTGCAGCTCCTCTTATTTTTACAAAAAGAAGCATCTCTGTTTAAAAATATTTCCATATCTTCAGATAAAATTTAGCAGGGAATTTTAAGGAATCAGAAGCCATTTCAAAATTGGATGCATAAATATAAATCTCCACCATAAAAAAATGACAGTTGCATCACTTTTAGGCAGTGCTTCTGTGACTAAATATACATATAAAATAAACTTGTATGACAGAATCAGAGAAAGAAAAAATCAGATTTTCTGATGTATATTTTAAATTTTGTTATTGAGAAAAGCAATTGACATAGTAATAAGATATTTTGAGTACTCAGAAGCCTTATTTATGTTGTGAATAATGTCTTTCATAAGAACTACATACCTCTTGAAGAGATGAAATGTACCTAAATCTTTTGCAACCAGAACACACTGAAACAGAAAGCATGTTGTACAGATGAAATATCAAGGCAGACTTGTGGCTCCGAGAATAAGGTTTTATCACTACAGTTGCATAAAGTATTTCTTGTGCAGGCAGCCTATGCTGTCCTAATTAATGGATGTTTGATTTTAATGTAAAATGATAAAAACTTCCTGGCAATTTTGTAAAAGTACAGTTTTCTAAAACTTGTTGGACAAACTATCATAGCTGTCTGCTATCCTATTTCATTTTCAGACTTGAATGAACGTTAGGAAACGTCCCTGGTAAGGGTGTCTTTTCACTCTTGTTTTCATGGCGTTTTTTTTCTTTCACTTCTCCTTACTGGACAGTAATGTTTTGAAGTGAGGAAAATGTGACATCCACATGGAAGTCTTTATGCCAGGTATGGTAGGTATTTATTCAAACCTGGTTTTACTTGGAAAAATGGCTAGGAATTGCCTATTTTCCTGATAAAATGAAAAGGAAACAAAGACTAAGTATGCACATAAGGGAGTCCCAGACTTCAGAAGCCTTGAAATTGATCAGGAAGGTATAATAATGTCCTATCTAATCCTTATTTAGGGGGAAGTTATTTGAGACAGTAGTCTTACCAGTAACGTGGCAGACAGAAAATACTGGACAAATAATTTCTGAGAAGTTCAATGATGGGTTTACTGTAAGTCATTTGTTGGTGTCTTGTCCTGTTTTGTTCCTCCTGTGTAGATCTCACCCATGTAAACATTGATATTTAAGGTCAAATTCGTCAAGTTTCAGATGTAGCAATTCCCTTCAATGAATTCAATTCAGCGGAGTGTTTCCCATATTTAAATTGTGTCAAATGCTGTCTTTTTGTCCCTTGAGTCTCAGAAGATGTCAAATGGAAGTCTTTAAACATGATTAGAGTTTGATTACTTTCCTCTACTTTTGAAGAGTGAACAAATACTTCACTGTTAGTTTATAAGAGGTCTGTATGTAGTCATATTTGCTGTCATGTATACTTTTTAAAAAAATGTATGGACTGTTTACCTTAAAAATCATTTCAGTCCAAACCTGAAAAAATCTAGCTGAAGTTACATAACCTGGAAATTGGGATAAACTTGATATGATCAATGGCTCTTTCAATAGCAGAGCTCTTTCAAAGTGTTTTTCTCAGAAAGCAGGTATTACTATCTAAATAAGCTGGCTTTATTCAGTTCTTCTGCTGAAGAATGGTGTTGGTGAAGGGCACTATACCAACAATGCTGAGGCTCCTCAACCCATCAGGATTGTTTGTGCATCTCTCCCTGAATCCTCTTCTCTCTTTTTAATAATCAGAAGAAAGTTTCTGATGATTTTCCTCTTTTTAAGTAGGAGGGGCAGAAAAACCAAACTGTTTCAGGAAGAATAAACTTGCTTTTGAATGAGAGTTTGTCAGTCTCTGAGAATGAATGAAGCTGTGAACTATTTATAAGGAATATTGTATTGCATATATAAAGAATGTTACTTTTTTTTTTTGTCATTTGACTGACAGTCATTTCACTGTCATTTTGTCATTTGATTGATAAACCAGTTATATTTCCATACAGAGCTTCTTAAAAACAGCAAGATACTGATCTTATTCTTATATCCTTAGGGTTTGTTTTTTTTTTTTTTGGAAATGGTCTGATGTCATGAGGATCACTTATTAGGTGACATTATACATTATTCAGCATGAGAAAGGATATCAGAAACAAGGTCATAATGCAAGTAATGTGATTCGGAATTTCAGATCATAGCATTGATATCTCAAATCATCCATTGAACTTTTTGATAGTTTGGTAATTAATTCAAAGTCAGTAAAGATTCTGCTTCAAGGGGCTGAGTGGGGGAAATGAGTACTAAAGAATGAGAGAACAGAGTTCTGCAAGGTGACCTATTGGATATGATATTCTGAATGCAGAAAATATCTATAATTTTTCAAATGTATTCAGAGTAGGTAATTTAGATAACTAGGTGCATATAATTTCATAGGCAATGATTTCATTTCAGCCTCTGTAATGGAAAAAATTGTTTTCATTGAAGCGGAAGTCTGAGAGTACATGGACATAATTTGTGTCAGGCATGTCCAATCCATGGCCCGCAGGCTGCATTTGGCCCTAGATAGCTACTAATGTGGCCCCATAAAATCATAAATTTTTAACATTATTACGTGATTTTTAGTGATATTTTTCATGAGTTGATTGTGTGTAGCTTGAGCGCAGACTTCGTAGGTGACAACAGAATACTGCAGAGGGGAAGGTGCAATGCAGGGCTAACTTTGCCTCTGACACCCACCAGACGCACTTTTGAAACCTGCATGTATTACATGTTCCATGACCTTGTGTCTTAGTTTCTAACTGAAACTTTCTCTCAGTGTCTGCTACAAAGCTGTGTTTTGGTTCTAGAAAGAAAAAACATGGCTGATAATACCCGGCAGCGCTGAACAGAACCAAGGACAT
>WBMW01004105.1:0-37394 GCA_013396635.1 Penelope pileata | reverse complement strand
CCCCCCCTCCTCCCAGCTGGGATGGGGGAGAGAATCGAGAAATAAGGTAGAACTCGGGGGTTGAGATAAAAACTATTTACTAACAGAAAGAGGAAAATAGAGTACAATAACAGTAATGATAATTATATACAAAACAAGTGATTGTACAAAGCAATCGCTCACCGACCGCGACCGATGCTCAGCCAATCCCCAAGCAAACGGGCCCTCCCCGCTCACTTCCCTTCCTTATATTACATGATGTCATATGGTGTGGAATATCCCTTTGGTCAGTTTGGGTCAGCTGCCCCATTCTTGTCCCGTCCTAGCTCCCTGCGGCCCCCCCAGCCTCTTCACTCTCCTGGCAGAGACATACAAATGTCCTTGGTTCTGTTCAGCGCTGCCGGGTATTATCAGCCATGTTTTTTCTTTCTAGAACCAAAACACAGCTTTGTAGCAGACACTGAGAGAAAGTTTCAGTTAGAAACTAAGACACCTTGTGCCGCTTGATGAGTAAAATGCAATAATTGCTGGTAATAATATTTCAGCCTACCTACATGTTTGTGCACCTGTGAAGACATGTATTTTTGGTCATTAAGCAGACGTGTAAGTTTCCTTATTTAATTACTAAATTTGTGCTTGTGTTGCTTTGTAAATTATTTTAATATTTAACACATTCAATGCAGAAGAAATTTCTAGAATACTTGTGCACTGCTGAAGAATTTTGTAATTTTTGATGTTTAAAATCTCACAAAAAGTATAAAATAATTTCCCATATGTTTTTAATTAGTTTTGCAGATTTGATTATTGTTTCTGCCGATTCCAGTAGTTCCTTTAAAGTATGGATGCTGATTATGGGGAATCATTTACTTTTCTGAAGTAAGGTCGTTAAGTCAGGGTAAGATTCTAAAAGGATTTTATGACTGGCAAAATGAAATCAAGTCATTTATGGAGTCAAAAGGAAAATTTGTGACAGTACTTGAAGATGAAAAATGGCTCACAGATTTAGCATTTTTGGTGGATTTGACTGCACATTTAAATGAAATGAAAATCAATTTATGTGTGATATGTTTCAACTTACCTGTGCATTAGTTCCACAAAACCAAGGTCAAATATCCCACTAGTTTTATGTTTTTGTTGCCCTCTTTTTTATGTTTTAATAAAAATTATGAAGAAAAGGATTTTTGTTACTTGTATACATTAAATGTATTATATATTTTATATGCAGCCCAAGACAATTCCCCTGGTGCAGCTTGAGTCCATTGCCTCTTGTTCTATTGCTGCTTACCTGGGAGAAGAGGCCAACTCCCCACCTCACCACAACCTCTCTTCAGGTAGTTGTAGAGTGCAATAAGGTCTCCCCTGAGCTTCTTCTTATCCAGACTAAACCATCCCAGTTCCCTCAGCCACTCCTCACAAGACCTGTGCTCCAGACCCCTCATCAGCTTTGTTGCCCTCCTCTGGACACCTCGAGGGCCTCAATGTCTTTCTTGCAGTGAGGGGCACAAAACTGAACACAGTACTCAAGATGCGGCCTCACTAGAGCTGAGTGCAGGGGCATGATCACCTCCCTGGTCCTGCTGGCCACACTATTTCTGGTAACTTTGTTCCTGAGTGTTAACTTTATCTTATTGTTCATCTTTTGAATTTTTATGTATATGTATAAATTATGCATTCTGTATTTGTAATAAGGGCATGAGAAGACAAAACTATAATGTAGTGAACTTCCTACCCACATTTTAAATAGTTCATGAATGTTGTAAAAGAAATAAAATCACAAAATCTATCCCTTCTTTTTCAGTATAAGTCCTATCTGATATTGGAAACTAGGAAAGAAATTCTGGTTCTTATCTTCACAGTAGTAACTTGTTTTGTTGCTTATGTGCAAGAGTAGAGAAATGTTCTAAGAAACAAAGCAATGCCAGGAAAACATAATTATAAAAACATAAATTGTAGCATGGCAAAGTAATACATTCAGATATAAAACTCAACATAAAAGCGTAGTGACTTAGATTTAAAATCAATTAACTTCCTTTATTTTTTAATGCATTTACTTGCATTAAAATTTCGTAATTTGAATGTTTTATTAATCCAAAAGAACAGTCTGCTTGTTTGCTGCGTGTTTAGCAAAATGTGCTATTATTTTTGTCTGTATCACTTAAAGCAAAAATTACTGGCGCTAAAATTTGTCCTTTGCTAGTAGTGATCTAATGTTAATTCACCTTCATAGTTTATATGAGAGATGTATACACTCTTATTGCTCAAACTAGAAATGGAAATACTAAGTAATAGCATGTAATATGTAATAGTGCTAATTAATGGACTCTATGTAATAGCATCTTCAGGTACTCCTTTCTCTTATAAAATGCATGCCAGAAACAATCCAACTTCCTTTTCAGCTAGCTGAGAGGAGATCTTAGGGATATATGGAGTGAACTGAACCAAATGCCATTTTTGCTAGTCAGATCTTCAGGAATGTTCTTAGTCATCTGTGTGCTCTGGGAGAAATTTTATTCCTGAAAGATATATAGCTTAGCTGGTCCCTTCTTCCTGCTGAGAATCTCTAACAAAGAACTGATGTGTTGTGAAAAGAATTTATAAATACTATGTGATATTATATCTTTGACACTCAGTTCTCCATGTTCTCACCTTCAAGAGTATGTCAGAAAATACAGAAATGGTGAGATGTCTCCCAAAATATATTAAAAATTAGGCTGAAGATGTTGATTTATAAGATACAGAATGCCAGAAAATTAAATGCAACTTCTTGCCAAAGCTATAGGCCTATATGGCATTTTAATGAAGGAATAGTGATCCACAGTGGAATAAGCTAAGGACAGTAAATTGAGAACAAGAGTTTATTCCTTGTTCTGCTAGTAAGTTATAGAATCGTAGAATGGCTTAGGTTGGAAGAGGCCTCATAGATCATCTAGTTCCAACCCCCCTACCATGGCACACACTGCTGTCTCACGTCCAGCTTTTTGTCTGTCAGAACTCCCATATCCTTCTCTGCAGGGCTGCTTTCCATCCATTCTTTGCTCAGCCTTAATTTGTGCTTGAGATTGCCCCAACTCAGGCGCAGGAGCTTGCACCTGACCTTGTTGAACTCCATGAGGTTCACATGGGACCACCTCTCAGGCCTGTGAAGGTCCCTCTAGATGGCATCCTTTCCCTCCAGTGTGTTGACTACACCACACAGCTTGGTGTTATCTACAACCTTGCTGAGGATGCACTCAGTCTCACTGTCCGTGTTGCTGACAAAGATGTTAAATTCTTTATCCGCTGAGTGTTCCATCCATCAAATATATGTCTCTCCATAGAGACAAGGATGTTGTGCGGGACAGTGTCAAATGCTTTGCACAAATCTAGGTAGATGACTCCAGTTGCTTTTCCCTTATCTACTGATGCTCTAAGCCTGTTGTAGACGGCCACCAATTTTTTCAGGCAGGATTTGTCCTTAGTGAAGCCATGCTGGCTGTCTCCAGTCAGCTCATCAGTTTCCAGGAGGATCTGCTCCATGATCTTGCCAGGCACAGAGGTGAGACTGACTGGTTTGTAGTTCCCAGAGTCTTCCTTTTTTTCTTTTTAAAAATGTGATGTTCTCCCTTTTTCAGTCTGTGGGAACTTCACCAGACTGCCACAACTTCTCAGCTTCACCCACCAGTTCCCTCAGGACTCACAGATGCATCTCATCAGGACTTCTGCAACTTCAGGTTCCTTAGATGGTTGAACCATCTTGAACATTATGTTCTCCTACAGTGGGAAGTATTTCATCTCTCAGTCTCTGCCTTTGCCTTGTGTGACTTGGGCAGGGTGGCTAAGAGCACTTGCTGGTGAAGACTGAGGCAAAAAAAGTCATTGAGTACCTCAGCCTTCTCCATATACTGCATAACCAGGTTTCCTGTTTCCTTCCAGACAGGGCCTACATTTTGCCTAGTGGAGACCCTAGTCCGGAGTGCTTGTGCCCCAGCTTCAGCTCCAATGACTCTCGTTTTTGTTTTCAAACCATACTTTTTAATTTCAATTAGTGAAGCAGTCCTGTATTCAGTCAGGGCTGAAATTAAGTTTGTCTTCACAAGTGTGTTTCTCTAATGATACCACTCACGTAGTACTTAACAGCATCATGCAGGTGAAGAAGGGATGATGATGTGATTCATTAACTGATGTTTGGACATAATTCATTAACTTTGAAGGAAATATATAGGTGTTAATAACTGCTTTATTTGTGTTAGTAACTACTGTCAGTTCTACGAGAATGCTCAATCAGACCACACAGTGAGATTATTTGACTACATATATAACCCTGAAGGCAATATCCCTTTAGTTACTGTTTAGGATAGTCCTCCTGTGATGTCAAGTAGCTGCCTTCTGGTCAACACTACTTTTGCTCAAACAATTTAGAGATCTGCCTGGAGATATCAGTTGTTGTTTTGTTTGTTTTTTCCTTTTCTTTTTCCTTTCTGTTATTGGTATGTTAACAAATGCTTAAAAAAAATTTCTAATTCTATAAAAATTCCATACAATGATATTCAGTCAATAGTGTAGAAGTTGGATTGCTTTCCTTGCATTTTAATTTGCAGTTATAATTGCAGAAGCGTGGCAACAAGATAATGGAATTTCTTAGAACTTTGAGGAGAAATTAAGCTGTCAGCTTAGACATTATAGGAACTATCACTGCAGTAATGTAGAAATTAAAAGCTCTTCACTGCTTATTAGTGTACTCAGTAACATCATTGCTAACTTGGCTTTTTCTTCTACCAAAACAGGAGATCACAAACAAAATGCTTGATCACCGTTTTTTCATGTGATCTAGCAAAAATATTGCAGCCATGTATTTTGGAAGCCTGTCATAGTATGACGTGCACTTTAATTCAAGTAATTGTTACTATTGTAAGTTTTGAAGTAATGGGAGGAAGATTTCTGTTAACAACAGAAATAATGAAGATTATATGCTTTAAATACAGGATCATTACTTTTTTTCCAGTTTTCTTCTACGAATGAGAAATCTTTGCAAAGAAAGATGATTGGTTTAGCAGGAGAGACAAATCTTAATAAGAATTTCATTCTCTTTACATGATGTGTTGAGGTTATATGAGGTAGTGGCCGCAGCTGTCTTTATATGTAGAATATTTCTAGCCTGTAGTGACTTCCTGTGTATACCACTTTGACTACTTTGAAAGTTCATATGGAGGTCTGCTCCTCTATGTTGTGGAAGAGTTTACATCAGAAGACTTTCAAAAATCATGTTTTAATTTTAGGTTTAGGTTAGCATTTTAGTAGATCTAGTGTTCATGAAAACATTTTGCGCGTGTGACTCCCTGAAGTAGTCTCTTAAGATGAAACAGTAAAATCATAAATGCAGTCACATCAAACGGAATTTGAACTAGTCAGTTTTCTCTTTCGAGCTAGTGATATAATGCCAGACAGCAGCACAATTTGAAAAGGATGGCTGGAAAGGTGTCTGATTTCTATAATGTAAAAAAAAGTTATCTAATTTCTAATTAAAAATTTATTTTCATCAAAGATGTAGTGTGAACATCTATCTGATTTCTAAAACTGTCATCTTTGGGTACATTAAGACATTTCTTCTCAAGTAGTAACTAGTGGCTGAATCCAACTGTCTAGGCAATGAGAAGTAAGTATTTTAAAGTGTATGAACGCTGACATTTCAGCTGCTGATGAACGATGAGTCTGCTGATAGATACTATCTATCACAGGCCCATGTTTGTATGAACTATCTAAAAACAATAGAGGGAGAAATAGAAGAACATTAAATTAGATGAAAACATGTTCTTAAAAATAAATAAACACATTCCATTCACCAATAGAAAAATACATCCTAGTTTCCATTAAGAACTGTTAATATACATATATTTATTACTATTATTATTATTATTTAGTATCTCTCCTTGGTTCAGACCTCTTTAAATCTGCAAAGTTTTGAAATTCACCATAAAATAACTGTAAACATGAACTGAGAAAGCTCTGCTCTGAAAGTATAACAATTCTTTCGCCTTTAAATTTTAGAGAAAAAAAACAGCTTCATTCTTTCCTACTGCTCATTTTTTCTGATATAATACTGCTTTGATATTCATCTTTGAAAGCAGCTTATGCAGAATGGTTTGCAAAATTAATGAAGTAATTATAGAATTAGAGCAAGCATTTAACAATAGGTTAAATTTGAAAGAGGTTTGAAAAGTTATTGTTTTCCATAGAGATTTCAATTGAGATTCAGAACCTAAGAAATTTATAGGCATTGAAAGCTGTTTTAGATACCAGGAGCTGCAAATAAGAAGAAATTCACATACTATCCCTACTAATTCAGTGGCAGAATAAAATAAGAGAGTAAGCATTTGCTAGATTGCTTTGGAAAGTAAAAATAGCATAAGGTTTAGGAAAAGTCTGGAATAAAACCGTGATAAAGAAAACCACAAACTGTAGAACACAAAATAGAAATGAAGGTTAATTTCCTCTGTCTCTTCCTTCTTTCCTGTCATTTTGGGGAAAACTAGGCCATTTATGACCATAGACTTTGTCTTTTTGTCAACTCTGCAACAGTTAAATGAACCTCAGTGGAGATGTTGTGAGGAGCTAGGGAGCAGTACACTTGTGGATGGAGAGTTATCTCAGAGGAGAAGGCAGAGATATAATACTTACAAATGGTTTGACCAAGACTGTCCTAACAAGACAGTGTCTTTGACGAGAGATCCCTCTGTACATGTATGTGACATGGAAGAAGGAATGTATGAAAATAAAAACCAGCACTAAGAACCAGGAGAGAACTGAATTAAATGAGATTTCTAATTCAGACTTCTGCTTTCCTAGCGCAAAAGTGGCTAGAAATCTGGCAATGGTAGGTTTCTTCTCTTTGTGGAGGTCCAGCAAAGTCTCAGTAGAGAGGCTGGCCCAGAATATTGTAGCGCTGTAACTGGTAATGTTCTGAGGGCACATATTCCAGTATCAGGCTCTTGTGAAACTGCTTTCTGAGACCTTAAACATTTTCCATTCATTGACCATCTACAAAGAAGCTTCTCTCTCCTACAAGTGAATACTGTTTTCCACTGCAACTAGGATACAGTTTGTGCTGGTGAAACAGATAATATGTAATTTAGACTTCATCGCTTCAGCTTTAGCTGCATGTTGACGAAAATGCTGAAACTCATTCCTTTCATGTAAAACTTTTGTTTTTGTGTGTGTTCTTAGAGCATGTTTGTCTGCATTTCATGAGGTCTCCTTATATCATACTGAGGGGAAGAAAAGACTAAATTGATTATGAGAAATATTTCTGTGATTTAGGCATTCTGAAAATGATGTTCTTACTACAGATATTGATCTATGTGCTGTACTGTGAAAGCACTGTTCTTAATCTTGAATTGTTACAATTTATACTGATACAAAACTCTTTAGTTTGCATACAGCAAGCAAAATTTCATCTTATCCTACTTGTAAAAGTATGCCATCTCAGTAACTTTAAAAAATATATACCAAGCTATTTACATTCTTGAATTAGGATCATCGCAAGAAGATGACATTCAGAATATAACCTTTTATTTTAATGATCTTTAAAAATGAAAATACTGCCTTTGGGGAAAAAATGTCATAAACTCCAAAACAGTTAAAGTGCAAAAAGACCCCTGGAGGTTTCTGGTTCAATCTCCTGCCCAAAGCAAGATCAGATATGGGATCAGACCAGTATTTTATCTGGTTAGGTCTTGAAAATCTCAACGATGGAGCCTGTACAGTCTCTGGGCTTGACTGTCCTTAAAGGGAAAAAAGTTTCTCCGTTTATCCAGCCCAAACCTCTTTGTTTCAGCCTATGCCTTTTGTCTCTATTTCCTCATCACCATCAGCTCTATCTTCCCTATGACCTCCTCAAAGGTACAGGCAGGCAGCCACTAAATCTCTCCTGCAGCTGTCTCTTCTCCAGATTAATCACTGGCCCCTCAGTTCCTCTTTATGGGGCAAGTGCTCCAGCCCCTAGATAGCTTGGTGGTTCTCACCAGATCAAGTTGCACTTCATCAATGTCTTTTCTTGTGCTGGGGATCCAAAACTGGACAAAGTATCTAGATGTAGTCTAACTAGTGCTAATTAAGAGTATAACTCCTTCTCTCAATCTTCCATTTGTGTCCCTTTTAATAACACCCCAGGATGGTGCTGGTCATCTTTACTGCCAAGGCAGGCTGCTGGCTCATTTGCAACTTGGAAAGCAATAAAACATGAAAGCAGCAGTCCCTTGCAAGGCAAAACGTCCATGGGCATCCAACACTGTGTACTACGCTGAGCCAGAGGTGGAGCTGCTACCTGCAAAGACCAGACTGGCAGACAGGATTGGACAGCTTGACCAGCTCAAGTGAGTGTCCTTTTCCTCTGTCAGTGGAAACTGGAAGCCTTCATCTTGGAGTTGGTGAGAGGGGACAGAATAGGGATTGTTATCTCCTTGCTATACCCATCCCAGTTAGTAAATAAAATCTAAAGTTTTATTTCTGTGTTCCTGATTGGTGTGGTTCTGTCCTTAGGACTACCCCATGGCATTTCGTGAAGAATGAGGCTGAGGGTGTCTCTGTATTATGGAGCTGTCCTGTGCTTTTGTCAACAATGCTAGGCATTGCTTTTACATGCCACTTGACAGATTCATCTTCTTGGTGCACTGAGGGTGTGAATTTTGACTCTTCTGCACTGGGTTCAGTGGTTTAAGCAAGATCTCAATCCTCAGTCCATGGCATTCATTGGTCTGAGTGCGTTGTTGCCCCTCAAAGTGCTGAGTGCATCTGTCCAAATGGCATCGTGCCCTTGGTGCTTGTGTGACACCTGTTCTGAAGGTGTGCTCACTGGCTGTCTGGTGCAGCATTTTATTTTCTGTTCGTTTGTTTACGGGGATGTATTGGGAACAAGCATTTGTGTGAGCCACCTCTATATATAGCATGCAATTTTTATTGTTCTAGGGGGCCAGAAGTGTGTGGTGTCTGTGTAAAAGATGCCAGCATTTGGCATGGAGATGGATATAAGCATGACATCTGCTAGCTCACATCAGGCCTGATTAGCCAGTGAGTAAGAACAGGAAGAGGCTATTTGTATTGTTCCTGTTTATGTGAGTGTTGTTTATGTGCATGTGCTGCCTGCAAAAGCACGGTTCTCCTGTCTTGGTACATCTGTTAGTGACTGGCTGTGTTTTTGCCTGCCTTCTGTAAACATATGCTCAGCCCGAGCAGGCTGTAAGAAGAAAATTACCCTCGAGTCTCTAAGTTCTTTGGACTCATTAATTCCTTAACTTGCCATATGCATTCCCAGGGTGGTGGGTATAGAAGCCCACTGTGAGGGGGCTGATCCTTTTACAGATATTCCCAAAGTATTAGAATTTGTGACCAAACAGTATAACAGTCACTTGAAGGAGTGTGTTCAGGGTCTCTAGAAAAATAACAGAATGCCGCAATTATGAAAACATCAAATTGTGTTGGTAGAGCAAGCAGAGACCCAGGGAAAATAGCTTAGAGCTGAACTCACTGTGAACTTTTCCCTGGAGATGAAGCGCGTGTGCGCGCACACACACGCACACACACAAAAGAGAGAGAGAGAGAGAAAGAAAGAAATACACAAAACCAACCAAACAAAAAAAAGTCCTAAAACACACAAATCTTTCAGACTAAGGTAATAGATTAATGTAACTGTGTAAATGTAAAAATAAGTGGTTTTATCAATGACAACTAATCTTTGCAATAATACTACACACATATACTGACCCAATAGCTCTAGTACATCTTTTTTTGCTTTCTTTTACAGGATAATTCTCTGAAGAACAACAGCCTGAAGAGATGAAACCAACTGATGACTGCTGAAGTTTCTTGGGACTAGTGGCTAATGAACCAGAAAAAATAGAGAAACAAAATGGCCTAACACCTTAATGTCAACAGAGACTCCTAATGATGGAGATGTCCCAGGCTGGCTTAGTAAGCTAAGTATTAATAAGATTCCCTTCTTATTTTTGTCTTCTATAGGTAGTACAGGAGAATGAGTGACTCCTTCCAGTCCTATTGGTATTGTTAATGATAAGTTGCTTAGGTTTGCTTTTCTATCTTTATTTATTTCACTTTACTATCATATCCAGGCAGGTTCAGAGAGTTTTACCATTCTCTGTCAAATCTGTCTTATACACTCATTATTCAAATGGATCATAATATCAAGCTTCAATGCTCACAGACCTTTTCAGGACTTAGAACCAGATACTTTACATGCTGACTACATAATTGTATGTAAAATGCTTTGAATTAACTGCCATAATGTCTTTATATTCTTCTGAATCATCTTCTAATTTCTATCAAAAAAAAATTAGTTAAGTGGTTGCAGAAAAAAAATGCAGAAAATAGTGTATGTAATATGTAGCCATTACACTGATCCCTAAATAAGTCTGTAGGAAGACTGAACAGTAGTGCTGTGGGGAGTAAACAGTCTCATTTATCTCTGTGAGCTCCCAACTCCCACATTGTCAGTACTGGCACTTGAGTAAACAATGCAAACAAACTCATTGAATAAAGAGGGGAAAACTGAAAACCTGCACTAATTATCACAAAATGAGTACTTCATACCCTGTCACAAAAGGCTTATAAAAAGGTAGTATAGAGAAGAAGAAAAGGTTTAAAAAGCCTAGTGGAAATGGAACCATTCTGATTATATGCAGTCTATTCTGAGCAAAACATTTTTGTCAGATCATAGTGTTGTATCTTCTTTTATGTGCTGTTTGGAAAAACAGAGTAGTCTCTGCTCTGCCACGCTGATTGCTCTGTCTCATGCATGACCATGTCTCTAGACTTGCCACCCACAGCCTCGACAGCCTCTCTACCCTCCGTCACCCTCATTTCGAAAAAATCTCTGTTAGATTTTGTCTCCAGGGCAGGCACAAAAGCAACGGCATAGAGATCCCCAACCTGATCTATAATAGCTATCTTATACACTAGCGGGATTCGAGTCTTGAGAGCAGAGCACATATTCATGTACTCTTCAGCTTGGCTGGGTTTTGCATCCTATGCAGTGCTTCCTGCTGCTACAGCCAAATTAGTACTGATGCTTAAACTAAGTAAGCGTCGCTATTTATCTAAGTCAGTTTTGTACTAACTGCAGTCACTGCTATGACCTCAGCATTGGCGTTCTCTTCTTTACAGCCTGCATATTCAGCCACCACTACAGGTACTTGTTCTTCCACTAGGCTATCTGGTCTTCTTTCACATACCAAATAAATTATACGTGTTCTCTTATACTCACAATTTTTTACTGTTTAGCTTCCCTATTTCTATATCATCTAATAAATGCTACAGAACATTGCTGGCCCCTTACTATTGTAAAGGTATCAAGGATCTCTGTTTCCGTTATCACCTCCCAGTACTTCAGAAGAAACCAGAGATTACATATTTTGAGTACTTACTAGAATATCTTGATCCGTAAAAAAGTGTTTGCTGTCTTTCACTATCTTTTCCTCATCTTTGCACTGTGGTCACTAACTGTTAGAGTTACATAAAACCTAGAGAACTTGGAAAATGAGCTGAGAGAAAAATGTACTTAATCAATTTTCAGATAACAAAGCAGTAAGGAAAAGAACTTCAAGATAGTAGAAGCTCAGAAAGGTTGTCTTGCCCTTTCTAAACACTTGGAGCAATTGTTTCATAAGGAAATGGAAGAATCAATGCATTTACATTTATTGTACTCCTGGGCACCGGATGGGGTGAGACTGCAAAGCTAAGAAGCAACATCCCTCATGGCAACATCCCTTCGACTAGGGTAGAAGCTATAATTTCTTATGTAACTCTGAAAATGTTGTCTTCTAAAGGTAATGCCTTTTTTTTTTTTTTTTTTCCCCCTAGGACAAGTTCACTGTGACATTCAGATGCAGACAAAATCCAATGGGCAAGAAAGCAGATAATATCGCTATGATACAGTTAGGAGATTCAAGCACATTCAAGAGAAAAAAAACCTGTTCAAGAAAAAATACTGTGAAATTATAGTACAGAATTGTGATTTTCATCATGATAAAAGTATGGCAAGTATTATAGAGTACTCACGTTAAGAAGTTGAAATAGGTACACAGAAATAAGGAACCAGATGGGGGAGTAAAACTGAGTGAAGTCTACGCTTCTAAATACCTGCTAAGTATTTAATTTTATTTTGAATATCTTCAGAGAAACAGGTAAACACCACGAAGTTCATTTAGAAGATGTTTTTCTTGTAAGTATCCCTCCTGCTTCCCCAGGAAGAGTTGAGTATGCCTCACAAATGCTTCAGATTTCTTAAGCTTTATACAGAACACAAGAATAATAAGAATAAATGTGAGGAATTAGATTTTAAACATAACCACTTCTGTATTCATATGTGCTTTAGCAGGTTGGATCTGTTGGATTCATCCCTTGGAAGTACAGTAATTCATTCAAAGACTGTGTTAAACCTTGCTTGTTTTTCCATTGGGTCCTAGATGTTCTCTCTCTACTACCTTTTTTTCCCAAGTCATGAATTCGTGATTGTTTGTGACCACAGAAACCCCTTTTATGAGGCAATGGAAGAGAATACAAGTGTTGTTAAAATCAATTCCCTGCCCTTGTAGGTGGTGATAGTATGAAAGTAAAATATAAATAGAAAAAATACAAAAAATCCAATAAAACCACTATTCTCCACAGATACAACAGGATCATTTATGTTATGGTATAACAACACAAGACCATAGTAAAGAAGACTGAAATCCATTAAAACAAACAAAACCCCCTCTATTTAAGCAAGAGTGACCATTGCTGATGGCTGAGTTCTCTGCAAGTGCAAGAAATTCTGTAAATGAAAAAATGTTTCAAAGTAGAGGGCAATATGCTACAGGAAGTAAGAACAGCCACACACCATAATAGTTCCTGCCCATATTTGCTAACTCAACAGCATGTTAATCCTGGACCATGAACAAAATGCTCTTGGTCTCTGAAAGGTTCTTCATACATTTCAGTGAGAGCCACCGTATGTCCTGCCTGTGTCTATCATTCAGCATGTATGAGGTACGAGGTTAATATTCTACATTTTTCGTTGTACAAATATCACCAATTTGGTATCCTGGGCTGCATCAACAGAGAAATGACCAGCAGGGAGAGAGAGGTGATTGTTCCCCTCTACTCTGCCCTTGTGGGGTCCCACCTACAGTACTAGAGTATCCAGGCCTGGGGCCTCCAGTACAAGAAGGATGCAGAGCTGCTGGAGTGGATCCAGAGGAGGGCCACAAAGATGACCAGAGGACTGGAGCATCTTTCATATGAAGAAAGGTTGGCAGAGCTGGACTTGTTTAGCTTGGAGAAGAGAAGGCTACGGGGAGACCTCGTTGTGGCCTTCCAATACTTGAAAGGAGCTTACAAGAAGGAGGGGGATCAACTTTTTACGCAGGTAGATAGCAATAGGACAAGGGGAATGGATTTAAACTGAAAGAGGAGAGATTTAGGTTATACATTTGGAGGAAATTCTTTACTCAGAGGGAGGTGAGGCACTGGCACAGCCGCCCAGAGAAGCTGTGGATGCCCCATCCCTGGAGGTGTTCAAGGCCAGGTTGGGTGGGGCCCTGGGCAGACTGATCTAGTGAGTGGCAACCCTGTGTGTGGCAGAGTGGCTGGAACTACATGATCTGTGAGGTTCCTTCCAACCTAAATCATTCTAGGATTCTATGATTATATGAAAAAGAATGGTGGCAAAATAAAAGAAACAAGTATAGAACATCTCTCAAACGCCATTTTCATAACTGTGGTTTCTTTGCTGCTGCTTCTAGGTTGCTTAATGTGCTGTATTTGAACTTTAAGAGGCTGTCTTGTACAATTAGTATGAAATGGAAATTGCACCTGAACCAACTGTCTGCTTTTTTTCTGAAATAATGGAAATGAAAACAGTAGTAGAACAGAGATAATCAGACAAAATAAATAGTTAATTAAAGACACCAGGGGTTTAAAATATAATGTATCTGAATTACGATGTAGATTTTGACTTTTTGCTGAGAACTGGCTTGGAAATCTATCTATTAAAATATTATCAAGAGATTACACTGTCAGAGCCAGAGAAGAATAAAAGATATGAGCACACAAAATTACAGCCTTGCAATTTATAGGTAATTTAATGCTGTTATATTTCAGTTTTTCAGAAAAGTTTAAAAACTGTTTGATCATGCCAAAATGATTATACAGATACAGTTTTCTTTAATGGAGACCTTGAGGTCTTGGAATTATATTCTCTATCCTCAAACTAAGCAATATCTTTTCTTATTTAAAAATACAGCATCATAAAAGAATTCTGTCTGATATTCAGAAAATACTTAATTTTTGCACACATGCCTGCATATCTGAGCACAGGCACAAAAAACATGCTGACCTTTAATTTCCATATGTTGTTTATCACAGGTGATTTCCACTATATAGAGTTATCTGTAAAATTATTAATATCCTGACATTTATGGATGGGTAAATCTGAAAATCCTTTTTGATACATACCCTGTGGCTAACACCAATTATGCAACAAAATAATGCAACTAAGCATCTACCAAACTATAGAAAGGAAACATGAAAAAGCAGTTATGTTATCCATTTCTCACTCTTCATCAACCAATTTCATGACTAACCCAACTAACATGTTTACCAATTTACAGTAAAATCGAGCCTTTCTCAATTCATTGTAGAAAAGTCACACTGACACATGTTAAAACTGTTAAGGAGTCTCTTTGGAAATACTCAAGAATGGAAGTCGAAGAGTTGAGTAATATGTCTTCCAACTACTACCCTATTTACAAGGGCTGCTCCTAAAGTAATGACTCCTATTTTATTATGTTGGCTCACAACATCAGAGGTAGATGCTGGTGGTATGGCAGTAGAGGTTGAACCTTTCCACCAATATTCCGTTCCATTTTGTTGCTGTGCGACAGATGGCAGCAGAGGGGCAGTCTGACAAAATGGCATCTGACATGGAAGTGCGGATGAAGCAAAGGTGTGGAACTGAATTCCTCCATGCGGAAAAAATGGCACCCATTGACATTCATTGATAGTTGCTGAACTTTTTTGGAGACCAAAGAGTGGATGTTGGCACAGTGAGGCAGTGAGTGGTGCATTTCAGCAGTGGTGACAGAGACAGTGATCACCTGTGCCGGTGCAGACTTTTATGAGTGTGGCATGCAGGCAGATTAATCGCTGGCGAAAATGCATAGCTCATGGTGGTAACTCTGCTGAAAAGTAATGTTTGGAGCTGAGACTTTGCTCTATCAAACAGTGTTGTTGTGCTCTTTGTATGTGTTGTAGTTTCCATCAAAATAAATAGGAGGCATTACTTTCAGAACAACCTATGTACTTTTGAGAAGGTTGGTCAGCACTATACTAAAAGGGGTGCCTCCAGTAAGGTTCAGAGCTTCTTGATAATGAGTCTATAATTTTTTGGTGGGAGTCATCAGACAGGATTTCTTTCTTCCTAAGCTCTCCCGGTTGGAGTAGGATGCTAAAATATTTACTAATGTACTTCAGTAAATGAACAAGTAAAAATGGCTCTGTGGGATAATGATTGGGCTGTTTTCTAGGAAAGAAAAGTTCTGGGCTTCTGATCCTCCTTTACGTCATTCATTACTTTGAATTAAATCTGTTGACAGCATTTTATAATGGTATGAATACATGCGTGTGTATGGATGTTAAAATATCTTCATTACGTCAGAATTCAAGGTGGTATTTTAAAAGGAGCCTTAGCAGTAGATTCCTTTGTACCTTATCCTGGGTCTAATGCAACCACATTTTTTTATCTAGATGTACTGCAAGCTCTTTTAATGTTAGACTAGGACCCACAGAAGATTGCACACTTGCTTTTAGGAAAACATAGCATAATGAAACTTGATACTGCATCAAAGCAAATATTAAGCAAAGCAAATACTAAGCAAATATCCAAGAAAATATTAAGAACTTATGCTAATTGATTGATTTTACTATTTATACTAGTGAATTGTATTACTACAATCTGTTTTATTTTCGTAAGACTTTGTGGCCTGAATGCATGAACAGTCATTTACTTACAAACAGTACTATTTGTGAGCCATAGAAAGTGACGTGTAGAATGTGATAATTGTTTTCATTTAAATTCTTTTTTTAAAACAAAAAACATTATTTAAGTCAGTAAATCTCCAGGCAGTGCCAACTAATTGTTGCAAAACAAAATATGAGAGGTTTTGGATATAGTTTTATTGAGTTGAAAGAAACTAAGTGTAGTTTAATAACTTCTTCAAAATGCTCTTAAAATGTTCCAGTTGCTGTATGGCTGTAAACATTTCAAAATTCCAAACAATCTTGGAATAATCTCATTTTTGTTGTGTGGTGGTGCTTTTTTTCTTTTTCAGAGGTGGGAAGGTAGTTTGGGTTTTTTTGTTATTGTTGTAGTTTTTTAATACATTTCAGATTTTTGCAGTGATTACTTTGAAGATGTTTCAGTATAAAGATAACAAGTGGGAAATTTCCAAATTTTACTTTAGTTACATCCTGGCTACACACACTAATCTTTATAGGTTTAATTATACGCCTACCTGTGCCTTTTCATCCTAGCCAATATTTCTTATGTGATCATAGAATCCTAGAATGATTTAGGTTGGAAGGAACCTCACAGATCATGTAGTTCCAGCCACTCTGCCACACACAGGGTTGCCACTCACTAGATCAGTCTGCCCAGGGCCCCACCCAACCTGGCCTTGAACACCTCCAGGGATGGGGCATCCACAGCTTCTCTGGGCGGCTGTGCCAGTGCCTCACCTCCCTCTGAGTAAAGAATTTCCTCCAAATGTATAACCTAAATCTCTCCTCTTTCAGTTTAAATCCATTCCCCTTGTCCTATTGCTATCTACCTGTGTAAAAAGTTGATCCCCCTCCTTCTTGTAAGCTCCTTTCAAGTATTGGAAGGCCACAACGAGGTCTCCCCGTAGCCTTCTCTTCTCCAAGCTAAACAAGTCCAGCTCTGCCAACCTTTCTTCATATGAAAGATGCTCCAGTCCTCTGGTCATCTTTGTGGCCCTCCTCTGGATCCACTCCAGCAGCTCTGCATCCTTCTTGTACTGGAGGCCCCAGGCCTGGATACTCTAGTACTGTAGGTGGGACCCCACAAGGGCAGAGTAGAGGGGAACAGTCACCTCTCTCTCCCTGCTGGTCACTTCTCTGTTGATGCAGCCCAGGATACCATTGGCCTTCCAGGCTGCAAGAGCACACTGCTGTCTCATGTCCAGTTTTTTGTCCATCAGGACCCCCAAGTCCTTCTCTGCAGAGCTGCTCTCTAGGAGTTCTTCTCCTAGTCTGTGCCCGTATCTTGGATTGCATTGATTCAGGTGCAGCACCTTGGACTTGGCCATGTTGAACCTTATTAGATTCTCGTGGGCCCACTTTTCAAGCCTGTCCCGGTCCCTCTGGATGGCATTCCTTCCTTCTAATGTGTCGACTGTACCACTCAGCTTGTTGTCATCAGAAAACTTGCTGAAGGTGCGCTCAATCTCACTGTCTATGTCATTGATAAAGATGTTGAAGAGCACTGGTCCCAAAACAGACCTTTGGGGGACACCACTGATGACTGGCCTCCACCTGGACATAGAGCCATTGACAACAAGCCTCTGGCTGTGACCATACAGCCAATTCTTTATCCACAAAATGGTCTACCCTTCAAATCCATATCTCTCCAATTTATAGATAAGGACCTGGTGTGGGACCACGTCAAAGGCCTTGCATAAGTCCAGGTAGATGACAACAGTTGCCCTTCCTTTGTCCACTGATGCCATCACTCCGTCACAGAAGGCCACCAGATTGGTGAGCCATGATTTGCCCTTGGTGAAGCTGTGCTAGCTGTCTTGGATTGCCTCCTCATCTTGCATGTACCTTAATATCTCTTCCAGGAGAATCCACTCCATGATCTGCCCAGGCACACACATGAGGCTCGTTGGCCTCTAGTTCCTGAGGTCTTCCTTTTTCTCATTCTTAAAAATGGGAGTGATGTTTCCCATTTTCCTGTCATCAGATAAATAATTGATTTAATGAATAGAGAGAGGCAAAGGGAGGGGATAGAGCGTAGTAGATAAGGAATAAGAACTGTTTATTTTCTTAGGATGCCAGATTTTGCTTTAGGAATAAATGTTCTTAGGAAGTTTAAGTTGAAGTTTTTTCTCTGACACACAGTACAATTAAAATTACCATCAGCAATGAAATGAGCATTTTATCTGAAACTTCCCAGGAATACAATATTACTAACAAGGATACATTTTTCTAACTAGTTGGCTACTGTAAAAGAAGCATCCATTGACACATTATGTCATGCATTTGTATTGTATTTGCTTATTATATTCCTTTTAAAAAATAATGCTGATTTGATCATGGTGAATCCTATGAATGGAGATTGTTCTAGTCTGAGTGGAACTGAACTCACAAAGGGAAAACTTCCAGATTGCATGGGGGAAGGAAGATGACAGGCAGAGAAAGTGGGGGAGTCACAGAGAGGATTGATTTCTGGCAAGTGCAGCAAACAGCCAGGAAAACGTAGTTGAATCAGAAAGAACTGCTGCAACTCATAAAGGCACTGAGCTAACAGAAATCAAACCTGGAAGAAAGTCTCTATCCTGCAGGCAAGTAACTTCTATTAGCGTTTATACACGTTTCATTTAGCAATATTGCCACTAATAGCACATACCTATGATCTTTAACACTATTGGTCCGAATGTCAGACACTGGATCAGCACTGAGTATTAGGTATACAGCCAGGGCTCCACTGTGGCTTCAGGAAGCTATGAGGAAGTCCAAGAAGATGGAGATAGGACCAGAACTACTTTTGTCCTGCCTTGGTTAAAACCTAAATTTTCATTTTGTGTTCCATAATATTTTCTGATATATGTTTCTTTCTGTTAATACAGAATACATGTAAACTTATCTAAAGACTAATAATAATCAGCTCCAAAACAGAGGTGCTTCTCATCATGTGAAGAACATTTCTATGTCCTGCCGTAAGCTTGAGCTTTCATTTGTGCAGTATTTTAGCTGATAACACTCTTTGATTATTTGTACAGAATGGAAAATATGAGAGGCAAAGCAGTGAAATGGCTATTCCTCTGTACAAGGAAAAGAGAGAAGAGAAGGTATGAAGATATTTTCTTATATTCTGCTATTTTAAGCACAAAATATTTTACTACTGAAGGGAAGAAAAAATGAGAGCTCTTGCCCATGGGCTTAGTTAGGTGGCCTAGTGGAAAGGCATTTATTCTGAATTTAGGAAGACTTCATTATTTATTCATAGTGAAGTAAACTGTGGAGGTCATGCCCACTGGGTGCAGGTAAAACCTTTTGTACCGTTCTGTTAATTGTTATGTATCTGCCATATTTTTAGATATTAAAAAATTTATACAACTTTTAACTTCTAGGTTTTTTTAGACATTAAAAAAAGTATTTTCAAGAGACTTTCTTCACTCATGCAGTACATACAGGAACCCAGATTGCTTCTGTGGTGTCAAATGTTGGCCTTTTTTCTGTTTTGATTTTTACTATATTGAACTCCATTGGGTGCCATGTTTGTTTGTTTTTTCTCCTTCTCCACTAGAAGGAAGTGTCCACTAGTTCTTAATAGTTTTAACTTGTAGAGATACTTGCATCTACTTTAATCATGTGTTTCCTTTTTGATATTCTAAATTGTTTTTTTTATCCATTAAGGTCCTCACAGTAAAGCATTTCCACAACCTTTTAATAATGCGTCTGTCTCCTTCCAACACCTTCTAGAGATCTTCAGAACTACATATGTTATTTTATCAACCATATCCATACCTAAATGAAGAAAACTTTTCCTACCTGTGCCATCCTCTTCATGATTTCAAGAATCATGCTAGCTCTTTTGCAACAGCACATTGTGCAGCATAAATGCTTGTCAAGCAGGATCCTTACATTCCCTTTAAAGTCAGAATGTTTGGTGTATGCTTACCCATCTCAAAGCATGGTATGTACCCCTCATTTCTAGATGCTTAATTTTGCACTGCAGTGAAGTAAAACCATTTGCCAATGCAATGCAGATTTCTCCGTAAAACTGTCCTGTCTGTGATATTACAGCAATTATGTCAACGCTAAGGATTTGCAACAAAAGGTAACTTTTTAAATATGGTTGTAAAATGCAGCTCCTGACTTGACGCTATGTGAAATTAATAAAGTGCACCATTATTGTTAAGATGTAATGGAGGGAAACGCAATTGGACTATTCATAATGAGAGACTATGATTTCAGCCTTGTTCCTCACTTTAGCTATATCACAGAATCACACAGAATCATAGGGATTGGAGGGGACCTCTACAGATCACTGAGTCTAACTCCCCTGCTAAAAGCAGATTCCCTACAATAGATTGAGCAAGAAAGTGTCCCGGCGGGTCTTGAACATCTCAAGAGAAGGAGTCTCCACAACCTCTCTGGGCAGCCTGTTCCAGTGCTCTGTCACCCTCACTGTATAGAAGTTCTTACACGTGTTTGTGTGGAACTTTCTATGTTCCAATTTGTGTCCATTGCCCCTTGTCCTATTGCTGCACAGCCCCAAAAAGAGCCTGGCCCCATCCACTTGTCTCCCACCCTTTAGATATTTATATGCACTTCTCAGTCTTCTCCAGGCTGAACAGTCCCAGGTCTCTCTTCCTTTCCTCTTATGGGAGATGCTCCAGGCCCTGTATCATCTTTGTGGCCCTTCACTGGACTCTCTATAGAAGACCCCTGTTTTTTTGAACTGGGGAGCCCAGAACCAGATGCAGTATTCCAGATGTGGCCTCACCAGGGCAAAGTAGAGGGGGAGGATCACCTCCCTTGACCTGCTGGCCACGCTCTTTTTATTGCACCCCAGGATTCCGTTGGCCTTCCTGGCCACCAGGGCACACTGCCGGCTTATGGCCAACCTGTCATCCACCAGGACCTCCAGGTCCTTCTCTGCAGAGATCATTTTCAGTAGGTCATCGTCTAGCCTGTACTGATGTGTACTATTATTCCTCTCCAGGTGTAGGACTCTACGCTTGCTCTTGCTGAACCTCATAAGGTTTCTCTCTGCCCGAACCTCCAGCCTGCCCAGGTCTCACTGAATGGCAGCACAGTCTTCTGGTTTGTCAACCACTCTTCCCAGCTTTGTATAACTGGCAAACTTGCTAAGGGTGGACTTTATCCCTTTGTCCAGGTCTTTGATGAAGATGTTGAATAAGACCGGACCCAGCACCGACCCCTGGGGAACACCGCTAGTTACCGCCTCCAATTAGACTCTGCACCGCTGATCACTGCCCTCTGAGCTCTGCCAGTCAGCCAGCTCTCAACCCACTTCACTGTCCTCTCATCCACCCCACACTTTCTGAGCTTCATTACAAGTATGTTGTGGGAGACAGTGTCAAAGCCTTACTGAAGTCAAGGTACACAATGTCCACTGTTCTATCCCCATCTACCCAGCCAGTGATGACATCACAGAAGGCTACCAGTTTGGTTGAACATGATTTCCCTTTGGTGAATCCGTGTTGACTACTCCTGATAACCTTCTTCTTTTCCAATTGCTTGGAGATGCCATCCAGAACAAGCTGTTCCATCACCTTTCCAGGGGCAGAGGTGAGACTGTCTGGCCTGTAGTTGCCCAGATCGTCCTTCTTGCCCTTCTTGAAGACTGGTGTGACATTGGCTATCCTCCAGTCATCAGGCACCATTCCCATTCTCCATGAGTTTTCAAAGATAATAGAGAGCATTTAGGCAATCACATCTGTCATCTCCCTCAGCATACATGGGTGCATCCCATTGGAGACCACGGATTTGTGTGCATTGACTTTAGTGAGAAGCTCTCTGATCAGATGCTCATATATAAGCCATAACTCTCAAATATTTTCAAGCTTTCAAATCATAAACAATTGTTCCTTCATATGGATCTGAATCTCTCCCTCAGAATTATGGAAGTACTACATTAGTTCCTATATTAGCATTCTGTAGCATTGAATTTATCCACCTTTGTTCTGTTTCCTCTGGAATTCATATTAGTGTTCTGTTATGGATAAAAAAAATGGGCACAGAAGACTAGAATGTGGAAATCAAACAGATTTTTATATGTTACAAAAAGTATTAACTTTGCTGATGGCTACTTTTGTTCTGTCTGCCTTTCCAAAACCAGTAAATTCCATAGTTATTAGGAGTTGTGAGGCCTTGAAAGCAGCTCTACGTGTTAGGAAATATGCTCTGGCATTTAGCAGAAGTGGAATAACTGTCTTTCCTATAAAATTATTTTATGTGTACTGCATATTAACTAACTATTGTATGTTTATTGACAGTAATCAACATTTTATGTTTATCTGTAGAAAGTTACTCAAAGATGTAATGTATTTCCAAATTCTATATATCAAACAAACTTTTAACAGAAGGTAAGTTTTCTCCTCTTCAGAACAGGCTGCAGGCTCTATCTGCGGATTCACAGATAGTTTACAGTATTGTAAATTTAATTGTGCTTTTGATATTTCAAGGATTTTACCCAAAGATTCACCCAAAGATACTCATGAAACCACATACTAGAGATGATCATTAAGTTGCTTTGGTTGAAAACTGCTCTTTTTTTGTGGGACTACTTCTCAGTAACTTTTGTTTCGTGTAATTCTTTACATGTTCTTTCTTCTTTTTCAGTTTTTTTTTCAACAAAAAGCGATGAGTGTACTCAGCGTCTTTGCTCTCCAGCCTATCTCTCCAAGCAGTCTTTACTCTGGACCTGCCACCCATGTTCTTCTGTTATTTGTTAGAAATTAATATCTGTGAGTAATAACAGCACACATGGCATGGCCCGGAGGACACAGTCAACCCTGTCCTGTCCCTCTTGCTCCTCCTGCCCAGGGCAAGGAGCCCCATCCAGCCTCCTCAGCAGCCCATGCTCATCCCTGGCCCTGGTGGGACCCTGATCTTGTCCCAGTCTGTTCCCTGAAGGCTCCCTGGGCTGCTAACAGGACCCACTGAAATTCCCAGTGCTTCCCACTGTGCTCAGGGCCAAGAGGATTAGGAAAGGTCCTGCCGGCACTCAGGTCATCTACACCTGGCTCCCACCTTGGGACAGTCCCCATGCTGCCATGTTCCCTGACGGTGTGAACAGAAAAGTACTTCTTTCTCCCCTCTCTAAATATGCATTCTTCTTTTTAGATCAAAAATTCTGGAAATTTATTTTGAGTATTCAAAAGCCAAAACCACAAACTGCTGATTTGGAAGGCATGCTGTACAGGGCTGTAGCCAATATGTATTTGTTTGAATTGTCATATGCCTGAGGCTTTAGTGATGCTTTTGATCTTCTTAGCTGCTTTCCTGTATAAATCATTCATCAAAAGTTGTGTTTTTACAGGACAGTAACAAACTCGGTTACTATAGTTACATGATAGATATTATAGGTACAAAAAATAAAGGAATAAACATTATAATTGAACCAACACTTATCTGGCATTTGCACTTTGTCATTTTAGAGCTTTATGTTGAGGCTATATTTTGCATAAAATAGATGTACATTAGGTACAAATGGTGCATATTGTAATAATAAGATTACAAAAAAGGTTCTTCCTTCTTGTATCTCCTTGAATGATAAAAAGGCAGAAAGCCAAAGAACAATTACCGATATGTTTGAAATCTTCTCCGAAAGTAATGCTTCTTCATTTATTATGTCAGAAGTGGATGTTGGTGGTATGGCAGTAGAGGTTGAACCTTCCTGCCAATATTCCATTCCATGTGGTTGCTGTGTGACAGATGGCAGCAGAAGGGCAGTCTGACAAAGTGGTGTCTGACATGGAAGTTTGGATGAAGCAAATGTGTGGAATAGAATTCCTCCATGTGGAAAACATTGCACCCATTGACATTCATTGACACTTGCTGACTGTTTCTGGAGACCAAACAGTGGATGTGAGAACAGTGAGGCAGTGAGTGGTGCATTTCATCAGTGGTGACAGCAACAGTGGGTCACTTGTACTGATGCTGGTTTTTACAACCATGGCATGCAGTCTCTTGTTCATCATTGGTGAAAATGCATAGCTAATGGTGATGACTTTGTTGAAAAATAGTGTTCTGTAGCTGAGAATTTGCTCTATTGAATAGTGTTGTTATGCTTTTCGTATTTGTTGTAGTTTTCATGGAGATAAATAGGAGGCATTACTTTCAGAGCAGCTTAGCTAAAGTGTATTACCAAACGAAGTAGAGGATGCTATCACATGTTTTTGCATGCTGAGTTGTATGTGCCTAGACTCATGAAGAAGTAAATATCAGGAATAGAACTTTATTTATATTCTCAGTACTTTCGCTTTGTTAATTTTTTTTTGTTGCTGTTCTTTTGTCTTTCTCCGCCTTTTGTGCATTGTAGCACTGAAAAAGTAGATAAGTAGGAGAAAAAAGAAGAACAAAACGCAGATCATAGCTATCATGGATATAAATATCTTTTTGTAGAAGGCACTTTTGAGCTATTTTCTTAACATAAGTGGTTTACTACCCTTTTAATGTGTATTATTTATTGTATTGTTCTCTACGAGAAAATATATGCATAGACTGTTCTGAATAATGTGCTGAGATGTTAACATTTGTCCATATTTTAAAGCTGCAGTATTGGAATTAAGGAATTGTGTGATTTTTTTTTTTACAAGTTTATTGCCTTTAGGAATTGCCTATTTCTGTTGTGTCATCCTAGACCCTAAGAGACAGAACCACGGGATGTATAGCACGCAACTTACCTGATACGGGAAGAGAGCTAATGAATTATTGCTGCTAGAAAATATATTGTCCTGTTCACAGGTACGCTGTTACTTATGGTAAGACTATACCAATATGTTTAGAGAAAATGTAGGTATACTTGTAGGTATGTAGGTGTAGCAAATTTAGTAATTTAGCAACTCATTTCAGCAATTTGGCAAATTCTCTGGTTCCTTTCACTTAATGCACACTCTTTCTTAGAAACTAGCAAGGAAACTCTTGAGTGATAGCTAGAAGCAAATCCTCGACTGACAAGTATTACTGTGCTAACATTGACTTTGTGGAACAAACACAGTTCATACCTGTTCTTTGACCTGCACTGATTGTGTTTTCTTTTTGCTCATTTTCGATATTTTTGATATCTTCTTCTGTACTTAGGTCCTATTCTACATGTATTTGAATCAAGGAAAAAATTGACAGTTGTAATCTTCCTGGCTTTTAAAGCACGCAAACTGGAAACAAACATCTTTAAGAGAACAGAAAAGAATGTTTAAAAACAAAACTAAACAAAAACCAACCTAGAAACCAGAAGATTTCCATTCACTCTTCAGTTTTTTCTTTCACAAGAGTTAATGGAGACTGCTGAAAAGCAAAATGATATGCAGGAACAGCTTCAGAAAACTTCATAAACTCCTGTTTGCGGTGGTGAAACTATAACAGTTTTTACATAGCAGTTTGCATTTCCTGTAATTTGGAGTTTGCTATATTAATGAACTATTTTTTATTTACCTTGGATTGATATGGAGACATGATCTGTTTTTGTAGTTAGTACTACAGCTTTGTGCCTACAGTAATCAATGCACTCTTGTTTGTAAATATTTTATGTGTATTTCTTAGTTTCAAATACACTTAGGATGTTTATGGTCCGTTTACATTTTTTTTTTTTTTTTTTACTTCATTGCAGTAATATTTTATAGTTTTGAAGCATGTTGTACGTGTGACATCTTAGCCTATATTTAGAATGAAGGAAGTTAAGTAGCGTTTACAGGCTAACTGTATATCAAATATTTCTGGATCATAGCTTGGTTTCAAGAAGAAATATGTTTGTATGCTATAGCTATGGAAGAGGCCATGTACTACATGGATGGAACCTATTGAAATTGCATTTACAAGGGACTTCAGAGTTACAAGTCATTTGATTTTTTTTTTTTGTATCTTACTATATAATATTTTATTTTATTATGTTGATTTGTTTCTGTTCCAGTATAAAACATTGGATAATTCTGATGTATCTTTATCCTCTCCTGTCACACCCAACCAAAGCAAATCTTACAGATATTTTCTTGTTATAGGGAATCTTTTCTGTATTTTTCTATAGTG
Organism: Penelope pileata; assembly: GCA_013396635.1. NCBI lineage: Eukaryota > Metazoa > Chordata > Aves > Galliformes > Cracidae > Penelope > Penelope pileata. Next base: position 11,372 of record WBMW01004105.1, on the reverse strand, counting down.
TCATAAATACTGTATATATAGCAGTTTTATACTTAATTACAAATCAGTCTAATTGTGAAAATAACCTCTGCTTTATTCCTTTAAGTTAAATAAAACTCTACACAGCAGCTAGACAGCTTCATTTGTCTAATGCACAGGGTAAATATCCACAGAGGTTCATCAGAATTCAAGTTTTGTGGCTTTAGCACTCAGAAGCTGTTTTAGTTAAAAGTATTTTTATATGGAATCATAAGTATAAAGTGTTTGCTGTATGTGTGGAGTGTAAATCAAGATTTGTTGTGTTTTGATGAAGCATTTACAGAAATAACAACCTTGTGACGCTCACATTTATTTAAATGTTCTGAAAAATTCTCTCATATATAGCTGCTTTAAGTATGCGTCTTATTTTATAAGACTCATTTTGTGATAAAATCATAAAGAAGTCTTGCTGAAGTAGCATTTTCACTTTGGGAAGGAAAGAAATTCTGTTAAAAGAAAATGACTTGTTAAACATAATGTCAATTGTGGAAAAAGGGAGAAACTGTACTGAAGAATGATGGACTCTCTTCATCAGAGTTTTGCTATACTACTGATTTTTTTTATTATTATTTAAAGCAAATATATCATTATACACCAAGAGAAGATGTCATACTTTTTGTTATCTGTCATTATAGCAAGGCACCTTTATTAATGCTCTTTCTGAGGAGAACAAGATGCTGAAGAGGAAAGAATGGTAAATTAGACATTTTTTTCACATGTAACTCAAATATTAGAATGATTTACTTCTGGTACTCAAGTATTCTTTTATCAGAACTCATGCCAAAACTGTTTAGTTCATATTCTAAATCTGGATTTTTCTATTTTGTTATCTCAAGCTTGTCTAACTCTCAAGATTTGAGGACAATGAATAAAAAATCAGCCAAATAACTCAAACATTTTTTGCAAATATTATGTAATGAAATATTGCCATTGATGTTATGCATATTGCAATTGTGCATTATTTCTTAATTTTCTTTTTTACAGTAGATTGTAATTCTTGTGTTTGATACAAAGAATAGATGTTCCTAGGCTATTCATTTGCAAGTCAATAAAATTCAGTTCCGTTCGAATAAAGATAATAGCTGTGCTGTTGATAGATGTCATCAGCATACCAACATGCATTACGCAATAGCATGATATGGCAACAGAATTATCTGAGTATCAAAGGCAAAACAGAACTGTTATAGACTATATAGCAAAACTGAAACCTCTGCTTCATTGCTTATGAGGATTTATTCCAAACATGAAACTTCTATTGTATTTCCTGAAAGGCTGCTAAAGTTTCAGTCCTTTCAGTTTGGGGCTGGATGGCTTCCAAGACAGTATTCAGACTTATTATTTGGAATTTTGTAGGATTCAGAGACCTGCCTTGTTTAATTAGAAATCAAAAAGTCACTGAAGGCTTTCACTGATTTTCATGTCAGGCTTTGGAGTGTGGCTGCGTTCTTTTGGCTACTCCAGTGTGAAGATTTCAGAGACAACTATTCCTCTGGCAAGTACTAAAAATTGATTCTGAGAGAGAAGTTGGAAAACTGTGACTTTGAATCTCTTAGAAGAATAATTCCTTTGTGGTGGTGAATAGGAACTCTTCTGGATGAGGTACATATATACAACATTTTGTCACACACTGCTGACATAATTATGCTATGCTAAACTCCCTGAGAAGGAATCTTTGTTACCTTTACATGTGTGCCTATTTTCAATATTTAGTATTTCAGCTAATACCTTTGCATGCCAACATTTTTTTGCAGGATGAAGCAGAGTGCATTTTTTTCATCAGAACTCCATACCCCACTGTTGCACTTCAAGTAGTAGAAATACATTCCAGTATGTACCAGCACGAAAAACAATAATTAAAAAAAAAACATTTAAAAATAATTATGAGTTCTTTTGGCTTTCTTCATAGCCTTGTGCCCTTATGGTATAATAGATTAATTTTGAAGTTGTTTTTTCCTTAAACATGTGGTCTAGAGTTGTAACCAAACATTTGATTAACTTCAATGAGACTACAAGCAAATACTGTGGATTCTATAGAACTTGGTCTACAAAGTACGTTTGGTAGAACTGTATGATAAAGCTGTGATTTAATCTCATATAAAAAGAAAAAAGTTTATACTAATAACAGTCATTAGGGAGAGAGGGGGAAAAAGAAAAAAAAGAAATGTGTTTTAATATAACTTTTGTCTGCAAGAGCCTTTTCAATAAAGGCAAATCTTGTGTGTGGATGAAGTTATAAAATATGCAGTTCTTCCCACTACACTTTTGTTGTTATATTCTTTACAGGGAGATGCTCATTGTCTGTGTCAAGATCTCTTTTTAAATTATTATTACTTCTAACATTAGTACTTCAGTTTTAAAGCAAATTATTTGTTTACTTTCACTTAATGTGCATCCTCTTGCTTCACACTGTAGTCACTTTAGTGTGTGCTGATTTTTTCTAGAGGAAATTACACAAGAAATCCTTCAATGCATAAGGGTCTGAAAAAACATAAGGGCCTGAAACAATGACTGCAAGCTACGTCTGGTGAAATATGTGAGCTATTTGGTGTGGGAAAATACCTTAAATCTAGTCTGAACTAAACCTCTCAATCTATATATATCACAGATACACAGACATCTGTACCAGCTATTATCAAATTCTCTAAATTCATATTGCTCTGAATTTCTTGCTCACAGAACCACAGCATGGCTGAGATTGAAAGGGACCTCTGGAGACCATCTGGTTTGGCCCCCTTGCTCAAGCAGAGACGTGCACAGCAGGTTGCCCAGGACCATGTCCAGGTGGCCTTTGAATATTTCCAAGGATGGGAACTCCACCTGTCTGGGCAGCCAGTGCCTGTGCCCACTTACTTGCCTAGTGAAAAGGTTTCTTATGGTCAGACAGGCTCCTGTGTTTCAGTTTGTGCCCATTGCCTCTGGTCCTGCCACTGAGCACTACTGAAAAGAGCCTGGGCTCTGTCTTTACTCTTTCCCTTCTGATATGTGTATAAGTTGCCAAGATCCCCCCGAACCTTCTCTTCTTCAGGCTGAACAGTTCCAGCTCTTTCAGACTTTCCTCAGGGGACAGTTCCAGAAAAGTTAATTAAAATTGTTAATTACAATTGATAATTAAAAGCATTATTGTGGAATCTGTCATCCTGTACAAAACAATGCATAATTTTGAATAATGTTACAATATATATAATTTTTAATCTGACCAAAACGATTTGTGAGAAAGCAGGGAGAGAGAGAAAGCTGGATGACAAAAAATAATGGTATGACAACCAATTTCAAAACTTACCTTTTACAATCCATTACAAAAGGATACCCTCCAAGGTGTTGCTGTTCACAACTTACTGCATCTACCTAGTGCATTGGAAGTGCTTGTTCAAAAGAGATTGATTCACACATACTAATCGCAACTCATTTGTAAAGATGAGTAGGTAAAACAAATTAATCAAATGCATATTAACACAAAAATAATTCACTAGTAATTATTTAAATACTTAGTAGATTCTATTTTAATTAATTTCAGTGAAGAAGAAGATAAAAATTCTAATGTCTTTTCTATCATTTTTTCATGGCCTGAGATGAACATGCTGTCCAAAGATGGAAAAGCTATGTGATGCAGTAGATGTGTTAAGATTGATGAGAAAGAAACAAGCTATGTTGAGCTTATAGCTGAACAGTATGCTAGCTCCTACCCTTTTCTCCTTAATAACCATATTTGACTTAATGCAGATGAGAGAGAGCTTTCTCATGCTGCAGTCATGCTAGACAAATGTTTCAACAATTCTTTTTTCCCTTTTTAAATTCCTTTGAGGTAAGGGATCTTTATTCCCCCACCAATCTAACTGCATTGCTTATTCCTCAGAACATGTATTCTGTCTTTGCCCTATTCTACAAGAGAAATGTTCTTTCATTTCTGTTTTTACTTGCATGGTATTAATCTCAGAATAAAGCCAATAGGACTGATGCTTAGTTCTGACTTGTCCTGAAACTCTATGGCTCACCCTAATAAGCTGCTGTTGTTACTGAGCTTTGCTCCCTTTCTGAGGATGGCAGAGAACTTTTAATAGGTGTGAGAAGGTTCTCTAAAGTTGTTTACATCTTCAGCCACAATTTACAAGATCAAGTGTTTTATATGTGGTATAAAATAATTCAATCACTCCATAGCTTTTATCCCAGCTGTGGTTTTTTTTATGATTATGTTTATACTGTACTATTTGATTTGTAAAGGTAAATGACACCTTTTATCAAGTAAAAGGCTGTAACTTACATTTTTAACTGGCTAAAGCCATTTAATAAGTCAGCTACTGAATAAATTGACTTGTCTGATTTTAGTGTCCCGGTAAGAAAATCCATTTTGAGAAACAACTTTCTGAGAAAATAGAACAAATATGTACATATATTATTGCTTTTTTAAGAATAACTTATCTCTACTAGTTGAAACTAAAAATCTCCAAATTTTAAGCATTCCAGCGTTTCTTGTTTCTTCTCTGGAAAAGAGACAGGAAAACCAAAATCTGGGATGCTGATCATCTCCATTGTCTATCCATAAAAAATTTCATGAATGTTTTCCTTAAATACTCCTCTCCATCCTGTTGAGCATGGAGCCAATGTCTGAATTCCACTTCGACTATCCTCCACGTAAACAGAACAAGTCGCTTCTACGGTATTTTGGATAGTATATACATATAAGTATTTATGTGTTTATAATACAAATCTCTCAGTGTGTAGCCTGTCAATGTACGTCAGAAAACAATGTAAAACAGTAACGGAAAAACAAAAACAAACAAACGAAAAACCCCAAGAATTTATGTTGGCTATACATATATATAAATACTTTTTTTTTTTAAGTGCTTCATTTTAGAGAAATCTATGTGGAATATATTTGTTCTGCAAATCCACCAGAAAGTATTTTGCTCAACTAGTATTTTGTATCATAGAACTATTTTATTAATATTTTGCAGCAACACTTTTCATCAAAAATACTGAAAGAATGTTAAATTTACAAAGTCAAGTACAGTAGGTTTAGGAAAATTCAATTTCCACAGATTATAGTTATGCCATAATTCAATAATGTACCCACAAATTATTTTCTCTGTAATTCTGTCCGCATTCACTGGATGCTATAGCCTTCCCCTTCATCGGCTACAAATTCCAGAAAGCAACCAGGCAATTTTCCAGTGTGGCATCTGGTGTCCTAAACTTGACAGAGGCTGCTTTTCAAAATCTCTCTGTTCTATATTTAAATAGGAGTTTAGCAAGATGGAATGTAAAAATGTTAATTACAATGATTTTTTTTATCCTTCTCTTCCAGCCCATAGTAGATTATTCTTCTGGGAGTAGACTTACCTCTTCGTGTTATCTGGAGATCAACTGACAAGACGCAAACAGGAGCATGTAAGCACTGAGGGTGTCTGAAGGTGTCATGTTTCTCTCCACAGTCCATTTCCTAAGTTATGGACACTTTGGCAATTCAAGATATTTTAAAGAAATATATCATCACGAGGATCTAAAAAGTCCTTCTGTTACAGACATTCTCAAGATGTATGGAACAGTGATTTTTACTGTAAACCTATGTATTTTCTCTGTTAACTCTAAAGTATTTCAAATACAACATAAATACAAAGTTTTTTCACTTAGTTGCATGCTTTGACACAGTTTTCCTGAGAATTTTCCATGGACAGAAAGTCTAGGTGCTCTACTCTGGCCTTGATAAAACAATGTATTGTCTTACTGCCCTTTTCCCGTGTTCTAGAGCTGATTGCTTTCTGACGTCTAACGATCCTGCTCCTGATAATGCACTTCGCTTTTCATAAAGAACCTCAGAACTCTCAGATATATCCACCAGGACCTTCTAACAATTGAGATGGGGATGACCTGAGCTTTAGCACTCTTTGGTTCTCCAAAGATCTGCCATCTTGGAAATGTGTTCATGACAGAACAAGCAACTGTCCCTAAAAGTTTTCATGGCTGTTGTGAAGCTGAAGCTGCCTGAATGTCTTGCTATCAGGTTTCTTCAGAGGCTGTAGGAGGAGAGCACGAAGCACTGTGCAATGGAAATGACACGGTAGGCTCAGTGTCACAAAACTTGCCAGTGCACATCCCCCACCACTCACTCATAGACATACACACAAAATATTGCTTTTCCCTTTGGAGTTGGATGATGGTAGTAGTGGGGAGAGAAAAGCAAATGTGAGCCATGCCTATGCTAAAGAAAGAGACATGGTGTTCCGATAACAGGGAGGAATTTGCTCCCTCAATCCCTGCCTAGAGGATCAGGGACATCAGAGGTGTGGGAAGCCTGACTGCCAGTGAAGACCCAGGGAAAGAAATGGCCCTTTAATTTAACAAATGAATCATTTCATCTCACAAGTTATAATTTAGAAACTCTTGAAACATAATGACTGCCCAGTTTCTCTGGTGCACAATAACACTGTAGTAGCTCAGTATAATATCTCATGGGAAGGAAAGATTTTAATTTAAAACTCAATTGATTTCAGTCCCTCACATTTACAACACCAGTGAGATACTGGGAGGTGTAATCTGTATGGAATACAAGGCTTGCTCTACCTGAACTTTTTCTAGGATGCATGTCAGCAGTCTGCTGAGGATTCAAGCAGTCCACCTAGGGCTGCTTGCAATAACATGGAGGACAGGAGGGCATCAGTTTTCAAGCCCCTCCACACACTTAGTTCTGTGTTAGAACTGTGCTGGTTTTGGCTGTTGCATTGTACCCTTCAGGGAATGAAAGTGGTTAATCTCTTGCTCCTGTCTCACTGTCCTGTTTTCAGCTGAGACAGAGCTGATTTTCTTCATAGTGTCTGGTATTTTGGCTTTAGGACAAAAAACACTTTTAAAAATTTTTTGAGCATACAGACAAGAACCTTCCTCTTGAACTTGAGGTGAAGATACTGATAAACTCTTCTTTCTGTGGCATGAGCATCCAGGTTATATGAGTACTACTTCATTTTATCATTGTAAGTAGTAGAAAACTGTGTAGACTCTTCAACCAGAACTATTTTAGGTCTTCACAATGTTCAATTTGTTACAGACTAAAATTGTTTGAATTCAACAATATTGTCAGACTGATAAAATATATCAGTACTCTGCAGATAAAATTCCTAGCGGTATATTGCACTTCTCAGCAAGGTCTGTCGCTGTCAATTCATACAACAAGCTCAGCTAGGCAGACTAGAGCAGAATGAGTATTTTCTGGAGATGAATTAAATTTCCCTTGTGGTTAGTGGGCCAGATATTTGTGGACAGTAGAAGTTTGCATCTGTCTTTTTTTTCCTTCTCTTAAAACCATGTCTGCACCTAGCACACCTATCCCACAGAGGGATGATTTAGAATGTTTGCTTTGCTCAAGTCAGTAAACAAGTATTTTGTACAGATGAGATTTAGCATGCACTCTGTGCAGTTAGGAGAATAAAAAAAGATTTCATATGCCATCTAGGTTGTCTATCAGACATTTGTTTATGTAATAAGAGATTTGGGACATGAAATGATGGTTAATGGAATTTTGTAAGCAAAAAAATTGGAGTGGTTATATTCCACCTCTGCAACTTGATACAACTTTTTCAATAGTCAGTTGAAAATGTATTTTGAACTTTTGAAGTAAAATGATTCTTCTAAAAATATTTTAGTAGAAACAAAATGGATAGAGTAAAACTGTAGAATACTATGTTAGAATGACATATGTTTGCCTACCTGCCTATACAAAGGAAATACATGATTAAATTAGTTATATACTTAACATCTGTAACAAGACAAGTAGCAGGCATATTATACTGGGAGGTGTAATCTGTATGGAATACAAGGCTTGCTCTACCTGAACTTTTTCTAGGATCCCAATTTAACTGTTTCCTGTCAGGTTTTCTGACACTCTATAGACAATTTTGAGTGCATAAAATATTTCACAGATTGCCTGCTCATTGTCTAGGATGATAGAAGTATATTATTTTGTTGTCTCTGTAAAGTTGGCAGGATTTTTCTGAATGGTATAAAATACACTCATTAAAATCAGTACTCAACTTCTGCTTGAATTGTTTTCTAGATCTAAGAACAGAAAATGTTAACACAATACGACTTCAGTGGGCTACTACAATATCATGTCTTGCACTTCTCAGTTACTTTCTCATGCTGTGACTTTAGCTTCAACCCTAAAGAGCCCTTGCCCTATTTTTGTTATAAATTGTACAGCTTACATTAGATTATTTGATACCAGCTGAGGTCTCTTAAAACAGTTTTTATATCAGTCTAATATAAGCTTTGTTACTTAGGGCAGCATATTTTGGGGCTAGTGGTCAACATAGTAGAGAGTAAAGTGTAGGGAAAAAATTATAGAAGGAATGGTAACTGCAAATTCTGTTGAATAAAAGTAGCAATAAAGAAAAAGGACAAGAAAGAAGGAAGCAGTGTTTAGAGAGAAACATGAGGAACAGCAAAACAGTAAAACTAAGGCTTGGCGTTGATGTGGGAGGAACAAAGAAGGCAAAACAAATTTGTTATTGAGGTAGAATTCTGCAGGTTCCAAAGAAAGGACACTAGATGAGCAAAGTATAAGCCATATGGCAATTTAGCAATTATGCGGTTAATGAGAGATATAGAAAATGAGCATTTAGGCAAATAATGAGCAGTTAATCAGTCAGGCAATTAAGCAATAATATGCAATGTGTTATGGCTCATACCTGTTCCATTAAATTTAGGTAGAAGGAGCCTTAACTTCTTTTTACATACTAAAGTATGAAGCCAGTTTTGTGCTCAATAGGAAATAAATAATAAAGAAGAGAAATCAACCTAAGATCTTTTAAAAGTAAAACTCATTTAAAGTAAATGAAAGAAACAGAATGAGTTCATAACAGCTGTTTTAGTTTCCATTAGTTCTCTCAGTTTGGAAGCATCACACTGCTGGAATTAGGATGGTGAAGTACGTGGTAAATTATGAGAAATGACAAAACTCGTGTCGTGGTTTTATTTTACAATCATTGGGTACACTGTCAGAAAGCATAATAGAAAAAGAAAAAGCTATCTGACTAAAAGACTGAAGTTTCTCAGGTTCATATGATTGTTCTTGAAAGGATAATGAATAGTAGCAGTGTTTGATAATAAGATAAGGAGTTTGTACTTAACATAAATGGACTTTGAAACCCCTTTCAAAGGAGTTCTGATGTAAACACATTTGTTTTACTTCTGAGTTCATGTTTAGTGGCTTGGTATGTATCTCAAATTCTGAAATATTTTCAAACGTTTTATTCAAAAATTATTATGTCAAGGGGCCTAAAAACATGTGCCATCTTCTCCGTAGAATTCATAGAATTCTTGTTTTAAAATTATTCGGAAAAATAACTTAGAAAAAGTCTTATTTACTCATGGAGGTTTTTTTTAGTTAGCCATTAGTTAGCCATTTATTTATAGTTTGGCATTGTTGTTCTAGTCTGGTAGGACTGTAAGACTGTAAAATCAGAATCTCCTCAACAACTCATTTCTTGTAACATGAAGCCAGATAGTATTTTCTTTAGGAATAATACCTAGGTTGCTCTGAAAGTAATGCCTTCTATTTATTTCCATGGAAACTACAGCAGATACAAAGAGCAGAATAACACTATTTGATAGAGTAAATTCTTAGCTAAAACCAATCTTTTTCAACATAGTTGTCTTCATTTCTAACAGAAGTTACTTCTCTCATAGTGTCTGGTATGAAGCTATGTTTTGGTCCCAGAAGAAAAACAAAACTGATAACACCTGGCAGTGTTGAACAGAGCCAAGGACACATTCAGTTCCTCAGAGAAGCAGTTAGGGGGGCACAAAGAGCCGGGAACTGGGAGGGGACAGGACCAGGGCAGCTGACCAAAACTGACCAAACTGCTATTCGATACCATATGACATCATGTAATTTTTACGGAAGGGCAGTTAGCCAAGGGAGGGGCTGCTGCTGGCTGGGTATTGGTCGGTGGGCCCTTGCTTTGTGTATCATCTATATTTTTTATTGTATATATATAATGTACTGTTATTTCTTTTAGTTTCTCTGCCTTCTTAGTAAATAGCTTTTATCCCAACCCACGAGTTCTACTATATTTTTCCCTTAATTTTCTCCCCCATCCCATTTGGGGAGGGGGGGAGGAGTGAGCGAACAACTCTGTGGGACTCAGCTGTCTTCTGAATCAAACCACAATAGTCACCACCATTGGCCGATTCACATAGATGAGCTGATTGAGATGATCTTCGTTTTGTGGTGTGACAGCTGTACATGGCCATCTGGAACGTGGCTTATCTTTCAAGTTCCTGTTGCCACTGTTGAAACCCATCACCCACTGCCTCACTGTGCTTACGTCCACTATTTGGTCTCCAGAAATGTTCAGTGTCAATGAATGTCAATGGGTGCAATGTTTTCCACATGGAAGAATTCCTTTGCTTCTTCTGCATTTCCATGTCAGACATCATTCTGTCAGGCTACCTCTCTGCTGCCATCTCCCACACAGCAGCAAAATGTAACAGAATTTTTGCAGGAAGGTTTCAACCTCTGCCACCATACCTCCAACTTCTACTTCTGATGTCATGGGCCAACATAATAAAATGTGAGGCATTACTTTCGGAGCAGCCCTCTATGTTTATGTGGCTCACAATCATACAATGTGTCTGACTCACCTTCTGTCATTGCCTTCCTTAAGAAACCCTCAAATAAATTTGTAGTCAGTACAAATAGCAAACGTAGTGCATGTTACATTTTAAAATAGTCTGCGTAAACAAATTAATCTTATGGTTTTCTACTGTTGCCTTAATAGATGCTTCAAGTCACATGTCTTAGATAAAAATGAAAATGGTAACTCAGATTCAGTGTTTTACTTACAAATAAGTTAAATACCTTGTATGACTGTCTTTCTAATATATGGAAAAGAGATTAAATTCAAACATATGATATGAATTACTGAAAAATTGCAATTAGTACAAAGAGGAAAGACAATGTGCCCAGGTATATACTTACCATGAAAAAACAAAGCCTGATTCAAAGAAACATCAAGTAGCTGGCATGTAATAGTTATAGTCCTCAAATTTGTCGTGCTTGTTTCCATTTCAAGGTCAGGACTTCTAATCTAGTACTCAGTGTTTCATTTTGTGCATGGGGATATATGCCTGGAGTGTTTTTAGCATATATTTTGTGGCAGTGTCAAAACATGCATATCAAAGGACTAAAGGGCACAGATTATTTGCTTTGTTTCCAACTGCCACTGCCCAGCCATTTATTTGTCTTCATAACATCAAACCCTTCACATAGGCTAATAAAGCCACAATCTGTGGTGCAATTTTTCCAGATGTCAAGCAAATCAGTTTTAGTTTAAAGCAGGATTTAAACTAAAGTGGCTGGG
>WBMW01004104.1:12142-22575 GCA_013396635.1 Penelope pileata | reverse complement strand
CCTTATAAAATAATCTAACGTTCACAACTGTTTTTCCCTCCTGCTTGCAGGGACAACTGACACTGGCACTGGTTGGTTCTCTGGTTCAACTCTGGGACCTGACAGGAATCAGAGTGACCGCAGGCATAGTTGTGAGGGTCAGGGCAAGCAGAGGGCCTGTCGGAAGGGTTAGAGCAGCCGCAGGGCCCATCTCCAGAGCTGGAGGGACCACAGGGCCTGTCACAAGAATTGGAACTAGCACAGAGTCCGTCACAGCACTTGGAGCAGCTGCGGGGTCCGCTGTAGGAGTTGGAGCAGCCACAGGGCCTGTCGCAGGGGTTGGAGCAGCCGCAGGGCCTGTCGCAGGGGTTGGGGAAGCTGCAGGGCCTGTCGCAGGGGTTGGAGCAGCCGCAGGGCCTGTTGCATCATTGTCAGATCCAGAGGTATTCTCTTCCTCCCATGGCTGCTGAATAGTGTTGAATTGGGCTCGGTAAGCTTGGGCCAGGCCCCAGCACGCTGCAGTGATTTGTGTCTCTCTAGAATTGCCAGGGTGGCAGCACACCTTTTCTAAATATTCTACAAGATTTTCAGGATTCCGCAGTTGTTTGGGGGTGAAGTTCCAACACACTGGGGGTGTTGCCCACCACTCCGGGCATCTGCCCATAGCTTCCCACACTCCCTGCCGCTCATAACTATCCAATCTTGGGGCAGATCTCTGGGCAATGTTCTTAAATACTTGTTTAATCTTAAACAAAACCTGAAACCCATTCACTAAACATAGCAGGGGGAGCATGCTGGTTTGAACATCCCAAGGGTACTCAGAATTCTCAAAAGCTATTGTAACTAGTGCAAGGGGAGAAAGAAGAGAGAAAGAGAAAGGGAGGCTGAGATACTGGTGGAAAGTGTCCTCCCTTGTCTTCTCCATAGCCTGGTTCCCCGAGAAGACAAAGCAAAGTGTGTAATTATCTACAGCCTCCATGGATGGTTCACAAAGCACAACGATGAATGCCATGCTGAGCACGAATGCCGTGCTGAGCTCAAATGCCAGATTAGTTTCCTGACCAGCAGTTTTATCATACCATAAGCTAAGGTCACCGAGCACAATAAAATAACAACCTTAATCCAACCCCCCAAAATGACAAACAGTGCAACAGGGAAAATAAAAAGCAGATGAAGTGCTGAATAATATAGTTCTAAGAAAAGACCCTGAAAGATCTCTGGAAGAAAATTGATAAGAAAATTATCATCCTGGCTAGCAATTATCAAACTACAGCTGCCCACAGCAGCCCTGTTTTAACACACTGCTCAGATCTGCTGTTATGTCAACCCTTCGGGTCCCGTGTTGGGCACCAAAAGGACTGTTGTTGTTTGACCCAGCAGGCAGATAAGAACCACAGTCCCTTGCTCACTCTTCCTACCCGAGTGGGATGGAGGAGAGAATCAGGAGAAAGCAAAGTAGAACTTGTGGGTTGAGATAAAAACTATTTACTAATACAGAAAAAGGAAGAGCAAAAAAAAATAGTTATGATAATAATATAGACATATATGCAGATAAATATGGTCGCTTGATTAACTCCCCTGTGTTTTCAAACTTTTTCTGCATGATGTCACAAGATATAGAATATCTGTTTGGCTAGTTTACATCATCTGTCCTGGTGCTGTCTCATCCCAGCTCCTTGTGCCCCTCCAGCCCCACTCTCTGGCAGGACAGTGTGAGAAGCCAAGAAACTGGAATGCCCTTGGCTCTGCACAGCACTGCTCAGCAGCAACTAAAAACGTTGGTGTTATCAACATCATTTTCTTCCTAAAGCCAAGGCATAGCATCATACAAGACACCATGAAGGAAAAATCAGCTCTATCTCAACAGAAATCAGGGCATCGACCTACTGCTTGCAACGTGATGCAGATTACAAAACCAACCTCACAACTATGTAGCTCATCCCAAAACTCAGCTCAAGCACCTTAGGCTTGGGGAGGCTGATCATTCCCAGGGCATGTGGCTCTGCCCCCAACTCAGAAGGGACAGCCTGTGGGCAGTCAGGACCTGAGTTTAAGAAAAAGTCGAGGCCTTGGGGACACTCTCCCAGCTTCTCGCTCTTTTCAGGACAAGCATTTTCAGGACAAGAGCCAGAGGCGCTCTCTTTGCATACAATGGCTCTTGATGGTCTTTTCTTCCATGACCTTGGAAAATGTAGTCTGCAGTGGCAGGAAGTTATCCAATTTAGACTGACACTGTGTGAAGTTCCCCTTTCCCTTCTTTATTTCTGAAATACTGCCTTCTGAATGCTTGTCCCTCCTGGTATTTCAGAGAAAAACAAGTGGCAGCCATTCCCTTTCTCTCCTTTCTGTGAGTGCCTCTCTTTACAGAACTGCCATATCCTACCTTCATTTTACTGCAAAAAGAGTTGTGGCTTATTGGTTGCTCCTCTTCTGGAATCCTTCCCTGGAGTCTGCCAAATTAGCTTTTGATTGCACATCCCCAGATTTTCCCATTTGGGTATGAGGGGGCAGGATTGCACATGCTATTCAGGAAACAAGTGAACTAAAGACAGCTGAGCAGTGAACTTATCTTGCATCGTATTCTTCTCACTTACCTGGGTATGCAAGTATGTTGCAATGGGCAGTGGGCCCTGAGCTGCCTTTGATAGACCCCTAGTTCTTGTATCTCGTGCTCTCCTGTCTCTCAGGAGAACATTCCTGGTGCAAAGATGTAACTGCTTCCTGTTAATCTAAACTGCATTTTACCTGCAGTTCTGTTTGCCAGTGGTTAGTTCTGCTACGGTCCTGCAGAATTTCTTCACAGCTGACTTTTGTTTTCAACACCAGGCAGGGTTTGCATCACCAGCACCACAATGACTCACTCCCTGAGGATCTTTGACTCTGCTTCTGACCTTGCTCCCTGAGAAAAGCAGACCTTTCATGTCTTGGAACTAGTGGCTTGCTCAGATAAAAGGGACACTGTCTGTGTCCCTTTTGTCCCACCCCAGGGATCAGCTCATTGACCAGAAGAGGATAAGATCTTGGATGGTGTTCCCAGTACCACACTGTCCAGTGTTCACCAGTGGCAACAGGATATGTGCTCCAGGAAACCCATGTGAGCCTAGCCACCATCCCTGATCCAGCTCTGTTCCCAGGGTGGTAGGAGTTAGGATGTCAAAGGGACATCCTGCTTTTTATTTTTGGATCTGCTGTCCATGAATTTCTCCAATCCCTCATTGACCCATCTGATCCTGGCAGCTTCTGCAGCCTCCGGTGGCAGAGAGCAGCATAGCTTAGTACCCTCTGAGTAGAGCAGACTTCCCTTCTGTGGCTGAGAGCTGGTGTTCCACTTGTATGGGAAGGCTCTCCTAGATCCAGTCCAGCACTTCTGAATGGCAAATGTGGAGACCAGCTCCTCCTCATCCTCAATGCCTGCCCTTCTGAGCCTGCTCTCCTGGAGCTGAGCACACCACAGGAGCACGTGGCACTGGTGGTGTGGGCACACCCAGGTTTTATGGCTTTGAGATAACAATGTGATTTTCTGGGTGTTTTTTTTTTTTTTCTTTTTTCTTTTTTTTCCCTCAGGGTTCTCTCTGATTAGACAGAGCAGTTGTTTGTGTTCAGTGCCAGTTCCCTCTTTTGCAACCTGCAGGACTCCTTGCAGTCCACCAGTCCTTCCTACTCCTGAATCCTGCCATCTCTTCTAATACTGCCTTGAAAGAGCTCGTGCTCCTGTGAGGGTGGAGGGGAAGTGCCGTGACTCATGACATTTCCTGCTGCCATGTGTGCAAGCAGTGGCTTTGGGAAGCGTGTGGCTGAAGTCCAAAAAACAAGAGCAGTGTTTCTTGAATGCTCTCTGTTGTTAAGGAGCGCTTTGGGATGAAACTCTGTGATGCTGGTGTGAGGGGTTGTTCTGTGGAGTGCCATTGCCTGGATATCCCTGGGGAAACAAAGCAGCAAAAGGCAGCAGCAGCGACCCTGATGGGAGGTTCCCTCCCCAGAGAGGGAACTCTTGTGCTCCAAGTGATTTCCCCTCACAATGTTTCCTTCTTGAAGCTGCACTTCTTGCAGCACTCGGTTGCAGATTGCAATGCTCAGAGGCAGCCAGTGGGGCTGAGATTTGAGCTGTGCATGGAAACTGGGTGCTGGCATGGCTCTGCAGGTTTTGGCTCCCACTGTTTTCCTGGTCCTAGTTCCTCTGCTGACGGCAAAGGGACAGGAAGAACCTGATCTCCAGGCAGGGAGAATAAACTGGGAAGAAGGTAAGAATTTGACATTACTCTTTCCACAAGAGAAGATATGTCTGCTCTTCCCTCTGATGTTTGCCACGCGTCTTGACAGGGCACAGCATACAGCAGCTATATCAGAGGGATAGAGGTTATGCCCGTACCAGATCTATGGTGAGGTGAAGCTGGGTTTGGGGATGGAGAGCAGCATGGAGCAGTGTGCTGGGAAACCTCCAGGAGCAAAGGGGTGTAACAAACCTCTGTGTAAGGGGCAGTGGCCCTGGGAGCAGGAGATGGCCCCTTCTCCTGGCCTGGTATGCAGACAGAGCATGAGCGTGTATGTTGAACAGAGGCAAGGAAATTTCAGTTCCTCGGCTTCTTGTATTACTCTCCAATGCAAGGGTTGGGGGAGGCACAGGGAGTTCGGAGGGTACGGGATCAGGGCAGTTGACCCAAACTGAACAAAGGGATATTCCATACCATATGACATCACATAAATATAAGGGAGGGAAGTTAGCCAGCTAGCGGGGGGGGAGGGGGCAGGGGGGTGTTGGCAGTGCTTGTTGATCCTGGGGAGATCAGAGCACTGTCCACATTGCTGGAATGTTGGGTGCTGGGGCTCAGAAGAAGCCCTGGAGATTCATGAGCTGGAGTCTGGAGGATCCCCGAGGGTCAGCTCGTCAGCTGAGCTCCCGCTGTCTCTTGGGGACGCAGGAGGCATGTTCTGCGGTGCGCTGTGCTGCGGTGCTGTGGGAAAGGCAGATGGGCTGGTTGGATGGGGCTTGGTTGTGCTGTGCAGGCAGCCCATTTGCCATGGAAGGACCAGAAGGCTGTTGGGCCAGACCCACCTTTGCAGCTGGGCGTCCTCTGCCTTCTCTAAGCAGGGGTTTTGAGAGCAAAACTTTTCTCTCAGTCTCTTTGCCTTTAACTGCTATATTTGTAACTGTTCTTTTCTATTCAGAAGATGAAGTGAAACTTGTGACTTAGGATCTCTCCCTTGTCAGAATAGGGAAAATTTTCTTCCCTCAGCTGGCAGTCTATGTGCTGCAGAAGGCAAGTAAATGCATGGTTGGTCACATAGGTACCTGCAGCCCCTGCAGAGCCCTTTCTGCTCACCCAGGGGTGGGGTGCTGCCCCTCAGGGGTGAGGACAGAGAAAGATGGACTTGGAGGTCCTCAGAGATGGCGGGTGTTCTGGTCAAGATGGTGCTCCTCCCCTGCCCCCAGGGCCCCCGCATCTCCTGGCAGTGTCCATCGCTGACACCACAGTCAACTGTGGCCAAGCCTCAGTCCTGCCGGGGTGCCCCCATCCCCGAGAAGGACTGTCACACTCTGTCCCCCATAGGAGATTGCCCCAGACCACAATGGGACATCAGACTGCGATTTGCACCAAACAGAAGAACTTACATAGAGAATGAGGTATTGATGCTGACCTGCCCTGGACATCTCAAGCCCACCTTCACCAGTGTCAAATGTGGTTTTCAAGGACTGAGTTCTGGAGAACCCAGCTATGGAGATGTCTGGTGGGGGAGGAACAGCATAAGTGCCTGGATCCACATTGAGAGGCCTGTATCATGTGTTGGTAAGTGAGGCAGCAGCATCTCTCCCCACCCCTCTCTGCCTTCACGCCTAACAGCTGCTCTTCAACCCTGATGGGAGGTTCCCTCCCCAGAGAGGGAACTCTTGTATTCCAAGTGATTTCCCCTCACGGTGTTTCCTTCTTAAGTTGCACTTCTTGCAGCACTCGGTTGCAGATTGCAATGCTCAGAGGCAGCCAGTGGGGCTGAGATTTGAGCCGTGCATGGAAACTGGATGCTGGCATGGTTCTGCAGATTCTGGCTCTCACTGTTTTCCTGGTCCTAGTTCCTCTGCTGGCAGCACAGGATCAGGAAGAACCTGATCCCCTACTCAAAGGAATACCCCGGGAAACAGGTAAGACATTTACGCTACTCTATCTGCTAGAGAAGATGTGTCTGCTCTTCCCTCTGATGTTTGATGAGCGTATTTACCAGGTGCAGCATGCATCAGGGAAGACTGAAATTGATGCCCATACCAGAGTTTTATTGGGGTGAATCTGGGTTTGGGGCTGTCGGGCAGTGAGGCTGGGAGTGCTGGGAAAGCCTCTGTGAGTGCAGAGGTACAACGAACCTCTGTGTGAGAGGCAGTGGCCCTGGGAGCAGCAGGTGGCTGGTTCTCATGGTACAGTGTGCAGACACTGTAAGCATGTAGCCATCCTGGAGCAATCAGAGCAATGTCCTCCATTTACAGAGCCCTTCAGACACTGGCAGTCAGGAATGGGTTGCGCCCGCACATAGACAGTTTCCAAGTTCTTATCTGGGGGCTGAAGGCATGAGTCAGGGTGGAGAAGGGTCTCCAGAGAGCAGAACTGTTGGAGGCCATGCAAAGAGCAGAGGGCTATTTGTCCAGACCCACCTTTGCAGCTGGACACCCCTTGCCTTCTCTAAGTGGAGCTTTTTGAGAGCAAAATGTCTCTCCAAATCTCCTTGCAGTCCACTGCTGTATTTGTAACACTTCTTTTCTGTTCAGGAGATGATGTGAAACTTGTGAGATATGATCTCTTTCTTGTTAGCGTGGAGAAGATTTAATTTCCTCTATGGCCCAATCTACACACTGCAGAAGGCAACTTAATGCACGGCTGGTCCCATAGGTACTGCGTTCCCTACTGAGCCCTTTCTGATCTGCCTGGAGACAATGTGCTGCCCCTCTGGGGTGAGGACGGAGGCATATGAGGCAGGAGGTCCTAGGAGATAGCGTATGCTTTGGGTAAGAGGTGGAGAGGAGAACATAACAGCGTGACCAGCAGAATGAAAGCAAGTTGATAATTTTGAGTGAGAATTTGTCCCAAATGAGTGTACACATGGGTATGAGTTGAGGCTCACTGGGTTGCAGAGTTGTTGTGGGGGAGGCTGGAGGCAGCTCAGAGCTGTCACAGCCTTATCCAACAGGAACTTGAGCAGGGGAGCAAGTCTGCAGGGATGACTGGGATTGCTGTCCACGTTCTGCTGCTCTCCTTAACATTGCAAGAGACAAATTTAGATTTCCATGCATCTACCAGAGGAGCTGCACAGGCAGAAACATGGTGAAATACACCACACAGAAAGAGCCTACTCATCCCTCTCTCTACTTCTCTGTGCAGGGTGCCCACAGCCCCAGTGGGAAACAAAGTTCCACTTTCTTCCAGAGAAGAGATTTTATAGGATCAATGAAGAAGTGGCACTGAGCTGCTTCACAGGGGACAATTCTCCCCTTGCTGTGATCAGATGTGCATCACGGACAGGCTGGGAGTATGTCTGGGAGATGAAGGACAAGCAGGGAACCTGGCACCATGTGGAAAGCCTCCTGATGTGTGTGGGTAAGTCGGGCAGAAGCAGCTCTCCCCTGTCGCATGCCCTTCTCCTGAGCAGGGTCCCTGTGCATCCCACCATGGCCGGGCGGTGCCTTGGCCTCTGCTCAGAGACGGCCTGGGCTGGGGGCAGCCTCCGAGCTGGGCCGGGACAGCAGCCTCCAGCATGGGACCAGGTTCTGTCACTGCCCCTGTGCTGCTGCCCATGCTCTGCTGTGCTGCAGGCCATGGGGAAGTGGAGGAGGCCAGGCCCTGCCCTCAGCTCAGCTCTCTCTGAGCGCCTTCCATCCCCCTGTACTCCTCCCCTGCACCCCGGGCCCCCGCGTCTCCTGGCGGTGTCCATCGCTGACACCACTGTGCCCCTGTCCCCGAGAAGGACTGTCACACTGTCCCCCACAGGAGAGTGCTCCAGACCCCAGTGGGACAGCAGACTGTGGTTTGCACCACACAGAAGCAGTTTCCATCAGAATGAGGAACTGACTCTGACCTGCCCTGGACATCTCAAGCCCACCTTCACCAGTGTCAAATGTTCAAAGGAATTTCAAGGACTGAGGTATCAAAGTCTCAACTATGGAGATGTCTGGTGGGGGAAGAACAACACAAGTGTCTGGATCCGCATTGAGAGGCCTGTAGCGTGTGTTGGTAAGTGAGGCAGCAGCATCTCTCCCCGCCCCTCNGAGTGATGCTCTCCTGCAGGAACAGGGCTGTGCTGGGTGTGGGGATGGGGAAGTGCTCCTTTGCCTGAAGCCAGCAGTGGTGACCCCTGTGATTCCAGACATTCCTGGCTATTGCAAGCTCCAGCACAGCTTGGGAAGGGCTCCTTCAGTGCTCTGTGCAGGTGCCCTGACAGCACTGCATCAACAAAAGGACTGGGTGGCTCTGACCTGAGACCCAGCCACACTGTAGTGGGAGCCTGGGAAAGGAACCAGCCCTGTGTTTTTTTTTCTTCCATCCTCACATCACCACAAGCTGTGGGGAACCGCCCCCAAGTCCTGCACTGCACCCCTCACCTTGCTAATCCTGGGTATGTCCACAGTGCGCAGAGGTCACGGGGAGAGAGCAGGAGACAAGGGCTGTAGTCTAGTGGCCAAATCCTGATCCATGCACAGGATCATAGAATATCATTGCTCACATATCACAGAATATGAGTGCTCACATTGCTGGCCCTCCAGACCATTCAGTGTCTTCATAGTCATCCTTCTGACAATCTCCAATAGTTATATTTCCTTCCTATACTGTGGTGCCTAAAACTGTACCCAGAGCTCAAGGTGAGGTTTGGCTGCCAGGGCACACTGCTGACTCATGTTCAACTTGCCAACAACCAGCACTCCAGATCCCTTTCTGGGAGTTGCTCTCCAGGCTCTCATCCCCTGGACTGTACATTTAGCAAGGGCTGCCCTGTCCCAGTTACAGAATTAGGCACTTGTCCTTTC
The DNA here is from genome assembly GCA_013396635.1 of Penelope pileata. Classification (NCBI taxonomy): domain Eukaryota; kingdom Metazoa; phylum Chordata; class Aves; order Galliformes; family Cracidae; genus Penelope; species Penelope pileata. Next base: position 13,595 of record WBMW01004104.1, on the reverse strand, counting down.
TTTAACTTCATGCAATTGGTGATTGAGCCCTGCAACTAGTCCAGATCTCTCTGCAAGTCCTCTCTGCACTCTAGGCAGTCAACGACTGCAACACTAACACTGATTGCAGGTTCCCTCCCCAAAGACGAAGATTATTTATCACAAACAACTTCCTCATGTGATTATTTCCTTCTTGTGGTTGCAGTTCTTGCATCACAGATGCAGAAGTGAGACTGAGATCTGAGCTGTGCCTGGGGACCGGATACTGGCACGGCCCAGCAATTTCTGTCTCTGACCTTTCTCCTGGTCCTTGTTCCTCTGCTGGCAGCACAGAGACAGGAAGAATCTGATCCTCAGGTCCAAGGAGTACTCCGAGAAGTTGCTGCTGCTCTCCCTGCAAGAGAAGATATTTCTGCTCTTACCTCTGGTGTTCGTTGTGCATCTTTACAAGGTGCAGTGTGCATCAGAGAGGACAGGACTTGATGCCCATATGAGGGTTGTGTTGTAGTGAAGCTGGGCTTGGAGATGGAGGGCAGGGAGGCTCTCTGTCTTAGGATAGCCTTGGTGAGCTTAGGAGCTGTAATGCCCCCATGGTTACCATTACCTTTTTGATGTCCAACAAGTTCTGCTCCTTCTCCATACCATAGGGTTAACTGTCCTGGGCAAAACATAGCAGATATGTGTTTCACCTGTCTGCTCCCTGCAGTCTCTGGAGGGACCATTTCTGAGTGCTGGCACTGTGCTACCTGCCTCTCAGTGCCACCTCAGTGTCTCACATCCCAACTAAACCCACTTGCACCTCTGCCAGAAACATGCCAAAGGCCCCGGTAGGACCCAGGACTCCGTCTGGCACGAGACCAGGAGGAGTACAAGAAGAATGAAGAAGTGATGCTGAGCTGCCCTGAGGGTTCACAGCCGTCCTATCCCCACATCNGCCCTCCTTTGGACATTCTCTAATAGTCATGTCCTTGCTACATTGTGGTGCCCAAAACGGCACTCAGTGCTCGAGGTGAGGCCGCACAGCGCAGAGCAGAGGGGACAATCCCTCCCCTCACCCGGAAGCGCAGGGCCTGGGGCACCCCAGGGTATGATTGGCCCTTTTGGCAGCCAGGGCACGCTGCTGGCTCAGAGTTAACTTGCCACCGATCAGAACACCCACATCCCTTTCAGCTCTCCTGCCTGTTCTCCCCAAATTTGTATGTGCAGCCAGGCCTGTGACATTCACAGCTTGCTGTCTCTGCACTGCAGGGCAGAACTCACCTGGACAGTGAAGGCCAGGCCAGAAGAGGAAGGAGAGGGACATGGCCAAGGAAATGTCAGGGCCATGCTGGAGTTGGGGGATGATGTCAGGACACAGCTGAGGGTGCTGCAGTTGGAGCTGTAATTAGGCAGGTAGTGATGAAAAATGGTCAGAGGTGGTCCTGTTGGCTGTGTCAGCAGCTGCAGGGCCCCAGATCCTGATGGGCAGTGGTGT
>WBMW01004103.1:141252-254414 GCA_013396635.1 Penelope pileata | reverse complement strand
TGGCATTTCTCTCTCCTCCCCAGTGTTCATGCTGTGTCACCAGGGTTGTGTTGACACGGACATCTGTGGCCACAGTTATGCCAAGAGAGGACTTCTCTTCCATCACTTCTGCTTGGTGATGTTCCCCCGTGGGACATCAGCCTTCAGATTCCCAAAGCTGCGCCCAAGGACACCATGGCAGCCGGTCCAGACAGCGGGGACCAGCCGGGGCACAAGGCCGCTCCCAGGTCCGACGTCAGAGCCCAGGTGCCCGCAGCCCATCCCAAAGACAGCTCAGGAGCAGCCGTGTGCCAGCCTCACATGCTGGCTCCTGTCCCAGGCAACAAAAACAATAAAGCTGGGAGATGGCACATACATTTGTCGGTTTGATTTTGGAACCATTCAGCCTGGAGAAGAGAATACTGAGAGGGGATCTGCAGAAATGCAGACGGCGGCACAGCTTTCTGGAGTGATGCGTGCATCCAGACGCAACTCCTGAGGAGTGAGAGGGCTGCCCAGACCTCTGGCTGTGGGGAGCTCTAGAACCTGGAGGTCACCCTAAGGACTGAGTTAGGTGGAAGGTTTCGTGAGTGCAGGTGTGCCCAGCTTGATGATCTTTTTGAGCAGCTGACCAGGCAATGAGAGGAAGTCACCAGGCTGAGATGTATTAGGCAGTGTGAGTGGGAGATGATTCATGCCTGGTATCATGTGGTGGCACTGGCAGATAGACAGCTCTGTCTTGGGGCTCAGGAAGATAAGCAGGCTTCTGACAGGACTGAGGGTAAGCATGTGCAGGGTGAGGGAGACTGGACCTTCGTCTCTGCTTGGGGCAACAGGAGAAGCCTCCCCCTTGCTCCCTAGGTGCCGCTAACCAATAGATTTCAAGCTCTGGTGTGGGAGAGAGAAGAAGGTATGGATAGTGGTGAAAAAGTTTCAACCAAGGACCCAAGTCATGACCAGTGCCATTAAAAAAAAAGGTGAATTGTCTTAGTAATTGGAGACTCTGTACTGAGAGGCACTGAGGTGCCCATCTGCTGCCCAGATAACCTCTCCAGAGAGGCTTGCTGCCTGCCGGTGGCCCACATTTGGGACATACAGAAGAGGATATCTGGTATGATAAAGCCAGAGCACTACTATCCTCTCCTGGTTTTTCAAGCTGGGTTGCACAAGGCTGCAGCCAGGAAACTAAAAAATGTCAAAAAGACTTTATGTTCTTTGGGAAGATGTTGAAGGGATCAGGAGTGCAAGCAGCATTCTCCTCAGTTCTCCTGGTTGGAGACTGGGATCTGGGCAGGAGGAGGAGAACGGACCGGTTGAATGACTGGCTGTGTGGATGGTATCGCACTGAAGGCTATGGGTTGTTTGATCTAGGATGTGCCTTCAACAAACCGGGAATGCTAACATGGGACAGGACACAACTGACCAGGAGGGGCAAGAATTTATTAGGCAGCAAGCTGGGTGGGTTTATCACCACGGCTTAAAACTAGAGCTGCTGGGGGAAGGTGGTGTACTGCTCAGTGACAAAAAGCCCGGGAACGTTGTCACTCTAGGGAGCCATGGGGGAAAACCTCATATTTGTCCCAGAGGTTTGAGGAAGGACTTCTCTAGGAAGGTGATGCATCAGAAAGCCCACTTGAAGTGCTTTTATACCAATGCATGCCTCATGGGAAATAAGCAGGAGGAGTTGGAAATCGTGATGCACTTGAAAAATCACAATCCTGTTGCTATCATGGAAACATGGTGGGATGATTTGCATAACTGGAATACCACCATTGGTGTGGTTGCCACACCACTCTCCATCATATATGAAAAGTTGTGATGAAGTTCCTGGTGACTGGAAAGAGGGAAACATCACTCCCATTTATAAGAAAGGGAGGAAAGAGCACCTGGAGAACTACAGGCCAGAGAGCCTCACCTCTGTGCCTGGGAAGATCATGGAACAGATCATCCTGGAAGATATGTTAAGGCACCTGAGAGATGAGCAGGTGATCTGAGACAGCCAGCACAGCTTCACCAAGGGAAGTTTGTGCCTGATNGCACAGCTTCACCAAGGGAAGTTTGTGCCTGATCCATCTGGTGGCCTTCTATGATGGAGTGACAGCATCGGTGGACAAAGGGAAAGCAACTGATGTCACCTACCTGGACTTCGGCAAGGCCTTTGACATGGTCCTTCACCACATCCTTATCTCTGTATTAGAGAGATATGGGTGCAAAGTGTGAACTATTCTGTGGATAAAGAATTGGTTGGAAGGCTGTAGCCAGAGGGTTGTGGTCAATAGCTCTATTTCAAGGTAGAGGCTGGTCACAAATGGTGCCCCTCATGGGTCTGTCTTGGGACTAATGCTCTTCAAAATGTTTATCAATGACATCAATGATGGGATTGAGTGCACCCTCAGCAAGTTTGCCAACGACACCAGTCTGACTGGTGCAATTGATACGGTAGAAGGAAGGGATGCCATGCAGATGCACCTCAGCAAACTCAAAAGGTGGGCCCATGTGAACCTAATGAGGTTCAACACAGCAAAGTGCAAGGTCTTGCACTTGGGTCAGAGTAATCCCAGACATATACAGACTGGGAGAAGAACTCCTTGAGAGTAGCCCTGCAGAGAAGGACCTGGGGGTCCTGGTGGATGAAAAACTGAACATGAGCCAGCAGCGTGCTCTTGCAGCTCGGAAGGCCAGTGGTATCCTGGGCCCCATCGGAAGAGGGATGACCAGCACAGACAGGGAGGTGATTGTTCCTCTCTACTCTGCCCTCATGAGGCCCTACCTGGAGTACTGCATCCAGATCTGAGGTCCCCAATACAGGAAAGATGTGGAGCTGTTGGAGAAGGTCCAGAGGAGGTCCACAAAGATGATCAGAGGGCTGGAGCACCTCCCCTACGAAGACAGGCTGAGGGAGCTGGGCTTGTTCAACCTGGAGAAGACTGTGGAGAGACCTCATTGCAGCCTTCCAGTATTTAAAGGGAGATTATAAATGGGAGGGAAATCAACTTTTTACAAGGGTAGACAGTGATAGGACAAGGGGGAATGGTTTTAACCTCAAGGAGGAAAGGTTTAGTTTGGACGTCAGAGAGAAGTTCTTTACTGAGAAAGTGGTGAGGTGCTGGCACAGGCTGCCCAGAGAGCCTGTGGATGCCTCATCCCTGGAGGGCCAGACTGGATGGGGTCCTGGGCAACTTGATCTAGCACTAGATCTGGAGGTTGACAACCCTGCCTGTGGCAGGGGGCTTAGAACGTGATGATCGTTGAGATCCCTTCCAACCCAAGCCATTCTATGATTCTATGATGAGTGTGCAATTACTTCCATTACACTCCAAAGTGATTGCTCAGCTCTCATTCCTGAACTGTCTGAGCAGTTTGCCATCTTTAACCACACCAGTGCAAAACAAAGTGCTCTGTGACACTCATGGAGATGAGAATAGATGTGTTTGTATGTGCACTTGGCACAGTGTGCTCCCTGGGGCACTTCTGTGCTATCGCAAAGGGGTATGAAGACTAAACCTGGACAATTCTCCTTATGAGGGAGCAAAAATGGTGATACCCCTTTTAAAGAAGGGGGAAGTTGAAGTTTTCAATCCATGACCTGACTTTGCCCTTAGTGCTCTTGGTCTAGCTGGAATGTGAACTCTGTTAACTTCTGAGTGGTTCTTTCAGCCATCTGGCAACATAAGATTGTCCAGCACCATAAAGCACACCGACCCTTAGCTTCAAAGCTCACTTCATCTTTGGCAAATGAGAACTTCGTTGTAGCGTTCGCTGTAAAATATTTATTGTGAAATGGATAACTGGAATCTTAAGGAGAACTTGAGTACATTGCTCCAGGTGCTTCACATGGCTGGGAAGCTGGACTTGATCATTGTTCTTTTTAGATCCTGAAAGAAATATGTTTTTTTGGCTGGGGAAGAGGACCAGTGATGCACCCGAAGCATTAGCAATACATACGTCTATATATACATACCTATATACAGGAGAGATGAGAGCCTAACCAAATCACTACTGCTAGCAATACACTTGAACAGCAAAATGTGGGAGAAGAGTGAAATGTCACAGAGAGCTTTTTCTGTAAGAAGTGTACGAAGACACCTGCTGTCTCAAAGCTCACTGCCACTACCCTGTTCATGCTGTGCTAGTGCAATGGGATGTTATTTTGGAATGGATGAGGTGATCTTCCCACTATCTTTCTGGTTAGAGAAATCAACCTCACAGACTCTTTCTCATCTTATGCTTGGTTCTTGAGCCAAGCCTGTCTCTTTAGTTATTGTATGCTCAGGACTGTCAAAGGTCTTGCCTTCACTTTTCCCTTACAGGAGAGCTTTTTCCAAAATAGCCAGGCTCAAAGCAGTAGTTCGGAAAAAAGCAGAGACAAAATCATGAGCCTTGGCCTAAGTGTTGCACTGGCCAAGCTCTCTGGAAGGATCTTTCAGAGTACATTTAATTCTAGCTGGTTGCTTTCAGCCGTTTCCCTCTCCCCACAGAACACGGTGTATAAAAGCAACTGTGCTCGCTACTTGCTCTGCTGCCACAGTGCTGCAGTGCTAGCTCTGATGAAGCAACTAGAAAAGAGCCCCACCCAAACCAACACCAGCAGCTGAAGCTCTGACAGCAACAGTATGATTTAATTTTTAAATATGCAAAAAATCAGTAGAGATTGAACCTATTTCTGTATGTCTCTGGCAAGTCCTTATTTTTCTCCTAGCACATGGATATCATTTAGCTGCTAGAGATGCTTCCGTCAGCCACCCGCCTTCCTTTCTCTGGAAAAGGCAAAGCACACATCAGTTCAGGTTGTCCTTGCCATATAAATGTCTTTGTGGCTGTCAAAGTCCTCTTTGGCCAAGTTCTCTACTAAGCAAACTCCCTTGCGGCTGATGTATAGCATTGCTCAGTGGTGCCTCATTTTAAAATAGACCACAGCCTTGCTGTTTGGGTTTGGAGGTTTCTTTGCAGAGCAGCACCACCTGCAGTGGGGGTGGCTGGCAGCCCCTTCCCTAAGCTTCTGCTGCCAAATTCCTGCTGCGTACAAATTCCTGCAGGGCAAAGAAGAAGAAGCAGCCAGGGGAACTGGGGTGAAAAATTGTAAAGATTTGGAGTAAATAAATACTTTCTCCCTGATTAGAAAAGCAGCTACAAATGTTCAGCCTAGATTCAAGATTTAGACGCTGCTTTGTGGGGTCATAAGCTATCTCAATAGCACTCTCAAATGCAAGTTCATCATCTTTTCACAAATCTCTGCAAAGCAGAAGTGAGGTTCTGCTGAAGGAAGTGGGAGGTCTGTTGGAAGCTTACAATGGAACTTCGCCTCTCTCTGAGGGACTAATGAATCAGGATGAAATCACTAAATCTATAATGTCATTTAAATGGGATGCTTTATGGAGTGGGAGCTGGTGCCACTCCTATCGCTGCTGAGGACCACAGATGCTTTCAAAGCATGCAGCCTGTACTCTGAGACAGCAATAAGCCACATAAGGGTTTTCACCACTGTATTGAGTCTGTAGTTGTTCAGGGAACACCATGTTTAGTGACAAGTCCCTATCCCAATAGCCAAGAAAGCAATACCTTCTTGTGGCCTGTTGATTTAAGGTTTTTATTTCTTTCTTACCTTTTTGATGCTAATGGCTCAAATATCTCTCCTCTCACTCTTCTCTCCCCAGGGACCATGGCTGGAGCATGTGCTCCAAGTCACTTGCTTGCAAACTTATTACCCAAGATTGCCGCTCTAGATAGGCAGTCTGCTGTATGATTCATGCCTTCCACTGAGTGGCTCACCAGCCCCTGGGGGTATTGCACAGATCCCTGCACGGGGACAGCTAGCTCCTTTCTCCCTCCTGACCCACTGGGAGAGCACCAATCACACTTTTCACTGTGTCCTCAATCCTTCCCCCCTTCCTTGTCTTCAGGAATTTGATGAACTCTGTTCATCTAGCATTAAATAGATGAAATAGACAGTTGATTTCCAAGGGCAAAAAGCCTTGGTTTCTTTGGCACCAAAAAGTATAGAAATATTCATAAATTGCCTATCTCTAGAGGCTTCAGAAGGGACCCGCTGTCACACATGCTGCTGCAATGCATTGCTATGGTCAGTCTTAAAGGCTGTTTATCATCCCGGAGCTGATCCCAGTGTCAAAAGGATGAGAAGCCAAATAGTCTTTATAGCTCCCATCGATCAGTTTGTCTGCATTGTTTTTGGCAAACCAGCAGTCAACTTCCTGCTGGCCATTGTAGATCTTCCTCTGCTTCCACACAACAGGAACAAGCCGGCCTTTTACTTTCAGGGTGTTCATAGGGTTTGGCTTTAATGCTTCAGTTTGGTTCTGGCCAGCTGGATGATGAGTTTTGTTTAGAGATTCCTGCAGAAGTTTAACTTCATGGTTCAAGAACTGACCTGCAAGGCAATATAAAATACATCCTTTGAATGGTTGCTTTTTGCCCGTCTACAAGTACTTTTTTTTAGTAGGTTGTGTTTAGAGGGTTCTTTTTAGATTACGAAGTTGTGAAGGGCTTCTCAGCAATAGCAGGATAAGTCTAAGTCCTGAGATTCTTTAATAAATCTCATGGATGGAGATTAGAATAAAACCTTATTTTTCTTCCACATGTCAAGATACGCTAGCTGAGCTAAAGAACTTCTTGAGCTGCTATTAGTAAGTTCCCCTCTGTAGGCCGAGGTTATTATAAGAGAATAGCCCACACAAAGCCCAACAGCAAACAGAAAGATGATCTAGGCCTGCATCTCCAAGTTCTCTTCCTTATCCTTCCCCTAAAGCTAGGCAAAGTCTTTCAGGCCAAACCTAAGTGCATGTTTAGAGGTCTGCACATGTGAGGGGTCTGAATCCAAAACTCCATTCCTGAACAGTCATCTCTTGCTTAACCTTGGAGTGCCTGAACATCGTGGAAACTATGGCTTCAGCCTTAGAGTTCTGTGCCTGTGCATGTCCATAAACATCAGTAGTTGTCATCTGAAAAAGCCTAACCAAATGGCCTATCTAGAGCCCAGTTGCTCTCAAAATGTGAGGATGGCTCGTATTCAAAAGTTTGAAATAAAGTGGTAACATGAAATACTAGTGTTTCTTTATCTTGATCAGGCTCAAATGTAAACAGCTCAGTCCTGCCAAGACAGGCCCCCTGTACATACGAAAGAACAGAACTTGAAGGCTGAACTCTGGCTAATGCACTAACTCTGTGACTAGAGCTCTCTTTAGAGATCTGCAAGACCTCTGTTGACTCTCCTTTCTCCTTAGAGAGCACCAGATCCAATTCTGTTATATTCCTGAGAGCATGTAGCAGCTATCTACTGAGTTAGGACTATCAATGGAGAATATTCTGTTGGTGCCTTATTAAGGGTTCTTGTGAAATACTTGCTTTTTCTCTCTGTATAAATCTCAGATAAATTTCTGGGAGCTTCTAGCATGTGTATTCAAATGACAACTGCATTAAACAAACATAAAAAGAGTGGAAATAGGAAAAAGAGGCAGAGACATAGCTAGGATGGTGGGAGATAGCTCATACGGAGGAAGATGGGAGAGGAGCTGGGAATGCTGGCAATAGATTTATGAGTGGAATTAAAAGTTTCACCTGGTAACTAAATCTCCACTTGCCTTTTTCATCACCTTCTGTCTTTGTCCTTTAAAACTGTTTTGAATGATCATCTTTCTCAGGTTTACAGCTCTGAACCTGAGAACCTGTTACTTACCTAGTAATCCATGGGAGTCAGAAGAGAGGCCTTTACTGTTGGAGATGTAGAACCCCAGATGATCCTTCTGATATGGGGCTGGCTTCTTGTAGTGGTGGATAAGTATGACAAAGCTGATTGTGTCTCGTATTGTCACAGTAATGTTGGAATTGGCAGAGATGGACACTTCCAGGCTGCTGCTCCGCACAACAGCACTCCGGCCACAGGACAGAATAAGCCTTTCCCCATCATCCAGGATAATTCTGGTGGGTGTGATCTCCAGGTAAGATCTCTCTGGCTTATTGCTGAGGATAGTGATGGTGTTGAAGTAAGTCCGATGTTTCTTGTGGCCATTGGGTGGTGCAGGAGCTCCAATTAATTGCCCATTCACAGTTACACCTTGCAGAAACAGAATCAGTAAGTGAAAGCTGGAATCAAGAATAAGTCTGTTATCTCAAAGATCCAAGCCTTGTAACCAAGGACATGGAGATTCACAACATGCTTGACTTATTTCACCTACCAGTATTCAAAACAGTTTGGCCAGTGTGTTACAAATTGATAAACTTATACAGAGTATCTAAATTTACCCAAGCTAAGAAATACTGGCTTGCTCTGGAAACAAGTGATCCTACACAGTATCACAGGATAGGGTCAGTTGCTTCTCAGCACAGCCACTTCCTAAGACAGTTCCAACCTTAGGACAACCTATAATCAGTAAAATGACATGGCTTTTTTGAGCTACATAAGACAAATATTTACATTTCTGACTATTATAACCCTACCAGCCATGGCATGATTTACCTTGACTACTTATTTGTTGAGGCATAAGCTCAGACCTGGGCAAACATAAGGCAGACATAGATCCTAGAGAACAAAGACAAGCTGTTGGCTGGCCTGCTTTTCCTCAAATCACCAGCTGGCATAGAGACTGAACTTATTCCAGGAACAGGACCTGGATGTATCTGAATGTTGCTGTGTCAGAGGATCTCAAGGCAGTAGATGTTTTGAGGTAGTCCCTCACTACCTGACTCTTACGAAGAGATCTAACCTGGGTAGCTGCAGAGTATGGTATGCTATCTTGGCCGCAATGTTGCAGACTGAGCAGGACCCATAGAGGGAACAGTCTGAACTACAACAGTGTGACATGTTAAACCTTTTCAGGCACCAGTGTAAGAAATTCAGGTTCTCTGCACTCTGGTTGGGTTATTTTCAGTTTCACCAGCACGCACTGCCCTTCCAACTTCCCTCAGAATTGACTCAAAATTAACAGTTTCAGGTAGTCCAAAATGCAGATCCCTCTGAGTCAACTGAAGCCTGGATGTCCACACCAAGATTTCCAGTCATTTTAATTACTTTTGTGACTTCTTGTCCGTAAGACAGTGGCTTACTTCCCATAGGTCTCTGCACAGCTACTACACAGCAACAGTAAAGGTGGAGGCTTGTGGCTAACCCAACCTAGACCCAAGACATCAACACACGGACAAAATATCTACACCTCCCATTCTCCCTGAGGGAATCTGTCATTTCCATCTTCACAGACTCAACTTGCTAGTTCTACAGAGTCTGCTTTCCTTAAGCTCATTCTGCATTTGAGCCGCAGCAGTAGCACATACATAATCTGTGAAAGAAATCTAAGGGAAACATTGCCAGAATCTGGATTTTATTTACTGAGGCAGGCATGAATGCAGAAATGTGGAGGTTAGACCACAGAAAAGAATTCTTGCAACTTTATTGTTGGAATTGTTCATCTCTTTTGTAAAACAAGTGTGTGAGTTGTCTCTGGTTTTGACACCCTCTACCTCCCACCATTTCCCTGCTTAGGACATAATCTGCTTATGAGCTGCCATGCTTAGAATTCCAGATCAGATCAGACCACAATCTGGGCCTCTGGAGATCAAACTGGCTTGCATAAAATAGATCCTGAATTGTGGGGGTTTTCTCAAGACTGTCATGACTTGGCAACCAGTTTGGTAGTCCCTTCACTGAAACAGCCTCAATTTCTTACACGCAAGTAAGCAAAGTTTACCTCCTCTTCTAATCCAAGTGATTAGAACCAGAAAATTGGTGTAAACAAATTTTCCACTGCCTGGCCTAAAAAGCACTTTTTTTCCCCTAATTTCCTCTGCTTCCTTGCCTGTGAAGCACCTTGGTCTTATTGCTGCAGAATTGGTATTGCACTTCAGCTTTTCTCCACTACTTTGCTTAACTGCTCACCAGATTCCTTATGATCAGAGACCAGACGAAGAATGTCTCCTGGTTCTCCATCAATATTGAAGCAGACAGAGAACTTGTTGGAGGGAAAATCAATGACAAAGTGAGGGTCTCCATCCGCTGAGAAGACATGGAATGGAAATAAACATGAGAGACATATCCAAAACTCTATCATTTAAGAATATATCAAAATTGCTTTTCAATGAGTGTTTTCCCCTGTTTTTTCTAAGGGCTCCTGGTTTATTGTTTTTAGACAGTCAGACACAGTTTGTCAGGAAACACCAAGCTTTGCTTTGTGTTTCACTAAGACTGTTTTATTTTCATTGGTTTTTCTCACAGAAGACATTGGATATTCAACGAAAAACTGAAACCTAAAGTAGCCCAGGAGAAAATTAGGGTATTTTCCTTCTGAAATATTATTTCATATGGGAGTTATCATGCAAGTGTCTAATATTCCTGTTTTTCCATACTCTGTTCGTGGGCAACATTCCTGACAGCATATATAAACATATCCTCTAACCAAGGACTGCTGCACGGGCACACTTCCCATTGAACCTTCCTGGCCTTCAATATCAGATTAGAGCAGTCAATGACAGATTTTAAACAACCCCACAACCTCAATTTTTCAAAAATCCTTGATCAACCATCAAGTACCAGATAGGTGTGATAATAAGACAAGCCAAAACCCTACTTTGTAAGGTAAATTTGACCTTATTCAGTGAAATTCAAGTCTAAGTAATCAATCTGGACTTATTCTTCAGCTTTTAATTTTGAAAAGAGTGTTATATAGAGCTATAGAAGCAATAGGAAAATAGTAAAACACTATAGCATTTCCTTTTTTTTCTTCTCCATCAACATTGTTAGGTTTCAACAACATTATTTTGTAAAAATCAAACATTTTTTGACTAGTTCTAGTGCAGAGAAAACACACTCTCTATTCACTAATTTATGGTATTTTCAAACATGAGGATCAAACACTGTATATCAACTACATTGCTGTGCCCCACACTTATCCTCATTCCTGATGCTCTTTGTATTTTGTTTTTATTCTTATTTTCCTCCCTACTCTGCAGGCTAGTAAATAGGATTTTGGCTTATTTATTGGGGTGGTTACACCACAGTGGTATGCAAATGAATAAATCAACTGCTTTTATCTTGGATTATAAAAAACATGAAAACAGGCACTGACCTGAGGTTTTGGAGATTTTAATTCTTTGCTTATCTTGTTGTCTGCGTAAACCTAGGAGTGAGGAGAGAAGGCTGTTACATCTTGAGCAGCAGAAAGAACTACAGTATACTAACCCTCCCAAAATATTATTCAAAGAGATTGTGGGACCTATTCCTGCAGCTAACTGAAGCTTCATTTAGAACACTAGATTTTCTCTTGTAGTTCCTAAAGTGCAGCATATGCTTCCATGGGGTGAGTTAAGTGTCTAAAAGGTCTTGCTCGTGGTCACCCAGCCCACAATCAGCAAAATCCATATGAAAATTCCAGTTTTCTGTTTACCACTCCTGAGTTCATCAGCTAGATCATTCCTTTTACCAAAATCAGCCATGAGAGATAACTCACGTGAAAAAATTTCTTACCAGCACACGGTTATTTTTACCTCGTACCTGGTGGTGCCCTGTGTCCTTGCAAACTCTGCAACTTTTCACCAATGCCATCCGTAGAAGGGCTGATAAGCTCCTCTTGAGGTGGTTCTGAATGAAGTCCAGCCTCTCTCATCTTCAGGAAGGTGAAGGGAGTTACAAAATTGTAAGTCAGGGCCATTGACTTTGCTTTCTCCGTCAAATATTCTTTCTCCTGATTGTCATTACTCTTTAGCCGAGAGTTAAGCAATTCCTTGATGGTGAGGTAACTCCATGCCCTCTCAATGTAGTTTTGATCACCTTTGCCATCTTCCAGGCCAGGGACAGATCTGATGTCATTCCTGCTTGGGAGGTCAATGGCCACATCTGTTTTGAGGAGGATGTATTTCTTGGAGTTGCTTGCAGTCACCTCCACGTGGAGGCTATCCGAGGTATGATTGATGATTTTGCCAGCTATTATAATTTCAGAGCCATTGAAGTAGTTTGGGAAGAAATTCTGTGTGACTTCTTCCACATGGTCTTCAGGGTAATCAATACGGATGTCAGAGAGGAGGGGAGTTCCTATCTCATCATAGAATCTGAAATAAAGACATAATTTTCACTGCTAGTACTATTCATCTGACTGTATGCACACACTCTTGCATGGCCAAGGATACAGTCAGCCTAACACATCTCCCAAGACATTCAGGATCAGATAGAGCTACCAGACCCCAAATTTCACTAGTGTATTCACTGTGTAACTGGGCTCCCAGAGACAGGGGAGCCTGTACCCTTAGAGGTTTTCAAAACTTGATGGACAAGGCCCTGAGAAACCTCATCTAAATTTGATGTTAGCTCCTCTCTGAGCAGGAGGCTGGTTTACATGATATCCGCAGGTGCCTTTCAGCCAAAGTTATTCTCTGTCCTATTCTAGTTTTTGGTGTTTATAAAGCATATAAACAGAGTCACTGAAGTTTGTTCAAAAGCATCCCAGCATGATTTGGCAGTCACCTAACTTCCCCTACAATTCAAGAGCTCTGCAAGGACATATCTCTGGCCGTTTACATTTTTTTAAGAGGGTCTGTCTGTTAAAAATAAATTCTTGGTTACTCAGGCTCAGAGAAAGCACAGTAGTACATAGAAAACATACTGTTACCTGTAGCTTTCTAGTGGTATTATGTGTGATATTCCAGAGCCAGAAATGAAAAAACCAAGATGTTAGGCCCTGCAAAGCTGGAGAGTATCCGAACCAAAACTTCTGCATTGCTGGAAAGAGCCAAAGCTACTACAGTTTGGGAAGTTCAGAGTGGGACAGACAGGAATGCAGTTTTCTGGGAGGCAAAGGAAAATGAAAATCAAGAATGTTTCAAAGGACGGTAGGAATTTTAACCACTAAGGACAGGAGGCCTGGAGGAAGTCAGTGCTACCTCATTGCTGATTTTCTTTTAGAACAAGCAATGGCCTCCGTGGAACCAGAGAGTTTAATCTTATAATGCTTTATTAGTGTGACCCTACCCTGTGTCTAAGAATACTTCATATTGTACAGGCCAGAAAGCTTTTACGGTGGGTCAAAGCCTAAGTTTACAGTACTGTTTTTCCTGCAGTAATGTGCTTTTGATGAATCTTCCCAGGCTGCTCCAAGAATGCTAAGTTTTGTGTTTGAATGTTAGCTTCCTCATCTCTTGGCAAATCGTTTCAGTCTAATTTCATAAACAAACAAGGATCTGGCTTCAGCCCTTTTTTAGTTCAATCTGCATTTATTTTTCACATCTGCTTATACAGATTTTTGGAAGGCTCGAGTTGCACTTTATATTTTATTCTCTCAAAAAAAAAACCCAAAGCCTGAATTGGTTGGCTTTCTTTTAAAGTCTCTCTGAGCACTCAGAGTCTTCATTGTGGAGACTTGACACATTTTAAAACATGACTGAATTAAACCCGAGAACATTCTGTGAAATAGCTCCTAAGGTATCAAAAAAAAAGATGGAGTGAAGGATACAACCTGTCTGATCACACAGTGCAAGGAAGTATCTGTGTGAAAACACTATCACAAAAATCGGACCACGAAAATCAGTGAGCTGTTTATCAGGTAGAGGTGTTTGAACAACTTGTGCTAGGTTTCTGCAGCCCAGTCAATCAGCAGACCCTTCATTTGCCAGGGAATGCCATGTGCTATCCAAAGTACATGTTCTGAGAAGCAAACGACATGAGTGGAGTGGCAGATGAGTCTACAAAATGTGATTTAAAAGGAAGACATTAAAGTCCTAGCACTATCATGTGAAGGAAGAGCTCTAGAGGAAGGTGCACAGTTGCATTGCCCCAGGTAAATAAGGCACTAGTCAGGAAAAATGAGAGTTCTCTGTTCAATGACTGTGTCTTTGTTGTTTCTGAGGTTCAAAACAGTAAGATTTGGGGGGCAAAAGGCAAACATTTAACTTGGAAATACTGATAAACACCCTGACATTTCAGCCAGAGCTCAGATACCTTTCTGCAATCCCTCACTAGGGTCTTCCCTTGGTTTACAGCTGATCACACCAGAGAAACATGATCTCCAGACCTACTAAATGATGAGGATTACAGGAAACTTGTTAGGAGTTTGGGTCACAAAGAAAAATGAGGGAATTAAACGGTTGCATGATCATCCCAAGAATTACCCTTATGTATTTTTCAAAGTAGTATATTCTGGAATTTGAGCATGAAGATCTTTTTGAAAATATAAATAAATCATTCTCTGCCTCAGATTGGTATCTCTATTCCTAAGCCCCTCTGTGCCATGTATGTGTCAATTTAACGTGATCAATGCATCCTTTCCCCCCTCCATCCACCTGCGGAGAGATGGCACTTGTCTTCCATCTCTGCAGGTTTACATGCCCAAAACAGTATTCTGTGGAGAACATTCTGTGGGGCTAGAAAGCTCTAGTATGCCTCAGAGTGTCTGCTAGGAAGGAAACAATTTCTGGGTAGGTATCCTTCCTGAAAGAAACTTTTTATCTCATTTTGTAAGTATACTCTGCATCTTACAGCCAGAGTTGAGCCTCAGACAAATTCCTGTCTCTTGCGATGTCTCTTTAGAGGACTTTCCTTCCATAAAGTGCCTAGGAACTGATGCAGATATAAGGACAGACAAAGCAGAACAAACCCTTTCAGGTGGCTGGCTGCATCTTCATCCTCCTGGAAATGCCTCATCATGCCACAGTTCTCCAGTGCCATCCTCTCCAGCAGCTTGTAGTCCACGTCATTGCCAATGCCAATGGTGAAGAGGCAGAATTTATCCCGGATGGCATCCTTGGTGTTGCTGAGGATTTTGGACGACTGTGTTTCCCCAACAGTGGGCCTCCCATCAGTGAGGAAGATGATCAGAGAGACGCTTCTGGCATCAATGTTGTTCTGAGCAATGTAATCATTTAGCAGCTTTGCGCCCGTCTGGAGAGCACTATTAATATTAGTCCCTGGGAAGACAGCAAAAGGGTTAGCTCCTTTCCCTCTCTAAGCGTGGTGCAAACAATTTCCCTAAGATCCCTTTACTAGAATGAACATCTCTGTCCATCAGGATGCTCCTTTTCTCTGCATGAGTCTGCACTAGCTCTTTAACTCAGTTCAGCTCTGTTACTCAGCACCAGTTTGGGATAGCTGTTTATACTCTTACAAATCAAATTACAAATTGCCATTTAATATGTGAAACCACTGTATCCTTGAATGTCTTAATGCACAACAATCAATCAGCCATGGTAAGCAAGAGTCACAGTACATACCATGTCCTGTTGTTGCATACAAAAAACAGTTAAACTTAATTATGCAACTCTCCCAGATGGTATCTGAACTAAGAAAACAAGTTCTGTCCACTTTGTCTGAAGGGCACAGAATTTGGAGAGACACAGAGAAAAACCCTTCAAATGGGAATACAAAACAAGTGGTCAGTATTGCTCTTCAGATGTGAGTGGCTGACAAAGTTTAAAGAGAAGATAAATGGTTTTGTTAGTTGAGGAGTGCGTTTTCACAACACAATTCCTTAGTGAAGAATGGAGCTGCTTGAGAAAAAGAGAAAATAAATGAGAGCATATGGGTACATTAGAAGAATAGCCATGCAAAGAATGTGAGCCTACTGCATATTCAGAAAAAAGAAACCTGGAAAATGAGTACAGTATCACCTTGCTCCAGGTATTTCTTATGCTAGCCAAAGCGAAGAGGGATTGGCTGTGGAACATTTACAAGATCAGTGTGCCTGGGTTAAAGCAGCTCTCAGAAAAAAAAGCAGTTGAAATGGCATAAGATCCATAAGCAACAGACTCCTGGGTATCCAGAAAGGGAGATCTAGGCAGGTTACCAGCAGAAGTGTGCTAGCACGTCTGACCATGCATCGCACACCTGGAAACTTAGTGTTTACAACTCCAGTGACTGTACTGTGACGAAGAACAGGAAGGGGTCTAAAACTTCTGAAAAATCCTCAAAATCCAAACTGTATTTTTGCAAAATGACTGAGCCAAAGTCCTTCACTTCAATGTCTTAATATTCTTACAGGTTCTTACAGATCCAAAATCTCCACAAACAAATGAAAAACCATCTCGTGTCAGAGAATTTAATTTCAAATGCAATCACATCACAGAGCCACGGAGTACTGCCTTCTGCCACATGCACAAATACTGTGCCACAGTATTTTGTTCCTTCTTCTTTGGAGTATGAGTATGACAGCAGTATAAGCACAGTACATGCTTTGCACATTTGATCTGCGAGCCAAACTTCATTCACATTCACAGGAAGATACTCAAGCCACAGTATATTTATAAGGAAAATGAAGAGTTAGCCAAAACTAAAGTACTGCTGGCCTGCGGTGGAGAATCACTACACATTCCTGTTGAACCCCAGAGTTAATCATTTCCTTTTGCTTTTGTTCTCTGTCAGGTTCATGGGCAAACTCAGCCGTCTCTGCACAGCCCTATTTTGACATTTCAGGAGTAAAAAGCTTTGTACTCTGAATTTAGTCCCATTATTGGTAATTGTTTAACTGGGCAGGTCCCTTGACCACTTCCTAAACTCTTTCCCTCATAATACAAACAGTGTGGCCAACCATCCTGTTTGCTGTGTTTTTCCATCAGAGTGTTTCCTTTGCTAGGAGTGGTCACTGCTCAAGGGCAATTATAGGAAAACGCTGTCTGACCTTCAGCCAGCTGTGATCCCTTGCATGGAGAACGATTTGCGTAAGTCATTTTGCAGCTCTTTGCCTACCAGAATGGGCATGGCTGCCAAAGTATGCTTGATTACAAACCTTGCTGTTTGCTTGTTTGTTTATTTTTATACTAGTGTCCATAAACTGAGGAGATCACTGATTCAAATCCAAAATCATGCCTGCACTCTGCATTGCTCTGGAGTCTCCTGTTCTCCTCTTTTCATTTTTGGCAATAAGGCACAACAAAAAGAGACAAAAACTTCTTAAACATTATTATGGCTGCTCGTTATTAATGCTTGTGAGAGGACAGAGACAAGAAAGAGACAGTATCAGGTGAGGAATAAGCTCTTGCAAAAGGTACCCTGACAGCACAGATTGGCTAGTCCAGTCCTGTGGTTCACATCTCAGGCAAAAAACCATGAGCTTGCTTTTACACAGGTTTTCAGAAACTGTACAAGTACTGGCCCTGTGTGTCCTTCATGGGGATATGGGATTGTAGGGAAACAGTTGATCACAGCATGAACTGATGATTGAGCACATGGTGG
This sequence comes from Penelope pileata, assembly GCA_013396635.1. Classification (NCBI taxonomy): domain Eukaryota; kingdom Metazoa; phylum Chordata; class Aves; order Galliformes; family Cracidae; genus Penelope; species Penelope pileata. Next base: position 237,280 of record WBMW01004103.1, on the reverse strand, counting down.
AGGGGTATGGCTGGCCTGGGGAATACTGGTAGATCACTTGCACCTGTGACCGGAAGGGGTGGACCTGGGGAGGGGGGGGTTGTCCCAGGCTTAGATAAAGGCCAGCCAGGCAGAGAAGGAAGTAGCTTGAGAGAGAGACAAGACTGAGGGAGGGGTTTGGGAGAGAGAGGATTGAGGAATAGGTTGGGAGAGGGAAGATTGAAGAGCTGTTGGAGAAGCAGCAGCACATGAAAGGAGCTGAGAGAGAAGAAGATGATGTGCAGCAGAGACCCTGGCTCCATATGAAATGAATGGTGTAATTGTAAGAGTTTTGGGACCTTTCCGTTACAGGGATTTTTTTTCCTGTGTTCTCAAGAAATGGTGTTGGGAGTTTTCCCACTGCTGGTATTGGGAGAATAGGCCCACTTTGGCTTTAAGGAGTACATCAGATCACATAACTAGCTCTGGGGACAGCTACCCATCATGTATGCTGATATAGGGCCCATATCCTTCTGTCACCTAACCCTGAGTGTGGGTAGGGAAGGTGCTCCCCCATGACTAAGTACCAATTTTTTTTTTGATTACTACCTGCTACAGGACCATGTACAGCACTGAATTCTGGATAGCGAAATTCATCTCATCCATATCTTTGGATCATACCTCCAGTAGGTGACATGTTATGAATGTACTTTTTGGCATCTCTTATATTATTTGGAGTAACTGGCACCAGCCGATCCTGTTGCCAGACCTTTATTCGATTGGAAAAGCCAATGATATTGAAGTGGTCTTCAGGCCTTAGGGACTGGAGGATTGTGAAGAGAGCTTCTTTGGTCTGGAAAGAGACGAGAAAAGAGATCAGTAGGTGCAATGGTCACTGTTCTAGCAGGCAAGAATTAATTCTTAAGATGTTTACCACTCTTAGATATTTCTATGTTGCCAGTTTGGCGCATTAAGACAACTGGGATATTCTTCCCTTTCTCAAGGCCTGATCTCTGTGGAGCCAGATGCTGTACAAACCTAAGATGGAAGAACAACTCCTGCCCAAAACATGTTGCAAAGCTGGGACAGATGTGCTTGGGCCTAACTAAGCTGAAGAATTGTGTGGCAATTAGGATAATTGATAAGGATAAAGACTCTCAGTGCATCAGAGAACCATGCCCTCTGGACTAATGGATACTGAATAATGTTAAGTAATATCAAAAGCCTCTAATTGATCTTCCAAAGCCCTCTAAGACTTGCAGTAAGCAGAAAGTGGCATATGGTTAAAAGGGTTACATACAAAGTTGAAATACCTCTAAATATACCAAGGATGCACATGCCTTCATAATTAGGATATTGATTGGTCCATACATGTTCAAGTGAGTAGTTTTAGGAATTAAAAAATGTAGAAGTTAATATTTTCAAATGAATAAGAAAAAAAGAAGTTATTGCTGTTTCTAGCTGCTTGTCAATTTGGTGCCAGGCATATTGTTTTTCCAGCAACATACCAACATAATATAGCTCTGTTATTCGTCATCCCCTGCAAATATAGGCATCCAGATAGAGAAAAGCTGGTGTCAAAAGGAGTTCCTAGTGGAAGAAGTCCTTGTGTGATAGGAAAGACAGACCACTGAGGATAAGCCAACAGGAGAGTGCAGATGTGTACAGTCTTCCCGATTTGATCAGCTTAGATGTATCATCCATTCAGCTGTGTTCAGACATAGACAAACTTCTGCTTATTAATACCAGCCAAGAAAAGATGCCCAGAAGCAGTCCTTGTCTGTGCAAACATACCCTGTATTTACATGCAAAACACATGGGAGGAATGTGAGGCAATAACTGTAAGCAGAGGGATCAATACTTTCTCAGCTCTGCTCATTTTTGGACATCACGAAGCCTTCGAAATTCCAAGGAAAGTTCTGAAGGGAATAATGTGGTGGACTTATTGGCATTTAAGGGTTTCTCTCGTGCCTGTCAGGGAAATACATGAAGGCCTTGTCCAGAATTAACACAAAAGATAATCAACATTGCTGAAAAACAGATGTTTCCAGGCCTGATGTTGCTATGCAAAGACAGTTTGGAAAGGTTCTCAAAGGACTGTTCAAGCTGTGTCATCAGTATCTCTCTGGATTCTGCATGGAAGCTGACGATGCAACTACAAACAAATTACCCATGTCAGTGGAATCTCTAATCCTCCCAACTTGGCTTCCAGTCTGAGGTCCTTCTGAAGTTAAGGGGATTATTTCCCTTAGCTTCCAGCATTTTGGAGCCAGGTCTGGAGTTCCTCCCTGCCTGTTTCTGTCCTCTGTATGCCATTTTCCCTCTAGGAATTGCAGGATTCATCCTTCCATTTGGGTAGCTGGAACTTGCTCCACATCTTACCACCATGCATTTCCTGCATGTTTTGTGGATTGGATTACTAAAGCAGATCCTAGTGGAAGAAATTCTTTCGAAGAAGAGAGTAGAGCCCATGTCATGATGTGCACCAAATAAACTTTCAGGATCAATGCCCTCAAACACAAAGGCTGTCTCTCCATCCAAGCAGTCTATATAGTATTGGCTAAGAGTAACTAAATAGCAGTTATTCAAAAAAAAAGGGAAGGTTTTATGTTATTCCATCTCCTCTTTTACAACCACTTTTGTATTATAAAAATGCATCAGATAATACACAACTACATTTCAAAGGGACATGAAAACATTTTTAGTGCCATTTTACAGAGGTGAAGACCAAGGCACAGACTGCTTGAGTAAGAATATCAGGGCCACAAATGGAGATCTTTCCAAAGCTTGGAGCACTCTTTCTAGTTGGCAAAATCATCTCTCACAAAGGCATACAAGGGCAAAGCAGCCATAACACAGTGGAGAAAAGGATGCTTGGATTTATTCCATGATAATAAGAGTGGACCATGAATTTATCCCTCAAAAACTGGAAACAAAGTAAGCAGAAAGTGAAAATAGAGAAGATTCTATCCTGCATAGGTGTGATCAGGTCTTCATCCCAACCTCTGCTGAGGAAAATTTTGGGCAGGATGCTAAAGTGGGGAAAAAATGAGACAAAAACAGCTCCCCACGTACAACCCCCAGTGAGGACAGGGGAGGGAAACAGGCCTAAAAGCAATCATTTAGAGGGAAACTCCCCAAATCTCATTAGCCATACTGTAGCTCTGATTATAATTAACATCACTTGACATTTCCCATTACAAAAACCCTTTTTTCAGTCATTTGCAATTCTGTCAAATTGCACTTTTCTCAGAGGGATTTACTGGGCCCAAAAAGCTCTGGTTTTTCTGAGAACAAGGCAAGAGGAAAAATAATCTTGCTTTGGCCTTCTCGCCAAGAGACTGCATCTCACCTCTGGTGTGCACAGAAATTCCTTTTGACATTCTTGTCTGCATTCAGCCAAAAGAAAATGAAAAGGAAAAACAATGCAGAGCAGCAGTGCAGTCTGTGTGTACACAGCATCCAAGCTAGAAATGCTGAACAGATCAGGAGAGAACTGAAGCAGACTTTCCTATATAATGCAACACTTCTCCACACCCTCACCCAGGAGCCAAACGTGGGTCTGGGACAACCTCTCCCTCTCTCCTTTCATACTCTTTCCTTTTCATCTCCTATTTTGTCACAGTTAAGTTGTTTCCATGGAGTTTGATTCAGTTTTTCCCAGGAAAAAATTCTGACATCTATTAATGCAGACACACAGGCAACACAGACTCTGGCATTTCTAGCATTTGCTTATCTCCATAACTTCTACTCAAAATCCTTTGATTTTGTGTAATATATATACAAACAAATATATGTACAAGTGTTTATGCATGTGGTTTTGCTCCAAAGCAAAGAGAATATGAAGGAGGCCAAATGGTTCATTCTTCTGTAGCTTTTACCTCATCCTCAGTAAAAACGAAGGGTGGGATTCAGTGTTCCCAACTCAGTCATCAGAAAGCTGGGCATTTCATCTAATCCCTCTCTAAGGCAGGGGGAGATACCTCCAGAGAGTAATTCATCCCATCTGTTTTGGATAGGTTTTAGGATGGGCTGAGTCACTGTCTGGAAGTGCCTGTCTCCCAGCACTTCCTCCAAGAGGCTGAGCAGCTCAGCTTTAGAGAAGGTGAAACTCACCTCAAGACTGAATCCTGTCCAGTTCTGAGCACTAGGGTGCTTACTGGAGCCAAAAGGAGCCGAATTGGCTCTCCATCTCTCCCAATGTGCTCTGAATTGCCTGGCTCATGCTGTTTGTTTCTACCTTTCCTCCTAGCCCATAAGGACCTCCAGGTTTATCCTGAAGACCGTGGCCCTTACAGGGAGGCAATAGCTGCTTTGCTGACCTTATCCCTCACCCACAAATGGGCTGTAGGAGAGGCATGACTTCCCTCTGGAGGGCTGGATACAACAGGGAGCCGGCAGGCAAATAGAGCTTTAAATAAGGAGAATATCCTGGTAAAAGTGCACTGCTTGAAATCCCTGAATACACCGCTATGACTGAGCGCTCTGGCGGCCCAGCCCTTCCCTCTGGTCTCCCCAGCCCCCAGGCAAGGATTCAGAGCTCTTCGTGCAAGGAGTGCCTGGCTGCAGCTTCACGCAGGACATGGTAGCAGGTTTTTTGTTCTGGCCTTGTAAGGCCACAGCTGGAATCTCTCCTGTCTCCAAGCAGCCAAGGAGTGGGATTCCCAAGCTGCTCCATGGATGGGGTCTTTGCACTTCCACTCCTGCCTGGCCCCAGTGAGTCATTGCACAGAAACGCACAAAGACGCTCTCCTGCAAGGCAGAAAATTAACTCTTTCTTCCCTGTGAGGGTGAGATCATTCCCCAATTGCTGTGCAGATGATGCTGATCTCATTCTGGGGATAAACTGAGCGTGCTCACAATGCAAGCACACTCGCAATGAGGAAGTCCAGATTAAGAGTCCAACGTACTTGTGCCAGGTGCTGCAAGGTGAAACACTTCTCACAAAGTCCCTGGCGAGGTGCATTTTTCTGTACAGGATGGAGCAAGGATTAAAGGGGAGTGTAACAGAAAATAACAATACTGAACAGCTGAAAAAAATCACTTTTTGCTATTTGGGAATGGCTTGTAGTTGTCACAGACAAGTTTTGAATCAGGATTTAGAGGGGATAACTTGGTCAGGGAGTTTCCTCTGTTTTCCCCCATTTCACATGGATGAAATTGAGCAGAGAGGTGGAGATTGAATTGCCATACCAGTGCATTTGAGTCAAGAAACTGTGATGTTGAATGAGCTATTGGTACAGCTGGAACCTAAGGCTTGAAACAGCCATCTCCTGGGCTGTAAAATATAACTTTCCAGATCTATGATTCTATTCTATAATTCTATCTGGATCAGAAAAATTATGATCTAAGGCTGGGGACAGTCTGGGTGACAGTGAATGGCTAGGGATTGATCACAATTAATGTCTGTGCTTCAGAAATTATGAGAAGCTGAATATGGGTTGAATGACGTACAAGTAATGTCTTCTCAAGCCTGTGAGGTCAGAGATAAGCCAGCTCCCAGCCACCACTCTGATCCTTATCACCTGACCCTGATAACTGGACATGCAAGGCAACTGCTGCTCTTTGGTTCACTTTTGCTATGGGCAAGAGATGACTCAGGGCTGTACGACCCTCAACAACAGCAGGGTAAAGGAGAACTCCCTCAGCTACAATCCAGTTCAGTTACCACTTTTTACATTTGTATCTAGCCCTTGGGGTTAAAACTTAGCTAAAACACTGGTGGAACAAAGCATGGGAAGAGCCATGCTCCCTTGGACCAACTGAGAGCCTTCAGCCCTTTCTTGGGTTAAAGAGCTGCCTTGGAGACATCTGGGATGATGTCAGACCATCTGGGCACCTTTTAGGAGGAATCTGAGCCCCAGTGACATTTCTCCCACAGTCTGTTGGTTGTTTGAGGAGCAGGGTGAGGGTGAAGTCTGGCTACCCTGGAAACTGTGCAGTTCAAAGGGAGACAATGTATGGTTGTTAGATGCCATGGCATTGGCAGACGCTGGCTCTGCTATGAAGCAAGCACACAGTTCAAACACCTCATTATAATGCATGTCCCAGGCCCACGTATTTAAACTTTCCATTGCCTAGGAGCATTTGTAAGTGTTTCATCCCAGCTCTGCATCCTCTATGCAAGTCTCATGCCAGCCCATAAAAGTCAAAAGACTTTCATTCCATGCTGAGTCCAACTCTGCACAAACAACGGGTGTCAGTGGCACAGCACTAGCTCAGTCCCTTTTGGAAATGACTTCCAGATGCAGAGGGAGCTCTTCCCAGCACCCCTCATGCCAGTGTCTCTGAGATCACTTGGCAACCCTCAGTCATATCCTGCACACCCAAACACAGCTGGCATCTGCCCTCACAGCAGCAGGACAGCACAACACTGGCACCAATGACAGCCCCTTCCCAGCTTCAGCCAGCACAAGGGAACCACATGGGCTTAAGATCAGGGAGTCCAAAAAGCACAGAAAGCCAGCAGGAAAGCATTAACAATTGAAGCCTTTGGAAAGTAGTACCCATCAGCTGGAAGCACTGCATGAGAACAGTGCTGGAATGGGGACTGCAGAAAGCTGAAACAGAGGACACAGCATCATCTGCAACCACATACTAAAAGAAGCCACAACTAGAGAACAAAATTTCAGCCAACAGTAGTATCCTGCCTTTGGCTAAAGAGATCACAACTATCTAGGCACTATTACCGCTGAGGCTTATCTGTCCACTGGAATCTGGGTGCATCACGACCTTTATTTTGTCCTTCCAGATCTCCTGTGAGTCTGTATTTGACAAGAAAGCTATGGCACAAGACATAAGCTCAAAGGGAATTAGAAACCCACAGCTCTGTCCAGTAACACGTCTCAGAGTGCAACAGATGAGAGAAGGCTTCAGAAACCAGATCTCCTACAGTGAGAAGGAGAAAAGTACAAGTAAATATGTTGTTTGGCAATACACTGTATGGAAGCACAGGGAAAGAAAACAGAAGAGCTGCCTTTCCCCTCCCCAGCATCCTCTGTGCTTTGGTTCATATTGTTCCCTTTCCAAACAACGACAGCTGATGAAGATCTCCAGAGGTGGCTTTTCCAAAATGTTTCTAAAACAGAAATATCTGATCAATTCTGCCTGTAGTCTGTCAGAGAGATTCATACTGTGAGGTCAGGAAAGGCCAGCATTCAAGTTGCGTCTGAAATCGTTGTGTTGAGGCCAGAGAAGGTTCTGCTACAGGCTTGGTTTGGGATCCAGTCTGTGATCCCATTAGCCAAGGGAAAGGCAATGGGAGCACCATTGTCATTTTACAGGAAGGAGTTGATGTGCAGAGGGAGCAAAGGTTTTGGCAGCGTCATTCCTGCTGAGGTTTGATGCCACATCTTAGGAGGTTTGCCTTCCTCTATGGCCCATTTTCTTTCTGCCCCCATAACGCAAATCGTATGCCAGTTGTCAGCAACAAGGACTTTTGTACCAAAAATGGGTTTTAACCCAGAAACATATCATTGGATTATTTTGCCCTCCTCCATCCGCCTCTAGGGGAGGACAATCTGCCCTTTCTTCCTCTGCAGGGAGTGTCCCACAGCTCGGGGACTTCAGCTCACCCCCTCCCCAACAATGTATCTTTGTGCTTTCTTCCCAGCAGACACTGATTGCGTAACCAAGGAAAACTCCTTCACAATTCTGGACAACAAGCATTTTGTTTTATGCTGACACTAGCTTGTGAAGAGTCTAGCTTGTAGAGCTCTGGACAACAAAGAACTGTCTCTAGTGCATGTCCACAGCCTCTCACCCCAAAACATCACAGATCCCTTGCTCATCAACTGAACATTGCTGACTCCCTGTATGACCCTAGGAAAGGTGCACTGCAGTTTCTCTTTGCAAAAGAATTTCTCCATCATTCAGAGGAACTGTTTCTATTGCCTACTCTGCTTAGCGTTGAGCAAATCACTTTGCACCACATCTGTCCTGGGTTATTTAAGCAGTAAATTTCTGTTCAGTGGGAGCTGTCTTCAAGGATGTGGACAATCTTAGCTATCAGTTGGGGGTCATGCACTTCTCTAGCATCCAACAGCATTTTGAGGATAAACACAGGAAAAACTGCAAGATGACCTGATTTCTCAGGAGCTGGGGTTTCGTGCGTGCAGAGGGCAGACAAGTTGCTAAGTCTTTGCAGCCTGGCAGCTGTGTTGAGGATATAAATAAATGCCTGTACTATGATTTAAGGAGGCAAGCTCTTATCAGCACCATGCATCGTTACTTCAAGCCCTTATCAACAGTGAGGTATAGATTACATCTGGAGCAGTAAATGTTCCTGTAAAATTATTCAAAAAGAAATGTTTAAAAGCTGCCCCACAGTGCCATACTGACAAAACCCTATGGGAAACACTGGGGCTACACAGGCAGAGAGCCAGACTGACAGGGCAGTGCATGAAGGCCACATTCTTGTCTTGTGCTTAGCTCATTTTAAGTAGAATCACATCCCTTAACACTTCAGTTGGACACTCAAACACTCCATCCTGTCAGCTTGACAAACAGTCTCCATGGAGCTAGCAGCAAAAAGGTCAATGCCAAGGGGAACGTGCCCCATGCCCTCAATACAGAGCTTGACGTCTCTCCCTCTGTCTGTCCTCAGAAGATGCAGTTAGTCACAGTGCATGAAAAGTGTTCCAAGAACTTTGGACTTACATTTCCTGCCCGTCACAGAGATCAGCTGTGCTGAGAAGAACTGATATGCCCAGGAGGAGGCTGACCACAGCACAGGCCCTGGATTTCAGCAACAATTAGCAGCTGCCTTATGCAGCAGAAGCTGGGCTGAGACACAGGTTGCTATGCTTTTCATATTGATTAACTTCTGCTCTTCACCATGCTGCTGCTCTCTCACTGTGGGTGGCTCTGCAGGCAGCAGCTTGCTGTTTGAAGCTTTTTAGCCCCTTTTCAGAACATCCTGCATGTAACCTGCTAGGAGTGATGTGTTGCTCCTTCACAGAGAGGATACGTTACCTCTATGAAGAGAAGATCTGAGATATTCCTCCATGGAGAGATTGCATCATTCCTACTCAGAGAGGTGTTATTTCTCCATGGAGATACAGCATGTATTATTTATCCATGAAAGGGAGTGCTCTACTTCCAAAGAGATGAAGTTATCCCTCCACAGAGATCGTAACTCTGCAGCTATTTCCTCTTATAGTCCTTGCCCTTTTTCCTTGAACTGTGAAACTTCTTACTTTTAGATGCAGCTTCTTCATTTTCATCTCAAGTGTCTGAGGGATAGTGGCAATGGTTTGTTGGTTGGAGCAAAATCCCAGTACTTTTGCTCAGGGTTAACACTGAGCAATGCGAAAGCACTAAATAATGGTTTAAAAAATTAAGAAAGTATATAAGCCTGCTTTCCCACCTGAGAGTCTGCCACAGAGGCCTCACAGTCCTCCAGCACCTGCTCCCCTTCTCATTTTTCCCATTTCCGAATCTCCTCAGCATTTCCAACTCCAGGATACCCACTCCCTCTCTTAAGTCTTGCACATCACTATGTCCAGCCCTTCCCCTGCCCACCTCCATCCCACCCATAGCATCAGACATGAACACAACCCGAATCTTTGGCCAAAACTCTGCAGAGCTGGGAAAAGAGCAGATGATTTGAAGAATATCAAGTCACTACATCAGGTAGTAACTGTCCAAGCAAAAGGTCTCTCCATATAACACAGTTTGTATCACACACTCTGTTCACAAAGAGGCTTCAAATTACATCATCTAAATCTCCTGAATCAGAATCTGCCTGCGAACACTGCTTGATGACTGTAGTACTTCCTATTACAGTAACATAATGTGGAAGACCTTCTTGTAGGCTTTCCCCCAAGGTCCCTGGTAGCTATTTCAGAGCCTTGACTGCTCTTTACAGTTAGAGACAGGCTGTCCCAGTTGGGCAATGCCTGCAGTGTGCACCTCATAATAGGGTGAAGGGGTATTGACTTGGAAATAGCAGTGTTGTTGCAAGCAGCGTTAGACTAATAGCTTAGCTCTTGGCAAAGATCAGATGTCTTTTAGACTTGGGAGATCTTGCACAGCCTGTACAAGACTCCGCAAGGAGAGAAGTGGAGACAAAGAAAATAACCCAATAGCTCAAATAGCAGATTAATGATGAAAACATCGATAGAAACCAGGTCTGGCTTTCAGGTATTGCTCCACGAACGGAAAACACAGTTCTGGCTTGGAAAGGACTGTGAAAAGGAGATCTATAGCCTCACAGACACACATATGCCAAGGCCTAGAGTGTACTGATAGGCTTTAATGGCCCTGACCAGCCTCCTCTGGGGCCTCCACCCAGACCCATGGGCCAGGTGGCTCCATTTAAGCTCCAGCCTGGGTTTTCAGTCTTAGTCTGAGCCTCAGGGATCTGTCTCTAGCTCTGTCACAATGCGCCATTAATCCCAGCTTGATTTTGCCCCTTCCTTGTTATATGGAGGTGGCTGGTGATTGCTGGGCTGCATGGGTCACTTCAGTGTCACCTGGATTTGGCCTATCCTTTGATGAGTTTGTCAAAGGCCGCTTGGAAACCTTTGGGAGAACTCTCACTCTCTTCACAGGGTTTCAGATCAAACCACAGTAGCATCTCCAGGTCAACCTCTGTACTTTGCTTCCTATTCACTTTGAACCCAATTCAAGGACTTGCTGTTTGCAGGTGGGCTGGGGTCTTCTTGGGGAATGCTGTCTCTACTTCTGCTGCCTCAGTGTGGAGCAGATCAGCTGGGGCACACCACCTATCAGTCCTTAGACCAGAAAACGATGCACCCAGTCCTGAACATCCGAGGGCATCTCGCTCTGAAGCTACCTTGTTTCTTTGTGTGACTCTGTCATTATTTATAACTTTTACAGTTGTAGAAATGTAGATTATTCTGCTGCATGGCAAGTACTTGTGCCTTTTTTGCAAGCTGGAAAGCCAAGGGCTATGTGGATCTGACAACCTATTTAGTGTAGTGGTTGTTATATTCATATCTAAAGAGAGGAGTAAGATGACACTGCTGTTGTGCATTCTTGAGCGAGAGGCAGCTGCGTCAATTTAGTCCATGCTGGATTCAGAGCATACCATACAGCTCCCCTGTGTTAACCCAGAAGGTTGCTTTCCAGTGGAAGTGGAAAAACTGACAAATCTTTCCTCTTCACAGTAACTTTAAAGTCACTAAAGGCTGTAATTAGGATTAGCATTTTTTCCAAACTTCCCTGATTGTTTAAGGTTGTTCTCCTGGACAGCAGCCATTATTTGGACCAGTAGTCAACAGGCCCACAGCCAGCTCTGCAGCAACCAACAGGAAAAAGTGCAGTCTGGAGTGAGAATACCAAGTGTCTAGGTACTTGTCTGCTCTCTTTCTACCCTGAAACTACTCAGAGAGAGCCTGGGTGTTGAGTCAGAGAGGTTTAGGGATATGTATGTATAAAGCATTCAGGCCCCCAAAGGGGCTCAGACAGTATGAGTCATGAAACAGGGGTACATGAAACGGGTACCAATAATGTTCCTTGATTGGATGCAGGCAAATAAACTGAAGCATTTGCAAACGCACAGCAGGTCCTAGCTTCAGTTGAGTTCCTCCTAGCACAATTAACCTCAAAGAAAATTGCAGCCTGGCACACTACCACTGACGTGCTGCCAGGCTTGCAGTGCAGCCAGCTGTTTAACTGAGTGTGTGGGCATTTCTTGCTTGTGGGAAAGGTAAGGTGAAATTAATCCGTGGTTGAAACAATTACATTTTACCAAGTCTGCAAAACATCTGCAAATCCATCCTCATGTGGGCACATTCACAGATTGGAATACGCCTGATCTATAACAATGGAACTGCAGACTGATAAAGGTCCTTTTTCACCATTCCCCCTGAAGCTGGGGATAATCATGGCAGTCACAAGGTGGTGAACCTATAACTGACCCATCTTTCTCATAATTATATGATTTAAAGCTACAATGTCTTCTCACCTCTAAAACAAAAGGTGCCCATAAAAATCAGCACATCAGATTGCTCAAAGGGTAAACCATTTTGCTTTCCAGTAAACCTTGCAGATACAACCTGTTCTCCAGGCTCTTCTGGCTCCTATCAAAAACAACTGTTTCACATAGAGCTTACTTCCTCTTTGCAAATGAAGGAACAAAGATCTTGAGGACAGAAGAAGTATTTCTCTTTCTAGTGGGACAGCAATAACGATGTGCAGTCTTGAACACATGAATCATTTTTTCGTCACCATGTTCAAGAGTTTTGTCCTCCTGAACTTAACCTCCCCATCAGTGCTAGAAGGTGAGTGTCACAAGGGCACAGAACCTCAGTGGAAGTGAACTGCTGTAACACAGCTGAATTCACTGGACATTACCAGAGTTCAGAGGCTGTGAAAACCACAGGAGAAACACATATATTAGCTGGTCTTCCCCATAAAGCTAATATATACTTCAGTGATATGATGGGAATGTCTCAAGGGTCTCAATTATTTGATTTAAGCTGATCAACCAGTCCCATTATATGTGTTTGCAGTTAGGTCTGGATATATTGTTGCTTCAAAGACTGAGATATCTTAGAAATAAAAGACAGGCACAAACAGAAAAAATCATGTAGGAATTGGAAAACCTCTGGAGATGAAAAGAGGAAATGACGATGGGTGTCGAACTGCAGGAAGCATGAAACACTGATGCCATTTTAATCATGCTGCCATTAACACTATGAAAGGAGATTGGTGAAGAGCACAAAACCTCCTTGAGTTGCTATGGAAAAGGGTGCACAGCTGATGTCTCTCACTCTTGCTTTTACAACCCTTAAAACTTTGCCACAGTTACCACAGCTGACCTGAAAGAATACTCTTTACAAGTGCTGAGTGTATTTTTAGTTGATCATGCATATGACTCAGCAGACAGAAAGGAGGGAAGGCCATCCCATGGGAATTCCCAGATCTCTACACACTACCATACATTGCCACAGCTGCAGGAGTCTGAGAGAAAAAGAAGAAAAGGAGGCATTTCCCCTGCTCAGATGTATCCTGCCACCAGGGATCGTGTCCGTAATTTAACAAACATCTTAATAACAACAACAGTTGGGTAAAAAGGCCACTGAGCAAACACAAATCATGGCTGTAACTGATTAACTAAAAGAGACCTATTATTCAGCCAGTCCCAGATCCTCGGTTTTCCTTAGCTAATCTGCAGTTTGGGTCGGAGTGTTTATTTTAAGTTCTGTTTGTTTTGTTTTCTTTGAGGATTTGCTTATGATTTAGGCCATAGTTCAGTGAAGTTTAGTGTTTTCGAGCAATTCAAATCAGAGGAAGATAAATGTTTACTGCACATACAGCACTCCTACATAACATACCAGTGGCTCTCCATAAAAAGAGTGTATCTGAGATAAAAAGCAGAAAGTTGAGTACACCCTTGACAAAAGATCTGGTTAGACACTTCTCTTGCTTCAGGCTTAAGAGGCATTTATTTCTACCTAATTACCCTGAGATTCACTTATTTTTAACAGTAGGAGCTGGCTAGGCTATGAAGTAGGCCTTCAAGAGTTAATCCCTGACCATGTTGTTTCTAGTAAGTATATGAAAAGAAACACTAATATGCTCAGGAGGAGAATAAAAGCTTTCATAGTACGAGGTTAATCTGCTGACCCAAGGCACAACTTGTGCAGCTCACACCAGCACTGAGCCCTTTGGAGTCCTAATCTTCCTGGTTCAGTGCTGTACTCCTGACTGCTTTCACCACACAGAGCTAGGTGCATTTGGGCAATATCTGTTTATTCAGCAAGGCAAGGCAGACATTTTTCAGCAGGATAACAGAAGGCCAAGAGCCAGGCTCTGTCCAGAGGAATTTGTAATGATTCAAAGGCATCTTCATTCAAAATCTGCTTCAGCACAGTACTAGGTGTGTTTGTTAAAAGCTCTCTCTTTGCTACTCCAGTCACTGGCAAAAGTAATTAGGAGCCATAAAAGTCATACTCCATTTTAGCTTACAGTGGAGATAATTTGATTTAATAAGGGCTATAGCTTCTAAATGAAGATTTATTATCACCATTGAAAACAGATGGTAAAGATTTTATCAAAGAGAGAAAGGCATATACACCCACAATGTCCTTGATCAAAGACAGAGAACTGCCAGGGAATTAACATGATTTGTGTTTGTGAAGGACATTTAGGCTAGTGTCAGTGGCCAAGAAAAAAGATATAACGGCTTCAAATAACCACAATTGCCTTAAATATCACTCTATGTTCTAGGCAGGCAACCAAGAGCTCCTTAACTGGACAAGACACAAGCCTGAGCCACTGGCCTTCAGTCATTCTAGTGGAGTTATATCATTACATCCATCCATGGAACTGAAACTGCCTCATACTGATGTCTTAGAACCATAGAATCGTGGAATCATTTTGGTTGGAACAGACCTTCAAAATCATCAAGTCCAACCATCAACCTGTCCTGCTGTGTCCTATCACTAAACCATATCCTTTATGTCACATCCACACATCTCTTGAATACCTCCATGGATAGGGACTCCAACCTTCCCCCTGGCAGCCTACTTGACCACTCTCTCTGTGAAGAAATTATTCCTAATATGCAATCTAAAACTCTCCTCAGGGAACCTGAGACCATCTTAACCTACGTGGAAAGTGACACTTCCCATTGTCTTTAGTTCAGTCATGTTAATATAGTAAAAGGTAAAATAGTGAGCCATTCAAAAGAAAGAAACCACCTAATATCTCTGTATCTCATGACTGAGAGCAAGTCTTCGAGTAGAAGGAAACAGTGTTAATTCTACCAGGGCTTTTGCATAGATACATGAGATGGAAGCTGGGTTACCTCTCCAGTGTGAGTGCAGACCTGAGATATATCTGTCAGAACAGAACTGAAATACTGATTTATCTCTGCTTCTAGTTTGGACTGATAATATTGCGCTGACAGAAAGACTATATTCCCACAGACACGGTGCCCTTCTAAGCCAGCTAGTTGGATCCTGGACTGGACCTGGTTTCCATCTATCTAGCTCAGACAATTGGAGAAACAAAAATGTTCAGATACCATCCTAAATCCTCCATGCCAAAGGCCAGTTTTAAGTGTTGGTAATATGGCCTTCAGCTTGATATGTTGACTCATGTCAAGATCTGTGCCCTGAAAAAATATCTGAGATTTGTGGTGGAAGAATCAGATTCTCAAACAGGGCAAATTGACTTTTCTTTCAGAATAATTCACTCAGTTATACATTGTTCACAGTTTTGCCAAGCATTTTGTAATGTAAAGACAGAAGTGCATTCTCTCTGCTAAGCTGGATGCAATGGTCTGCTGAATTCACTTTGCTGGGAATTCTTCCTAATCTGCCTCTCTTCAGAATGCCCAGAACAGAACTGCCCAGCACAATCCCATCTGTATAGTTTTGACAGCACTGACCTTGTATGCAGAGTGATGAAGTCCTCTACACTTGTTCCCATCCCAATCCCATTAACATGCCACTTTCTTATTGCAGGCAAATCATCTTGCCTTGAGTTGTCTTCAGGGCCTTGTCTCACCTCAGGCATAGCAAATATTTTGGAGAAGAACCCACCTGGTGAGATGAAGCCTTAAACAAGCTCTCTACAACCTTAAGGTCAACCAGTCTAGAACACATGCCAAGGACCTCACCTGTCTCAGTTTTGTTCCCACCATGGATGCACTGCTGTCAAGGACAAAGACAACATTCTTTGGTAACGGAGGAAGATCTGTGGGTGCGAAGTAGTGTACGAAGTACCCATTAAGAATCTGTAGAAGAACAATGAATTTAGGAATGAAGGGCAGATCATGATGCAATGTTCTACACATACCATTACTGGCTGAACACCTATCTTGCTTTCAATATATGTGTCTACACTGGAGGATGAGTTCTCCTTATTATCTCTCTAAGTCTTTGTCCCCCATTTATCCACAACAGGGGGCCTACTGGAACTCTCTGCATCTCATTCCATGGTAGACATTGGTTTCCTTTCAAATGCAGTAAGGATATAATGTATGTACCCAGGGATCAGAACTACTACATGCATTTGGTTACCTGGCTCTATGTCCAGGTATAGGCAGCCCATATATTGAGAAATTGAAAAGCAGATCCAAAAGGAAACCCAGTGCAGAATGTGCAAGACAAACAAACCATTTCAGGTATAGTTTATAACATGGAAAAGATCAGTCTTGTAATGTACCTGAACATCTCCAATACTCAGCTCCCGATTGACATCGTATCTAACTATGAAGTCTCCCAGAATGCCATTTCGGGCAATCTTGGTTTGTTCAACAATATTGGGACTGAATGTAACTTTAGCTAAGGTTTTGGTCTGTCCAATTACAGTAGAAGGAGGAGGAGAGACATCACCTGTTGAGATAAAACCATAACATTACAAACTTTTCCTATTTTCTTACAGATGTCTTAAGAACAGCACACAGTGTATTACCATGAAGTTAGATCAACCAGCACAGTTGTGTACTGAGATTGTACATCTTACAGACGGTAAAATAAGAACTTAATATCCCCTACCCCAACATTGTAATGTTATCAGGAATATAAATGTTTACTCAGTATTCCTTTGCTTGCTGCTTTCTGGAAGTCACTGAACTCGAAGGCCAGATATTCTCTGTATGACTTCTAATCACTTTCTGTGAATAATACATATCCAGGTTCAGACATGTAGGTGATCTTAGTTCCAACCATCTCAGTACAGATCTAGAATACAGATCCTACACCTGAGGTCCTTCCAGTCAATAGATGACTCATTTGACCTGTTTAAACATTTATTTGAGGATGAGATGAATCATACTGCAGATTTCTCTCTACAGATTATAAAGAGATCTTGAGGTGACTTGTTCCGATATTCTATAAAGAGGTGAGGTGGGACTGATGTGGCTGATTACAAATGTCTGTGTAATGCCTACATCTGAACAAGTCACCTTAGCTCCCTTTATGTTCAGTAAAGAGCAATCAGTATAGTCACTGCAGCTTCAGTCTGACTTACTGAGCCAAAATCCAACACTTGCTAGTGCAGTCATGCAAACTGCATCCCAGAGATGGAACTCACCCTAATTCCCTAGAGCCCTTCCTGAGTCAATGGAGACAGACATGCCTTTCAGAGGGCATCTCAGAGAAAGACAATAATCCAGTTCTGATTCTCCCTGGAGGAACCTGTGCTTGTCTTGTTAGCTGTGTCCATTTTTTCAAGTTGAGTGATACAAAGATTCCTTGCTGTCTCTTTGTGTGGCCCAAATCCTACCTTACTATCTTTTTGGAGTACACAAACTTAATCAGTATACCTTCAACTCCTGTATCCAGTACTCCTCTCTGGGAGTTCCTACAACACTGTCAGTGTAATGAGGAGCAGCATTTCTCTATCTTTGTAAAGTGTTTTGAGCAGCATTAGAGGAATGCAACATGACAGCTTTATGCAACACTGAACATCATCCACCTCATATCCAGATCCCACAGTGACTTAGAAAACTGGATACATATGATTAAGTGGGAAAATGGAGACATGGAGTGGTCACCTTACTCTCCTGGCTTCCCACAGGTTGAAGTGCATAGAAATGGCAAGAATAGGGTTCTTCTGGGTTTATAAAATGGTCAGCTAAAGCTGTGACATCTACCCTAACATGTTACGTACAATCTAGACTTCTCTAGGCAAAGGAACGAAAGTAAGAGTCGTAGATCAATAGCACTCTAGGACTTCACTTTCATGTTCATTTGGCTTTACTTTTATAGTTGCCTGGGAGTCCACTTGAATAGGTAAGGCACAAGAACATACTATTGGGGCAGGGAGAAAGAAATTGTAGTTGGAGGACCTAGAATATCTAACAAACTCATCAGCAAAATTCTTGACAAAAGGAAGCCGAACAACAGATATTACTCAACTTAGTAAAGTCAGTAATTAACTCTGCATCACGATTTCTATGACTAAGCCAATTCTAATTTATCCATCTTGACAGAAACACAGAGAGAATTTCAATGCATTGAAATCACTTAAGGACACTAGTGTCAAATCTTAAAGGGGATTTATGAAATGATTACCCAGAACTTTGACATTTACTCTAAAGTCTGTGTACAGTTCAGATTTCTCCAGGTAAAGAAGATTCATAAATCACTAGCTCTATAAGATGTTATCTCCATGTGGATTTGGTTTTACTTTAATAGCTGCCCTCTGATCTGTTGAATCAACACATGTAATAGGTTCCTAATACAGATTTGCTTGTGTTGGCCTTCCTGGATTTTCAGCCTGTCTTCTCTTACTTCCAAGATCCCATTTAACTGACAGTGTGCAGGAAATGTTCAGAATTCATAAAAATGTCTTAGCAGTTCATTTACATTTTCTGATTTATGTGAGCGCTTCACATTACTTCTCCTCTACCACCGAAAAGCAAGCAGTGTCTGGCCACATCAGAGTTAATGGAAAGCAGTCTTACATTAGAAACAGCAGCTCTGTCCTTTTACCTTCTGCACACATATCTGTGGCTATGGCCTATGGCCTTCACTTCTATGTTTCTTTGCCGTAAGGACGTTGATGGGTTGAACACACTATGCTGTGCATTATGACAAAATGAGTTACAATTCTAGCACTTCCATGGGCTCCAACCATCTGAAATTAGCTGAGTTAGATAGTCACTTCATTATCTATGTTTCCCCACCTTTCAAATGAGCATAATCATACGTAACCAGTTTTGTAAAGTGCTATGGAATCTAGATGGGATCATGTGGATCACATTGCTTTCCTCAACTACTCCTCAAAACACTGTGTGAAGGTGAATAGTGTCATCCTCTGTAACACAGACAGGTCATTAGGAACCCCCAGAGAGGAGCTTGCAAAGGTTGCCTCACAGCCATTATCAGTGACAGGAATAGCTGGGAAAGCAGCTCCTGTGTTCTTCTTAGTCACTCTTCTCCCATCTTCAGGATGGAAATAAATAAGTAAGTAAGTAAATAAAAATAGACTGATTAAAAACATCCAAAAACCTTTTCTTTTTTTTTCTTCCTGGAACAACAGAAATCAGCTCTGGAAGGAAGGCTAGCTAATCCATTCCATGTTCCTAGGCTGAATCTCTTCCTAGTTGTTTTTATCAAATGATCTGGAAATACTACAGACCTCCAGGAATGAAAACTCAGTACCTGCCCTTGGCAGTCTTCTCCAAAACCTCACTTTTTCACTGTTAGGAAGACATTTTCAAAGTCAAATTTACATTTTTATTTCTGTATTACAGACCTATAGTTTTTTGTCCTTTCTGTTATTGACACAGTAAGCACCGTATTACTTTCCTCCTTGAAGCAGCCTTTCATATGTTTGATTACAGTTACTTTGTTTTACCTCAGGTTTCTCTTTTAGGCAGCACTTAGTACCTGGATCACGATTGCTCTCCACTGTTTACTGGCCCAATTATTTTCAAACAAGTGACTGACAGAGGAAAATCTATGATATATTGCAGAGTACAAAGCGTGGATAAGCTCCAAAGACAGAAGCTGATCTGTGCTCATGCTGAGGTAGTTAATAGAGTCTTCAGACAAATTTTCCACCAAATTCAGCTAAAATAAACAAAGCAGGTAAAAGTGTTTTTCATGGGAAAATGTAGTCCCCACATGATGAAAATTTAAACCCAAATTATTCTGGAAACTGGCAGAGTTATGAATAGAGCTCAAAGTTCATCCTCTGCTGTGGATTTCTTATCACAACTGTTATAAGAAATAAAAACCTGAGATCAACGGCTTTGAAGAGACATAGTCATTTTCAAGCAACCTGGTGTCTCCCTGCCCAAGTCTATGGCTAGTTCTCACACCACTGCCCTGGAGAAAAAGGATGAGAACAGTCACCTCTGAGGTTGCTAGATAGGACATCATTCAGAAAATGGCTGCACTTTGAGGTCACCAGCAAGGCCAGGATCACTGACCTCAACACCTCCTGTTTTGGGTTTTGTATGTGACAGAAGCAGACACCTGCACATGCCAAAAGATTACTTTCCAAAACTCATGCATCTATTATCTTCCTTTGGGAAAAATACAACTCCCAGATGGAGCTGTGTGCGAAGGAGTCGCTGACAAAGGAAATATGCTGGAAAGACCTGCTGTCACCTTGTATCTGCTCCATATTCAGAGAGGATGCACACAACACTTTCCTAGAGCAAAGCACAGCTTGACTTTGCATAAATACCTGGAAAAATTGGAACCAAGTCCAGTCTTTGTATGGGTCTTTGACAACTAAAACCAGGCAGAACTGAACTCTTTATTGGTTCTATTTCAGCTGCTACAATTTCTGTACAGATCCAAAAATGACAAAAAAAAATGTCCTTCACTCTTTCACATAAAGGGGCATCTTCTGTTTGTCAGAAGTTTTGTCTCTTCTGTTTGTCACAGGCTGTATGGATTCCATTAGTTTGGCTAGAGTCAAAAATGCAAATCATGAATGAACAGTAAACATAGAACTTGATTGTTTTCCACTGTGCTTCCTGCATAGTGTATTGGTTCTACTGACAGAACATAGAAAGCACCACAAATGTAGGAAGATATTGGTCCATTTGAAATACAGATCAGCCATTCCTCCACTTTGGGCCACCTGAAACTTTTTTTTTAACATTAGTTTTACTAATGATCTTGGGTCTTTGGGTGTCGTATGAGCAAGAAGGCTTTGCAGGGACTAACGGCTCAGATGTTTTGCTTTCTGGATCAAGGTAGAGAGATGAAAATAGACTGGAGTACAGTGGATTTCCAAGTGAAAAGCTCCCTGCCTTGACATTGCCCTCCCGAGGAGTATTCTTGTAGTATCCACTTACTTTCAGGAAGGCAGGAAGTTCCTATTGCGTGCTCCAGCTGTGATTGATCTTGTTGGTCAGAAAAGGTCACATGCAATAAATCCCTCCTATTTGAAACTAGCTGTCCTTCTCTGAGACCTATATGAGGACCTTCTGAGACACTCTGACATGACTGTTTTTTTTTCTTTTTTGTCTGGCTATTGGTAGTGTCCTCATTTCCTCATCTTGCTTCAGATCAGAAAGGAGCTCAGCAAACCTATTGATTTGTTAACTCTATGCATTCATCTGAGTGGCACTCACCTGAGTACCAATGAAGCCTTGGTCTGACAGAGACAAAACCCACTCTTGCATACTCAAGGATCCCAAAAGCATATTAAGCATTTCCGTGAGTTCCATAGCAGAAATTTCACATTAGCAAACTGATTTCACTGTATGTGCTGATTACAGATAGAAAGAGTTTGTAGCACCAGTCCTGAATAAGGAGAAAGCAAGGGAATCTGAATTTCAGTTGCTTTATGCATTCTGTGGTGTCACATCTATTTATACACATCTTACTGGCTAGGGAGGGTTATAGAATCATAGAGCTTGGGCCCACTTTTACAAGAGTTGTTTTGAATCTCAGGCATAGTGCCAAGAATGATCAGTTCTTACAGACTGCCATTTGGACAACGAGTTACAAGAGTTTTCCCTGTATATCATTTACACGTAAGAATTTCCACACTGTGCTAGACCAGCAGTGTTTCTGCTCTGCTTAGTCTGTCTCCAACACTGATCAGTGCCAGATGTTTTGCAGGAAACCATATGCCACAGTGCACGACGATACTCTCTGATTGGTGGAAAGGGATTCCTGTCCCTCCTGATGAGGGACAGAGCACATTCATTACACAATGCATGAATGTACAGCAGAGAGGCTAATTAGCCGTACGTGACTCGACCTAAAGTTAGTTCAAGTCACCAGGGGCCTTGACTTCATAGAGTCACAGAATCATGGAATCAAAGAACATCCCAAATTGGAAGAGACCAACAAGGGGCATCAAGGCCAACACCTGGCTCCATACAGAACTACCAAAATTCCAACCATGTTTCTAAGAGCATTGTCTAAATGCTTCTTTCAATGTAATTTGGACGAAATCAATAGGACCAGACTGAGCAATCAGTTTAACTCCATGATCACATGCTTTAGGGTCTTCACTTGGCAGACATGAATAGCTTCACTGATTTCACTGGTATTATGTCAGCTAGAGCAACTGAGGTCAAGTCTCACAAGCCTGCTTCCAGATCAGACTCACCCTTTTATCTTTACTGCTGCTTTTTTGCCAACCTGTAGCAATCATAGTATCCTCTGCTCTTCACTACTAGTTTACACTAGAAAACCAGAAATTTACACTTGCTGTCCAAACAGCAAGCAAGGATGGTTGGGGTAAGAGTAGTCAGTTGGAACATAGTTTTTCCTCTTGGAATTTCCCATGTTCTAAAAAGCAGGATTTCCTATCTGCCTTGGCATGGATGGATGGAAAAAACAATTCACTTAAAATAAGCAGTTCCCAGGAGATGTTGACACAGGGAAGAGGCTGCTCAGATATTGAGCACAAGGCCTGAAGGCCCAGTTCAAAGCTTCTAAAGACAATAGAAAAAAATCCTATTTAATTAAATGGGTTCAGCCCTACACTCAATAATCTTGAAAGTTCTCATGAGCTTATGCAGATACCATGTAGACACAGTTATCCCTAGAAAATATGCCAAATGCCATCAGCCTTTGTGGTAAGACTGAATTCCCACCATCAAACTTCACAGAGTCCATAATCTCGAAAATCCTTTCCTGTCTTAACCATTATAACAACTTTCTTGAAACTGGAGATTGCCCTACCAGTGAATGAAACAGACCTCTAAACAGAAATTTCTGGTAGCCTGCTGTGTTTAGAGACTTGCTTGTCACAGAAATGCAGCAGCTCCTGGGTACAATGTAATTGTCATACAACAACTGCAGCAAGAGCTAAGAAGGGAAAGTAAAAAATGTATTCTTCTAAAAATTACAGTCATAGCTGGAATTTTCCAGAATAACTCACAGCTAATGAGCTGCTAGCTTTTATTTTCCTTGTTATTTTAATGTCCTTTAATTTCTAAAATAGTCTTGATCATGGACAATGGGGCTTTAATGCAATGTTGGGGTTTTGTTTAATGGCTTATTTGGAGCAGAAGGTAATTGAATGAAACAGTAGTCCACGCAGTTATCCAAGGCTGCCTTGGAGAACTCCCAACACTGCCAGTTCAGTTCCTAAGAAATTATTAGGGCTCCACAAGTAACAAAATCATGGATCATAAAATCTTGCCTTACCTTCAACTTTCCCATTGCCTTTATGCTTGCTGTTTCGAAGGGGAGGCACTTCCAGAGAAATTATGCCTGAGTTCTCCAGGATATTCACTTCCACTCGTAACCTCCCCACCAGCTGCTGGGGCCGGATGCTGACCATATACTCATATTTTCCCAGTCGCCTTTGCAAGAGCTCTTCATAATGCAGTAGGAAGTTGGCTTGCATCTTGCGAGGAATGAAGACAGAAGCTTTGAAAGTCTCATAGCCATTCTCCCTGGAAGAAAAGAGGAATATGACAAACATATACAGCATAGAGTAGGGTGAGAAGAAGGACTCCCTTGAGACTCCTCTCTAATAGAGAGGATTTGTAAGACCCATATTTAATTCTTTCTTTTGCCCCAACAACTCATTAGAGTACCTAAAGCAAAGTACAAATGAATTCCTCTTGCCTAATTTTAGTTGTTTATAGCTACATGCTCAGTGAGATAAAATAGGATCCCTAAGACTATTCCACCTCTGAACACCTCTCTGAAAGGTCTCTTCTCTGTCAGACGACCCCAGTGTGCCAGGTTCTGACAATTAGTGTTTGAATCCTGACAGATTGTCCTTTGCTCATGATAGATTTTTTTTTACCATAAATTTGTCTAGCCACATTTTGAACCCACATTGAGCTTGGCATCCACAATTTTCAGTGGCAAGAAATACAATTTATATGAAGAATACATTATTTTGGCTGTTTTGAACCTGACACCTGATTATTTTTTAAAATTTTTTCTCTAGTTTTTCCATGAAACACAGGAAATAAAGACACATTATTGTCCTTCCACATGTCACTTGTAAGTTCAGATCTCTGTCAGACTTTTCCCTCTCCACAGCTCATCATTATTCTGGTCTGAGAATCCATGGTCTACTTATGTGTTTCTGATCATGTGCTCAGGTTGGAATAGTGTCACTGTCACAGGTAACTAGGAGTAGTGTAGGATTTCCTAGAGCAGCAAAATCCATTCAGTGGTGCAACTCTTTAAGAGTTATTTAGGAGAACCTGGCCACTTGTCAAATTAGAGGGGAAAAATAACCTGCAGAGCTGCTGAATAAGTGCATTCAGATGAGCATAGGATTTCAGACCATTAAAGGGATGAGGCCTTCTGTCAGTGCATGGCAACAAGGATTACGCAGAGTCAAGCACTGAGAGCAGTGCAAATAGACATGACTGCAAAAGGGTACTAGCAGTTCTGCTACTATCTTTGTAGTCTTGAAGCTGTAACTTACTCAAGCTCTGTGTGCCTTAATTTTACTGCCAGTTATTCAGGAGGTAAAAAGATTACTTTCCCTTACAAGCTGACATTCTGAAGCTCCTTGGAAGTGAAAATGTTATGTAACAGGACTGGAAAAGGCCACACAAATTTTTGTTATTTGGAGCGTGGGAATGACACTAGGCAGTGAGGATAATATTCTGTTTACCTCCTTCCTCTTCCTACAAATTAATATATGGGTATGCTGAAGCAGACAAAACAGAGATGGCAGAAGAGTACATCATATCTCAGAACATAGGTGACTGCATGAAACTTACCTTCCATTCAAGGGACTTGGAGGTTTCTTCACCTTTTCTTTGTCATCACTGCTGTGTTTCTTTTCTTTCCCTGTGACTTCTCCATAATAAGTCTTGTTTCCAATGCTCCTAGAGAGATTGGAGATGTCAGTGTGACTAGTCTGCACCTACAAACAGTGACAGCTTGCTGCAGAAGGGTATATGAACTATGCACATATTACTAGTGCAACACTTCTTGAGTTCATTGAGTCGGTGGTATAGATGCTGACTCAGAAGTGCCCTGATTGGTTTCAGTGGCAGAGCACATTTTCACTCCAGAACTTTACCTCTCTTGAATGCCAGTTTAACATGTAATCTTCAAAGCATAAGGACATTAACCAGAAAGCAAAGCAATTGCCAAGACTCCCAACCAGCACTATTTTGTGTGGTCCTAGATCCACCATCTGTCAATACATGTGGTCATATTCAGAATGACTTCTTTCAAGTAGCTGCCTCCCTGACAAAAATGCATCTCCCTGGGAATGAGTTACAGAGCCATGGAATACAGTAAGGAAATGATTCCTAACATACAGCCTGGCTGGGCGATGGCAAAAGACTATTTTTCCTTCTCCAAAAGGAAGTCTTCCTAAAAAAGCTTGTTATCCATCTGCTATAGTGAGATTCAAAGTCATGGCAGTAATATCTACCCATAATGGCGAATCTAAACATGACCAAACTAAACACATTTTTAAAAACCAAGAGCTAAATCTTTTCCTTAATGAGTTATTTAAGTGTGAGTCAGTTGCCCTCTGATTGCCCTGCTATCCAGAGAGAATGGCTAGCACCTCCAGCAACAAGGCAACCTGTCTGCTAGTTAGGTTTGACTCTTGTCCATTGGCAATGTGGAGAACCTGGAAAAATAAGGAGCTTCTGAGGCACCACAGTCAGAGTTAGTAGACATAAATATGTCATGCTAGTGTTGTTGAAATTTCGATTGGAAAGGTTTCTGAAGGCTAGGAGAGTTTTTCTGGTCCAAATCTGAGAAAGAGGAGGAGAAGGAAGTTGTTAAAGTGAACTCAGATGGGAAATAGAAGAATGCTCTTCCACACGTACAGTGAGAGCTAGAATTTTAGTATTCTGTCCTCCAAACATTTGTTCTGTGCTGCGTGGCCATGACAAGTCTTGGATGGAGTATATCATGTGTGTGTTTTCCAACTGAAACTATTCTAAATGCAAAAAAGCATTGATACAGTCCAACTGCAGATCAGCCAGTTTTTGAAATCTCAGACCTGTCTGTGGGATGGAAAAAAAGCTGTTCACCTAGCTGTCAGAACTACTTACGTACATCGTAAAGTTGGAGATGAAAGCTGCAGCCGGGATCTGCATCTCAAACACACCTTCTCTTGCCTCAGATCCACTGTTCACCATTGTGCAGGACACCGTGGTGAAAGCATAGCGAGAAATGATTGTGGATTTCACAGTGAATTCAGACATCCGAGGCCTGGTTTCCTGTAGATATTAAAGGTTACCCATTAACAGCGACAGCTAGGTAACTCCCCCCTTCAGTGTTACATTGGGTTTAATATTTAGTATGCCCAAGTAAGGAACCTTTCTACAATGAATATTTGACTCCCTACGAAAAACAGCCAGCAAGCAAGGTCAGGATTGCCCTCAAAATATCAGGTGAGATGCGAAAGGTAAACTAAAGACATGGCAGTACCTTTGTTCACACACAAAGTCAAAAGCCACAGTCCTTCTTCAGTTCTCAGGAAGGATCTGGGCAGCATGAGAACTCTGACTTTGCCAGCGTCAATGTTGTGAAACACACTGATTAAATCCATCTGTATCCTAAGTCGCACCCTTCAACTCTGACCGTTTGAGACAGTGAGGATTAGCCCCTCCTGGCCTGGAAGAAAAGCCCAAAATATCTTCCCATAGGGTCCAGAACTGATGTCAGAGAAACTGACTGTGCACAAAAGCAGATGTAAGACCTCTTGGTAGACTGAGATCACTGCATGGAGCAGCATCTTAAAACTAACATGATCAGATCCGTAAGTTTTGTCAACAGAAAAACTGCTGTCAGTGGAGTGGGTTCAGCCCTCCTCTGCTGACAATCCATTCTGGAGATCTCAGCCAATGGACAGAAGAGATTTAATAAGAAACACTGACACAGTGACATCTCTAACAAAATATTTTAAGCCTTTTAGCCCATGTTGGATTTCTTCCAGTAGAGAAGCAGCAGAGACTGCAATGAATGACACATGATGTAGCAATGGAAGCTGAAAGCCAATTTCTGCTGCTTGGGACTGTGTCCTGGGTTGGAGCATTTCTCCAGTCTAAGATGATTTTTGACAGCAATGTCTCCATGGAGCTCAACAGTTTTCTTCCTGGAAGATTTCAGTGTATTTAATTATAAGCAGTCCATTAAAAAAAATCTATCATCTGCTGCTTTAAACAGTCAAAGGCTGAAGCTTCAAAAGCAGAAAGGAACTAAAGAGTAAAAGACACTGCAAGTAAAGACCAACTTTGCTAAACCAAATACATCAAGAATTTGTTCCTATTGAGACGTAAAAAGCCACAACCACATGAGATTTGTGAAGCAAAGAGCATGCTCTTCAGCTGCACTACCAGCCTTTTTTTCCCAATAAAAACAATTTTGCCAATTGGTTTAACAAAGGGAGCAATTGTTTGTATGAGTAAGCATGAAACAGAAAATATTCTGCAGTAGCTGATGGCATCAGAACAGCAATAAGTGAGCATCCAACTAACAAAGCTGCTAGGCTAGTGAATTCCAGGCAAATGGAAGAATAAGGATTCACTAGAAACAAACATGAAACAGTCAACAGACTTGGAAATAAAGCCCCATCTGCCCACACTTTCAAGTCTTGGATGAGTCTCAAATGAACCTAATTGTGAGAGATGACTTTAACAGCTAGAGAATGTTTGACATGCTCTGTGTCCATGTACATCCTGCTCAGTACAGGCTCATCTCCCATGGAGCACAATTGCAAAAAATATCATTTTTAAAGTGTGATCTGATTCATTAATTGCAGACAGCTCAATGAGATGGATCTAGATTAGAATACATCTACTAAATATAGATGCCTACCCTTAGGCCACAAGTGGCTTTTAGTCAATCACTGATGACTGGAACCAGATTATGCTGTTCTTAGGATTTTCCCGCAAACATAGGCATGAATTTTCAGTTTCATTTTCCCAAAAGTGGAGAGGGTAGGGAGTTTTGAGCTGGAGGCACACTTAAAGATATAATGAGATGATGTTTCATTTCATCTTTCATTCCACCAATTTCCTGTGACCTATCAAGCATTATAGAGAATTTAATTGCAGAAGTAAAAAGGAGGACCTGAAAATGCAACAAATTCCCTGGTTCCAGATGTCCTGAATCCACTCCCATTTTCTGCATTTCATCACAAACTGTAGGTTCAAACCAGCTCAACAGCAAATATCTGAGATATGCACTGCTTCCACAGTGACAGATCTACACTGCTTTTTGAATCCCTGTAAACTTTTCACACCTGTAACACCCTTCAGTGAGGGGTTCTACAGCTTAATGATATTTTATCTGAAGAACCACATCGCTTAGAGTTTTTCTTACCAAGTCTGTCAACTACTGATTTCAACTGATCTCTGTATCCCTTGCAGCTCCAGCTCTAATATCCTCACAGACAGAGGAATGGCAAAAACAGATGGAAAATAAGACATACAGCACTTTTTCCTCCTCCTGGTGGGTAGATGTTGCTGCAGGAGAAAGCAAACACTGCACAAGGGCATCACATGCAGCTGAGGATGAAAGAGGTGATGCACCCTCCCAGCCCTGGAAGGGACCTGCCATTTCTTGTGCATAGAAAATATAAACAGTGGGGGCAGAGGCAGTTTTCAAACAGGTTGCTAGGCCGGGCTTGGCGGACAGCCCAAGTTCCAGTCTGAGATTCTCATGTATTCCCTGGAGCTCTTGCACAATCCATCAGTGCTTGATGCTCTGACTTACAGCTGCACTGTTTATTTTCCCCACTTTTTATTGAGGCCTTCAGAAGATGAGAGAAAGCATGAAGGAAAAAAAAAAACAAGCCATTTGTTTAATATTATTATTACTGTAATTTATTATCCCTATTAAAATTAAAGCTAGGGAATGCCAAGGCAGTGGATTAGCACACTACTACAAGAAAGGTTGGCTAGAGGCTTTTTGAAGGTGTTCTGGTTATTGTGTTGAAGTGGGAGCCGAAAATTTTCCGCCACACATGATTTTAAGTTTGTTTACATCAAATGTTTGGAAAGACAGAAAAGAGTTGAAGATAAAGGAAATACATTCCATGCTTTTACCTCTATCAGTTGCTTTCATCAAAATATATTGACCGCATGTCAGATTAAAAGTTGTAAACTAGCAGTAAGGCTGAGGTTTGCTCTCCCTTAGGCTACTGATTCAAATCTGTCAAAGATCAAAGGAGCCAGAAGCTATTGATGGCTGCTCAGTTTGTGAAATGAGTTCTTCCAGTTCTCACCTGAGAAGTCTCTGTACCTCAGAGAAGCTGGAAAAATAACTGACCATGAATAGCAATTGCACTTGCTGCCTCTTCAGTCACAGTTTTGATCTAAGCCTAGCCAGAGCTCACATATTTTCTGTACATCTTATAATTGAAAATATACATCTTAAAGCTTAGGTTCCCCTACCAAAAAGAAGATACTGGCTTCTTTGTTTCCTCCCTTTCTTCAGTAAGCTCTGGCCTCTGCATAAACAGAGTACAACCGATCTTCATATTTCAGAATGAACTCTCCTTTTCTCTTGAAATTCAAGATTTCATCAGGCTCATTCATGGCTATTTCATGGTTGAGGCTGATACTATTGGATGTCGTCTCTCCAAATTCGTGGCCAAGAAGATGGATTGGGAAGAGTTAGAAGAACCTGTATCTGTTGCATGGATCAAAATTAAGGTTTTTTTCCCTAGAATCACATCCTACCATCACTCACTGATACGGTTTACTCATGGGCACAGGGATGCACATACATATATGCAAACAGAGCAAGTATAATTCTCACAAAATAAAAGACAGAGTGTGGTACATACCAGCCTCTGCAAAAATCTGGTCTGTCTTGGGACACGACGTACAACCTGCAAAGAGTTAATGGATTTAGTGGAGCCTAGTCAACTTACAGTAAGACTTATCATTTGTTTAAATCCAGACATGGCTTTGTGTGACTGATCACCCATGGCTAGGTTCAAATGTTCCTCTGGTTAAAACTAAAGCTTAAATCTCTTCTATATTAACACATCCATTCATCAAAGCTCAGCAGTGGAATGCAGCTCTCACAAGTGAGAAGGTACTGTGTGTTTTGCAAATGCTACTTGTCCAGAGACCCTCTATTTGAAGGAAGGGATATCAGCCCATAGCCCTAGCTGTGGGTGCCCTGTCTTCAGCCTTGAGCATACCTGTGGAGGCACACAAAGGCTCTATGCCACTGTTTTTCCAGTTGTACGGTATGTGATGCATGATGAGGTCTGCTAAATGGTTTGCCAGGAAAATAATGTCCAGCAATAAGCTGGTTTTACTAGAAGAATTTTCCCAGTCCACATCCATTAGTTTCTGTTAGGAAGGGAAGGCTGGAAGTTAACCATAGATCAGATGAACTGTCTTCATAGGTGAGATATGGTCTGTCATCCCAATGCTGGGCACCCTTCCTTAGATCCTCTCTGCCTTAGGATCTCAGGAGGCTTGGCCTTTAATCAGACCAGAGCAGGGCTAACTAAGGCCTGCACTGTTTTAATTTGCTTATCACACGACATTCTGAGCCCACCTAAATCCTCAGATAAAAGTCAAAGCCCATTCCTCAGAACCTTTTTTGGGGATTTTATTATTAAACAAAGTGTTTCACCTATGGCAACACAGTCGTACTTATTTTATCATCCTTCACAACTCCTCTGACTTCTTTCCCACATATGGTGTAAGTCTTGGCTTAACAACATGTCCATATCCAATTCCTCCTCAAAACAGAGAGTACAAGTCTCTTGTCAATGAGGAACAATGACGGAAGCCAAGTGACTTTTTAAAATGTCGGTGAAACTCTAGAGAGCAGAGGAATGCAACCATGATTTTTTACCTGATTTGCCCTTTCTGTTGATTTACACTGAAAAAACAGCACTCCTTGCCAAAGAGATGATTTTTTGTCTGTGTATTCATGCATTGCAAAGCTCAGAAAAGCCCAGTGGAGAAATTAACAGTCTCCTCTGTTAGAATCTTCTTTTTCTTCTTTATTTTCACCAACATCTTGTAAAATTGGAACCTAGGAAAAGCAGCTCCCTCAGGAAATAGGAGAGGAGAGGAGAGGGAGTCCTCTGCAGTTTAAATTTTCCGAAGAACTTTCTGTCTGGTAATGATCTCAGACAAGTACAGCATCTCAGAAAACTGCTCACAGAAAAAAGGCTGTGAGAGGCTTCAGAGTCTCCACCACTGTAGGCTTTTAGTACAAGCCAGACAAATGCCTATGAAGATAATCCTGCTTGGAGCTGAGATAGAGATGAAATCAGAGCTCTACAGCACTTTTTTAACTAAAGGATTACCTTTTGGAACAAGCCCACCCGTCATTCTGTATGGAGCAGGTGTAACAGTTTTACTGACTAGTCTGTGAAACTGGCAATTTGATAACTGGTTTTATCTTTCCCCACCACGTACCCATTGTGTTTGCTTACTGATTTGCATTAAAAGGCTTTGTATGAGTTGGTTCCCTCAAAAAGGTATCTTCTAAAGTCTTGAGGATAACCAGTAGATATTGGACAGTAGCTACGTTCTGTTTGTTAGGACTTCATGACTACTGCCAAAGCACTGCTGTAGAGTTTATTACACCAATCAGTCCATCAGAGTATTTAAAAACATTCACTAGCTTCATCTAATGAAACAATTTCCAGCTTCCCATCAACCTTTAGCTTTAAAGTCTTCCACTTCTGAAGCACTCATTAAAGCCCAAAAACTTCTAGTAGTGACCTCATTGCTGCTGACATCTTAGCATGACATACAAAGAATAACTGGGCAGTAGCAAAGCAACTACCACTGAAGAGCTGCCCAGAACTGCCTCTAGTGCAATGGCAATAACCAACAGCCTCATCATCTGCCTCAGCTAGGTGGTCAGCTACTGAACGAGGGAACAAGTAATTCACAGACATTGCAAATATCACGATCCTACAAAGACCTGTGTGCATTCACCTTCATGTAGGAAGGTTGTTCCAGGATTTTACAGCTAAACACAGCCTTACATGTTCCCCAAAATTAGTTACGGATTTTTTTATATGGGGGTACTATGTTGATCTGGGGAAGAACCTGTCTCTGCTTAACCTGGCTCATGTTCAGTAAGGACAGATGGATGTCCTGTCCTGTTCTGGAACTGGCTGTCCCAAGGGACTAGGACAGCACCTCTATTTATTCATCAGTGTTTTTCTGATGGAAGTTACTGCTGCCGCTGATCTGTCATCTACACAGCTCCTGTAAAATCCCACTAATTTGCCTCAAGCACAATTAGTCAGGTTATTTCAACAATGTGAGCCATTTTGTTGAGCTTCCCAACAATATACCCCATAAGCCGATGAATGAGTGTTCCCAGGCACCACTCATCTGGTAGAAAAGTGGTGGAGATATTCTAACACTTGAACAGTGTGTGCAAGACAATGTTGGTTTGTGGCTGAATTCCCCAACAAGGAATATGTGTCTGCAGTAATGAAGATTGGCAATGAAGTTGCTGAGCTCCTCACAGGGAAGATCGATGAATAGAGAGATTCTTCCCGTGCTAATATGGGTGGGATGAGTGGCTAAATGACTAACTCTAAGACAGGCACAGATACATATGAAAAGTCTCAGTCTTCCCATATATTGTGTAACAGAAGATGCCAATTACAGACATCTAGCGATGTTTATGACATTCTACAGTATCCCACCTGACATCCAGCAAGGCACAGGCCTCCCATAGATCCTGCATCATATCTGACAGTCCCACATGGTTGTCACAGACACTACATAGCCTCTCAGATCTCATCAAATTCGGGTACCTGCCTAATGCCCAAAATGACTTAAGCAAAGTTACCCATGATATCCACTATGGACCTGAACAATGTGAGCACAGATTTGACATTCAATCTTTTAAACCACAGCCTCCCCAATTACCACTCAGACTTTTTTCCTAACTTGTGAAAAGCCCCATTTCAACCCCATTTCTCCAGAAAACCTAAGCCACACAATGACACGATACAACAATTTCTCCCCTGGTCAAGAGGTATTTTACAAGTTGAAATACAAGGAAGTTGATTTCATCCAGCATGAGTTAAAAATCAAGTACAGTACGAACGAGACCATAGGAGAGGGCAGAAAAACCTTCCTCCAAGCCTGAAATACTCTGAATTACTCAGACTGGCACAAGGCCAGGATGCTGCGTTAACTCTCCTGTCCCTGCAGAATGTGTTGTTTAACACAGCTATCGGGATGCCAGCTTTGAACCCCTCCGGGGGCAGTAACACCACGTCCCTTGGCAGCACAGGAGGGTGCCGGTGCCTTCCTGGCTCAGCCCCTCAAACAATCGCCTGAGTTCTCATTGTGGGGACAGCAGTGAGTCATGATGCAGAGATAGGTGCAATAAATTCGCTTTTCGCAGATTGCTGTTCATATTAATACCAAACCCTGAAGAATTTGGCCACGAACAAGTGACAAATTCAATGCGTTTTTCTTACTGTCATTTCTCTCTCACCACAGGGGCTGTCCAGGCAGTTTTTCCACCTGACAGCCCTTGACACACACCAATCCAAGCACTCTCCAGCTGGCTGCTTTCAATTAACCCACAACAATTAACAGGGCACAAGCCACCAGATGTTCCCAAATAACGACTGCCTTAAAACCTACTTGCTCCATGACGCTGTAGTCTGCCATCAGCTTTTCCTCCAGGTACCTCGCCATCAGCTCTGAGTCAGGCTGCCCCATGGCAGCAGAGAACCCACAGCAGAGCCATAGCCAAAGGATCATGATGAAGGGGCAGGCGGCCGGGGCTGCCCCACAGGTGAGAGGAAAGCCCCGCTGCCTTCGCTGCTATGCGTGCTGCCGGACGGGCTGCGAGGAGGCTGACAGGAGGCGAGCCGATCCACCCTCCTCTCCTCCTTCCCAGCTTGGGACCGGCCCCTTTTCCACTCAGGGCAGCGACCGGGCTTCTCTGTCTGCCAGTATTTTCTGTCATGCAGTGACTTCCCCTCAGTCTGTGGGCTGCAGGCACAAACCTCATTCCCTTCTCAATGCCGCCGTCAGCCCTCATCTCACCTTATGCAGGCAGACAGATGGAGGGGATCAGAGCTGGGGGACCCCACGGTGATGCCACCTGCCATTTTGGTGCCAGCAGCACCCCAGCCCAGTGGTGGCCCTCTGTGAGTTGAAGGCTGAGTGATTTCTTTCACTGGCAGGGCCCAGGCACTGGGGCAGGACCCAAGATGGCTGCTGCCACACGGCACCTCCCTGAGGTGCTGGTGCCCAGTTCTGGTGGGAGCTGGAGGAGCCACTGGGGTGTCTCCTTATGTTGGTATCCATTACGCTGGGCAGCCCTGTATGGCTTGTGGCACAGTTTGTGTAAAAGGCACTCTCCTCTCCTGCCCACCACTTCAGGAGCATGATCCAAGCATACACTTGAAGGTTTGCCCAGGAGAGGTACAACTGTAGGCTTTCACCCTCTCTGGAGGGACTTTTTGGCTCTCTCTGCCCCACCAGTCTCTACTGAAGAGAACAGGCAGTGGAGTGCTGAGGGAGGTACAGGCAAAGCACCCAGTGAGGGCAGCCATGATGTGGGCCAAGCTCCACCTCACTGAGCCCATGGTGGCAGCAGCACTTCCTCCTCTTTGGTGCTGAGATCCCTGGTTTGTTTATGAAAGCAGCCCCAGGGCCTGGTTTCCCAGTGCAGGGCAGGGCTCCACACCCTTGCCTTGGCACCCTGCCTGCTGCCTCCCTGCCGGGCCGCAGGAGACCTGTCAGCATGGCGTCAGCTTGGCACCTCATTTTGGCACCGTCGTGCCCCAGAGCTGTGTTTTTATCCTTCTCTCTCATTGTCCTGACTGTTTTTCATCTGAATGAAGCTGGGGTGAGCCTCCCACACCCCCCTTCATTTCCTGGCGACATAGCCCTCTCCAACCCCACCAGCCCCAGGGTGAAGATGGTTTCCCAGGGCCAGCAGGCTTGGTGCCCTGGGGGCGCCCACCACTCAACTGCCCTAACTGTTCCCCACAGACATGCCTATGCCAGCTGGCACGGATGGGGCACATCTGATCCCCAGGCACGTCTGATCCCCAGGAACACCTCATCCACAGGCATTCAGGAACTTGCATCTGCAGAGCTCACCTAACCCCAAATCACATGACTACATATTTTTTATGCCAGTGGTAGCTTCTCAGCTCTAGCAGACACAAATATCCTCTCTTTTCTTTCACGCACAATCCTTTCAAGATTCAAACCACTGTGTTTGCCTCTTGCAGTTATAGGCCTTCAGGGACTGAGGCTATTTTTCTTCAGCTCTAGTCCATGGCATTAAAAGTCCAGTGAATGGCTCAGCATCACAGGCTTAACACCTTTCATATTGCCAACCTGATGCCAAAATGTCATCCCAGCCCTGTCAGAAGGTGTAAACACAGCACTGGATCACTGGAACCCAAAAGTTTCTCCTTCTGGAGTTTCTCCTGAACAGATAACACATGCACCTGAGGATCTGAAAAGCATCTTTGAGGGTCGTTCAAAGCATCTGAAAGCATTTATCCTCTGAGAACATATATCCTGCGAGCTTTATGTCAAACCTTAATGATTCTATAATTCTACGTCCTTTAAATCCCTCATGTGTAGCTGAAGAGCAGGAAGGTGCTTGGCCCCAGTTCAGAAGGGATGAGGGGAGCTAGAGATGGGCAGCTAAAGGGAAGGGCCAGCAGTGGCAACACCTTTGAAGCTCGCCTTTAGCAAATTGTTTTGCACATAGTACGATGGTAAGGAAAAATACATAACCTCAGGCTGACCAGATTTAGGCTGAGACCATACTGTTTTCAAGAAAGCAATGGTTCTCCCTGAGACCTAATTTGAGGACAAAAAAATTTTGAAGTAATTTTCAGCTGATATTCAGCTTATTTCAGCTTCTTCATGGAATCACAGAAACACTAGGTTGGAAAGGACCTACAAGACCATCTAGTCCAACTGTGTCTTGACCAGCTCAGACACAGAAGAGCTGAGAACAGTAGTGGGGTGAAAAGTGGGACTGTGGCATCCTGTGCCCTCACTATTAGGATTAGGGATGCTCCTAAGCCTGCCCTGTTCATGTTTCACTGACCAGGGTCCATGGCTGAACAAAAGACTTGCTGCTCTTCAACATATGCTTAAATCTCAAAACAGACATTTAAAACAATGATGAGGATGATGATAGAGGATGCTTTTCCTACTGTTTTGGAAAATTTAGGAGAAACCAAGGTACCCCTGTAAAAGCAAGTCAAAATGACCCTGCTAACCCTAGAGGTGTTTGCCAGTTTAAGATAATCACTGAGCGAGCAGTCAGGAAAAGCATGTCCAGATCTCACTAGACATCACTCTTTGCCTCTTGATCAGTATTCAGCTTGTATTCATCTACCCCTACTCTGCTTCTCCCATTGCACAGGTGAGAAACTGAGGGCAAGTAAATTTTAAAAAGGATAACAGTGAAAGAGATTGTAACATCAGTCAATAGCTTATCCTAGGCACATTCGGTGAAAGGAAAAAGTTCAGAACAAAACAAGGCTGTAGAGCAGACACTGGATAACCAACTGGCATGAGGGAATGAGCTGGGGAAAGCACTGCCCTTAGGAGCAGCCAGGTCTGCTCAGGCTCTCAGCAAGGGCACGTAAGGATACAGCATAGCTAAATAACAGCAAGGTGTGTTATATTAATTATGGTTCAAATGCCGTTAGGTTTGGTATGTGAATATTAAGCCTGAGGTCCTAATTGTTCACATTATCCTTTCTTCCCCCTCTGGAATACGATCCTCTCATTTTGGGGGAAAACATGAAAGTCACTGTTCTGGGGATACTGTTGGAGACGGAGATAAGCAATTACACGTGCCCGTTTGCGTTAGGCATGTTTGATGCTGACTTTTGCCAGCTTAGCAAGATGAGCAGCTGTTCTTTGGGTGGGAGCTTACCAAATTAAATTGCCTGGCATGCCTCCAGACAGCATTTGCAGAAACAGTAGAGAAAGACATGACCTAGCAGGTGAGCCTCGATGCTCCTTTCGCCTGTGATGGATCATGTTATGTCAAGGAATTTCTCTGTGTTGACATACAAACACATGCATCTTGGTGATGCTCTATCTTCACACATCTGCATCCCCTCATTTTTCCAAATGCAGCTCATAGGTAGGACTAGTCTTCCTCATTTTCACCATGCCAGAAGTTAAATAAACCCTTTAGGAAGCTGTTGAAGTTAAAGAAAACATTGGCACCTTCTAGTTCAAGAGAAGGGGTATCCCAGACTTCGGACTGTAGCTGAGGAAACCAGATCAGATGCACATTTGGTCATAAGGCCTGTGCTATGACTGCACAGATTTGTAGATTAAAGGTTTCCAGTTCTCTGTTTTTCTAGGCAGAAGAATGGGACACCAGACACCCACCTCACACAGAGACACCTATATCAAACGCCCAACTAGAAGCATGTAAACATGGAACTAAAACTAGATGAAGTCCTAACAAACCACAGAATTTATTGGCAGTCAAATCCAGCAACTTGATTAATCAATTGGAAAGAGTCTCAGAAGGTTACACAGACACAGATAAATGTCCAGAGCTAAAAATAATTATGGTGAAATTCAGATTATCACATTAAATATTTTCTTTCAATACTTAAGCTGATCAATCTCCTCTGAAGCGTCTGGATAGGACCTGGTGGTTCCCAGTTCTGATACCATCTGGGAGGTGCCTGTGTTCCTGGGAGGACTTCTTGGGGACGCTGTGGCTGCTGTTTTCCCATTGCCATTAGCTGTGTGCACCATGGCCCAGCTGAGAATTTAGAACTTCAAAATCTGGTATTACTCTGATGTGGGATGAAAATTCTAAATATGCCAAAGTCTCTGCCAAAGGGCCTCAGTACTGGGGAAGTCTGAGTCTGCCTGGAGGGCTGCTGTGGAACCTATTTTGAAAAGGTCATCTGGGCAGAAAAGCAGCTTGCTGGGTGGTTTTGAATGACAATACAAAGAGAAAAAGCTGAAGCAAGAAGAAAGTCCATTATACATGCCTGCATATAATTTCCCAGAATGGCTGGTATGCAGGGAGATGAATGTCAGCAGACACCCCATGTAAGTGTTTTGCCTTGCAGGTACACTGCTCTTACCTGGGTCACTGGAAATTTTCAGATAAGAAATTCAGTTAGGGAAGGAGAAACTGAGTATCTCATAAGAGACACAAATTGTCAGCATTCCTCCCCGGCTGCAAGCCAAGATAACACAATTTAATTATTCCAAGGAACAGACTGCCCAGCAGTAGCTTCAAGTGCTTCAGTGAGGACAGTGCATGAAAACTTCTTTCCAGAGGATTTCTGGCCATGGAGGGGGCTAGCCATCAAACAGCCCAGCTGACACATACCAGAAAATATCTGCTTGGGACCCTGTTCTCCCCATTAAATTGTGGGGAAGTTCACCTATTCCAAGTGTAAACTGTAAGGTTCGGGGATCTCTCTGAGCAGAGCATCCTCAACACGTTTCTCCATATATTTTTTGTACTTTTGCCTTGAGAAATTTCAGCTTTTTGAACTCTTTTGGGCAGCATGTTTGAACACTTCATGCCATCTAGTGGTCACACTGTTTCCCAATGCAGTTATTTTTAAAAATAATTAAGCCCCGTTTGCGGGTTATGAAACGATGGAAATAAAGCATTAGTAATTTAATATTTTAATAACATTCTGTTCTACAGGACTGCTTCATCTGTTCAGTGCACCAGCAATTAGCTTCCAGGTCTGGGGTCCTCCTCCAGAGCAACTGTCTTAATCTTTACACACCTGATAAGAAGGACTGCTCGCTCTGAGCTAGAGGCATGTATGTGGACAGAGCTCCAGTTAGAGGGAATATTCAAGCTCCAGTAGATACCTTCAAGACAGAAAATACTGAGTACCTCAGGCCTGCTCTTCCTGCAGTCCTGGAGGAGCCCTGCCATGATCACATAGGCTCTAACTGCAGTCGTGGAGGTGCTCCTAAGCTAGCTTTAAGACAGCTAACTTGAATACCACTAGGACTATGGGCGTGCAGCACTGAGCAAAAACCACTTAAGAGGATGAGTTAACACTGAGTCCAAATGATATGGCTCGTTTGTTAGGCTTTTGACTATTTCATTTAAACCCAACCTGGATGTTTTATGTATCACTCAGCTACAAGCCAACCTCTCCTTTGAAGCAGTATGCATGGAGTCTTAATGCCGAGGATCTCCTCTGCTCAGATAGCCTGTGAGGAACGTAATGCAGAGCAGTTTATTCCAGTGGGTAGGAATCATATGATGATACGTTGACATCTCCAAAGCTGGTGTTCCCATCTGGACTGTCTGTCTGGACTCCCAGTATTGTACATGGCATGAATTAGACCCAGCAGGGACAGTATTCATCCCACTTATGGTGGAAGCAGGTAATCAAACTGTCAGGCACAACACAGTCAGGAAAATCTGAAGACTAGAAAAGTCTGTGGAAAGCACCTTTTGCTCTGGCTTTGGTTCTTATGTTCTCTGCTAAGCACCATTGACAGCACTTACGTGGCGATGAGTTGAAGGGTCACTGTAAGCTGTCAAAAAGATGGAGGAAGGATGTGTAACAGCAAAGTGATGCTGCAGAAATCTTTTACTGAAACATCGAAATGTACAATAGCATAAAATAGCATAGGACAAGGTGACAGAATACACTATACTATGCTCTGCTATGCTATGCTGTACTACAGTCTGCTGTTCTGTCCCTGAATCCACATAGAAATTCAATCTTTTCCAGTGGGATTAATTAGACATCTGCAAATGTCCTTTCTTCCTCAAAAAGTGGATGAGGTACCCCAGCTCCTTTTGCCAGAAATCTTCCTTCTTTCTCTATTTGGGAAATAGGGAAAGTTACCCAGAAGCCTTACTCCATGCCTTTGAAAATATCAGCAGATGCTTTCACATGACTAACTTCAAAAAACTAGAGCTATCCTATCAGCAGCTATGATACTTTCACAGTTGGAGAGGAAAAAGGGTATTTGTGTGGGTCAGGATCCAGCCCAAAGGTCTCTGCCAACCACTGTGAGATGGCTGGATGGGAGAGGCCTTCAAGTAGCACAATATTTCTGCCTCCATCACTCTAAGCACCAGTCTCCACTTCATTTACTATAAACAAACAGTCCGGGAGTGAGTTCTTGCTTTGATCCTTCCAAGTTCTGGATACCCCAGGTCCGTGCCTAGCAGGAAATTAGTCAAACATCATGGGAACTACAAAAGCAAGAAGTGAGCCTATCCAAGCCTGAGCGGTTATCGAGGGCAGAGCCCAGTGAAGACACTGTTTGGATAACCCTTGCTCGGACACCACAGCTCTGACTTGCGTTGCAAGGCAAATATTTACCTATGGCCTAAACAAAGTCAGTGTTTCAAAACTTTGTTCAAAATACTACATAACCCCAATCTGTTTCCTTGAACTTGTCTCAGAGGAGGAGAGATCTTGTGTCTAGTACCTATGCAGGCTGTTCTCAGGAGACAAGCAGGAAGAAAATGAAGCATCTGATCTGCTTAATGGTTTTATTCCTCATTTCTGAAGCAGGAAGCTTTGACCTTGTAATCGATGGAATTCCAGATGTGAGTATTTCCAGGCAGGGCCCAGGTCTGCCTCCCCTGCTGAAGTCCAGATCAGTGCTGCAGCTGGCTTCAGTGAGAGCAGGACTGGGCCAGCGCTTCATAGTTCTGCCTCTGTCTCATGATTTCTCTTCTACTTTGAGCTGAAATAGAATTGTTCTGATATTTGGTTTTCACCTGTCATTTGTAGTGTTACTTTTTAATTAGAGCTGTGATAGAATGAGCATAACTCCAATTTCTTTTCAAACAGGATTCATATTTTTTAACTCAACTTTGCTTTTTCTGGTGGTTTTAATCTTTAAAAATTCAATTAGGCTTCTATGCTCAGACTTGCAGTGTTTTAGATCCCATTTGCCTGGACTGAGCAGAAACACAGCACCTAGATGTCTTTGTGGATGGGGTCTCCTGTGTGGATCACCATTAATTTCAGCAAAGTTTCGTATCAATTCAGTTTTTTGTTAACAGGACTGCAAATACAGAGTTAAGATCCTATTCCTTAGCAGAAGTATGAGATAATTCATAGAAGAATGTGTAATTTTTAGGATAATATAATAATAAAAAGAGGTTCAGTTATAGTTTTGATTCAAAAGTCAAAATTTAAAGTCCTAGGCTCAGGTGACCTTATAGTTGAATTGCTACACCCATTTCCACCTGAATTGGAAACTGTTTCAAATTCAAGTTTGCCATATGTATTGCAGTATTTCAGCAAAGTCAGCATGAAGCATGTGAAGCTTTCTTTTATTTTGCAAGACTAACAAAAAGAAGTAATGAGAAGGGGTGTTCTTTTTTATTTCTTCTTACAGCACTTTTCATGACACAGCGAGATTTTTATCCTGAGCTTATGAGTCCAGTGAAAAATATTGCAAAAAAATATTTCTGTGCTCCTCTCTAAACACAGATGTCATATCATTTTAATGTCACTCTGCTTAATCAATTTAAGTTTATTTTGTGCAAACCTTTGTGTGTATACTGTCACTTAAGTTGGAGATCATCTCATGAACCTTATGATTTATTGTCATAAATTAAACTGCTAACAAACTTTAATCAAGAGTTTTGCTGTGGTGTAAGAACCCCACTTCTAATTTATTTACTACAGATATGCACTTGGAAAAGGTCTGATGATCCTCCATGTCCTTTGGACAAGCATAAGACTGGAGACAATTTCTACTGATTTTCAGTAGATTATCAGACTTCGGTAGATTAAATTCAGAAATTATCTGAACTTAATGGTTTAGGTGAGATCAGTATCTGAAATGTTGAAGTTACTATATGTGGGCACATTCTG
Organism: Penelope pileata; assembly: GCA_013396635.1. Lineage (NCBI taxonomy): Eukaryota > Metazoa > Chordata > Aves > Galliformes > Cracidae > Penelope > Penelope pileata. Next base: position 195,658 of record WBMW01004103.1, on the reverse strand, counting down.
ATGATAATCTGCCTCTTGCTCTTTATGGGCATTTCAGTACATTAAACATTACTCCTTATTTCAGAAGGAAAAGTTGTAAAACAATGATAAAGGTCATGATGTTATAAGAGTATAGAGAGCTTGCTGGCCACAGTGGGAGACTGAATATATGAATGAAGCATTGTTGTCTGAGATGGTTTGCAGATCTACTCCATACTGGTGCAAGGGGGCATAAATTTCTTTTGGAATTGTGTTAAAGTGCTAATCAGCAACAAATCAAGTGATAAATCAAGCTACAAGATAGCAGAAATGTCTTTCTTTCCTCCTCTTTCTCCTCCAGGAAGTGGAAAACTTGATTGACATGGAAATTGATGGATTTCCTCCAAGCTTCAGGACAAGAAATGGCAGGTACCAGGTACAGTACCCAGAAATGCTTCAAGAAAAGGGAAATAAGAATCCCTGGGAGCTCTCCCCAGGCAGCTTGTTCCATTTCAAGAGTCGTGAATATGCATTCAGGTGGGACAAGACAATCCTTATATACATTGAGACCTTCACATATCTTATTGGGAGAACTGATGCTAGCCTTTCTGTAGTACCTAGCACAAGGCCTTGTTTCATATCTGAGCTCCTAAGGTAGAACCGTAACATAGATGCTAACCAATGGATATACTTGACTGTCTCATTTTGTGTGTGATACCTGTGGGGCTTTTTCATGAAAAAAATTGGAAGCGAAGAACTTATGACATTGGCAATGTATGTTGAAACTCTCCAGCCCTGCAGATAGTCCCATTCATTCATATTTAGCTGAGGTCAAAAGAGTGCAGCACAGTGTAACACGGGAAATGAGCTTGTGCAGTCTGAGACCAGGGAAGAAAATCTATTTCCAGAGTGCTGATGTGTCACAGATATTTGTGCTCTGTCAGCTTCTGAAACAGAAGCATTTAAAACATCATTGCAGGAGTTTTCCTGTGTTTTACACAGTAGTAATTAACAACAACAATAATGAAATCAGTTGTTTGAAGGTGTTGTCTTTTATTAAGCTAAATGAAAGAAATGATGTTTGCAGCGGACCTTGTGCTCTACCAAAGCTCTGATGTTGCCTTTCTTGAGCTTGTTCAGTATAGTGAAAGCAAAAGACTCCCTTGAGTAAAGCTGGATTTCCCAGCATCTCTGAAGTTAAGAACAGGCAACTGTGATTCATCTTTATCCTAAGATTGTTTTTTTTTTCAAATGGGCCTCACACGGAGTCTATTTGTAGCTTATTGATTCCTAAAGCTCCCATTACACTGCCAGAAAGATGGAATATTTTAGCATAAATATGAATCAAGACAGTTCACATTGGCCAGATTAGTATTTAAATAATCTTATGACTAAGAAAAATCTTCACTTCTTCAAGGGCATCATTTCTTTCCAAGATATCTGTATTAGCACCTTATGTATTATGTTGTCTCCATTCCCTAACTTTCTGAATACAAAGTGATATAGACATAAGCATGCAGTAATTTGCAATTCTACTAGTGTTTTTTATTACACCAGTTATTCCTTCTCTTCCTATTTATTATTTCCCATTCTTTATCTGTCAAATGAGTCTTTGCAAACCAGTAAAGTGAAGATCTTGGCTATGTTAGTTGAGTCACAATAAAAGATTAATAAATGAGGTGGAAATAAACCCAAAACATCTTGAGACAGTAGCTTTTGGCCAACAGCAGACACACAGTTATTTACTGACACTTTTGCTTTAGCACTACATTTTCCTACAGTGAGCTCACTAGCCCATTGGCAACAGGACAACAGAACTCTTCTGCAGACCACACTGATTAGCTATACGGAGAAATAATTGTTTTCTAGTTACCAGATTAGATATTTTAGTGGAAAAAAAAAAAAAAGTCCCTGAGGGATTCCAGAAACACTGTGTCTCAGATATGTGAATGGTGCTTGAGACCACAGAAACAGAGTGGCCCATGAGTTGGAATGCAGGTAACGTTGTGAACTGCTGTGTGATGGAGCTGTACCATTATCACAGAATTGTTGGGGTTGGAAGGGACATCTAGAGATCGAGTCCAACCCCTCTGCCAAAGCAGGTTCCCTAGAGCAGGTTGCAAAGGTAGGGGTCCAGACAGGTCTTGAATATCTCCAGGGAAGGAGACTCCACAGCTTCCCTGGACAGCCTATTCCAGTGCTCCATCACTGCACGGGAAACACTAGGTCATGGCCTGAATCAGTGATTGAGCACCTAGTGAAGGGTGGTGGCTGGCCTAGGAAGCACCTGTGCCCCCCTCCACATGACCAGGAGGGGTGGACCCAGGGTGGAGCTACCCTGGGCTCATTTAAGTGCCAGCCACCAAGGGGGAAAAGATGTCTTGTGTGGGATCTGGCTGCTCCTCATCTTGGTGGGAGATCGCCATCAAGTAAGTCTTGAATCTTTGTTTATGATCGTTAAACCATTTAATATTTTATACTTTATCTGGGATTGTTAAAAATCTATCCGAAACGATCTCGCTTCTGCAGTTGCACCACAGTCACCCACACTGTGAGGAAGTTCTTTTGCATATTGGTGCAGAGCTTTCTATGCTCCAGTTTTTGCCTATTTCCCCTTGTCCTGTCCCCACAGACCACTGAAAAGAGATTGGCCATGTCCATTTCCCTCTTGCACTTTAGTTATTTGTACACGTTGATAAGATCCCCTCTCAGCGTTCTTTTCTCAAGGCTGAACAAACCCAGGTTACCTAGCCTTTCCTCATCGGGGAGATGCTCCATGCCCTTCTCTCTGTTTCAGAGATAATGGAGCTGGTGCCTAAACTGCAAGGTGAGGTGTTCTGCAGCAGTCCACAGTTGTGGTCCTGGTTGCACAAAATATTATTTCTGTGCAGTGCAGCTGTCAGCAGATCTGGATGTGGTTTAAAGGAAAGCATCAGCCATAAGTTTTTGTGCTGGAAATAGCACATCTCGTGTGCCGCAGAAGTCTCTTCGAGGCTCATGCTTTCAGTAACCACCCTAGCAGTCAAACATGAAGTATAATTATCTACAGCTCTGCCCTCTTGACCTGTTAGAGTGGCTACACTCTGCAACCTTTGAGATCCCAGGGGGATGGTTGGTTCACCATGTGTCTGATCAATAACAGCAGTAGTGGGAGTCACTGCATGTGCTAATGATAAGCTCGGTGTCTCCATCAGTACCTCCTCCTTTTCCTCCACTCATAAAAAATTTCAAAATGGAAACCTGAGCATCTTGGAAGCTTTATGCACCATTTGTAAGATGAATTTGAAACCCTGAGCCCTGCTGAAAAGCAGAAAAGTACCACAATTTAAAAAAAAGAAAAAAAGAAAAAAATGCTTTGTCCTAAGGTCTTGATCTTAGAGTTTTCAAAACATAATTTATTTTTTTTGAATTTACTTACTCTTTTTGAATTTTTTTTTGAATTTATTTACTCTTGATTTGCATTTACAATTGTAATATTCCCTACTCTAAGGATACATGTAGTCATCCTTCACAGTCTGATTCTTTATCAAATGCGAAGGGTTCAGTTCACTGTGCAATGATATTTGTAGGGTTTCATGATGGACTGTGCAAGGATCAATGCATCATGCTTTGCAGCAGGTATCTAGAGTGCCAGAATCTTCCAGATCCTTAAATCCCAGTCTGAATGTTTCAGGTGGAACCTGTACAGCTGTGAAGTAAAATCCTAAATTTTTTCTCAGTGTGATGGAAATCCTGCAGTCTATCCATCTGGCTTTAAAGAATTCTTGAAGTCATCTAATTAAAATAATCTTGCTATGAGATATATCACTTCTTATGCAGCCCTAGACTTCCTTGATGTATAAATTATCTTCAAACAAAATTACTGAATGCACAGCAAGTCATTTCACTAAATCAGTTGCTGTAAGCACCATCTGTGGATTAGGGTCCTTTTGGCTTCAAGTGCTAGTTAAATCGGAGATAGGATTGGTATATAATTTATCCATCAGTATGTGAAATAATCTCCTTAGGCTCCTGGTCATCATCAGTGAAGTTAAAGGGCTTCATTTTGCTCTGTCTAGTAGTCTGTGAGATAGTACAGGAAGTTTAAAACATCTTACAGGCTGTTAGACAAAATGCCAGACCTGTCAGAGCCTCACGTCCTCCTAGAGAACCAACTGAAGGCAAGGAGATAGCCCTGGGCCCCTCCAGCAGGTCCCCTAAACATAGAATCATAGAAACACTGAATCATCAAATCATAGGTTATCCCAGGTTGGAAAGGGACCCACAAGGATCATTGAATCCAACTCCTGCCTTCACACAGCACCACTCAAAATTCAAACCCTATGTCTCACAGCATTGTCCAAATGCTTCCTGAACTCCAGACGCGTGGGGCCATGATCACTACCCTGGGGAGCCTGTTCCATGTCCACCACCCTCCAGTGAAGAAGCTTTTCCTAACACCCACCCTGGCCCTCCCCTGACACATTCCCTCAGATCCTATTGCTGTTACCAAAGAGCTCAGTGCTGCCCCTCCACTCCCTGTGAGGAGCTGGAGGCCGCCATGAGGCCTCCCCTCAGCCTCCTCTGCTCTGGGCCAAACAAACCAAAGGACCTCAGACACTCCTCATGCATCTTGCCCTCTAGACCCTTCCACATTTTTGTAGCCCTCCTTTGGGTGTTCTCTTTGGATGCTCTTATGTCCTTCTGATATTGTGGCACCCAAACCTGCACCCGGTGCTGGAGGTGAGGCCGCACCAGGCAGAGCAGAGTGGGACAATCCCTTCCCTTGCTCTGCAGTGCTGGGCCTGCTGCACCCCAGGGTACAGTTAGTGAATCAGCAATCAGTACAGTCAGCGTGGTTTAGGGCATGACTCATCCAACCAAATGGAGGTGTCTATTTCCAGATGAAAGGGATCGCTCCATTGACTCTGAAGAGCTGAGGTTGCCTGCTTGTGACAACACTGATACAGATAGCTGTATTAAGCAATCGCCTCTCCTCCTACAATTAGGTGAGCCAAATCCCACCCTAGGGTTACACATATGAATTTAAGTTTTGGGGAATTAAACAGAATACTTCAAATGGCCACAAGATGTCATCGCCTCTTCATAGAAATTTCCAAATGGGACTATTTGCATGGCAGGAAATAAAGGGTCCATTAATGAGCATTGTTTCAGCTCATCTAAGCAGTGTGTACACAACTAAAATTGTATATATGAAAATGTACACATGTAATATTGCTTACTCAAGAGCATATTACACAATATGCATATTACATATGCCTATTGCATATGATGTTATAATATAAAAGCAAAATGAAATAAAGATGTCTGGGTTCTGAGGTTTTCCACAAAAAGATTTTTTTGTTGTTGTTAAAAGGTTGAGTTTCCGAGTATGACTTTTTGCCAGCATGTTTTATTTTCACAAAGGATGTTTTTGTTCTTGAGGATATAGGTGTTCTTGAGAGAGTCTTTTCTTTTTCTCTTCATGTGATTTCTACAAAAAATAGAAGACAGAGGAAGAGAGCTGCTGTTCTGTTTTGACAGCATCTAAGTCACAGCTGGCACAACACATGCTCCCGTATCCCATGTACAGATGCATAAAATTAGACAAAAGGAATCTGCTCACTAGGTCTGAGAACTCAAACAGATTTTGGTCATTTTGGAAAGCAGCTTTTAGATGGTTATTGCTGTCTGATCTCTCTCTCAAAACAGCCACAGTCTATGCTCGTAGCTTTACTGAAATACTTTCTCCGTATTTTTCTTTTCCAGAGAAGCACATCCGACTGGGGGTACGTTGAAGATCTGGTGAGTTTTTTTCCTCTTTTGTGGAAAGAAATATTGAACAAAGTGATTTTGTAGTTAACCATTTTTTGGAAATCAATCCTTTTGTTTGTTCAGTTCCTTGTTTTTACTGCTGGTTGGGTATTAACCTAATTTCTTTAAACAGCCGACTGTTTGCACAATGCTGTTTATACAACTGCTCTTCTGGGGAGAAGAGTATGGTAAATATGGAGAAACAAGCAACAAAAATGATTAGACAAAGGCAGTATTTTAATGTTCCGTTTTAATACTGTTCTACAACTGCGATGATTTAACCATTTGCAATACTGGGTCAGTATCCAATGCTTTAGGTCTTATTTATTTATTTATTTAGGGTCTTTATTTAAAATAGTAGATGATCCTCAGTAGATGATGAGGATGACTACATAAGCCTTCTATGCTGGATTACACCAACAGAGCCTTTCCAAGGACTGATTGCCTGGTGAAAAGCAAGGAAAGCTTAATAACTTCTCCCTTGCAGATATAATGTTATAATGAACTATATTCATTTGGGTATCCTCCCACAGTGACAAGTAAAATACGGAAGTGTCTTGGAATGGAGTTCATGATCCATCTGATTGCTATATTGTAATAAACAGTGGTTGAAAAAAGGGCACTGAGACTATAAAAGGAGTTTATATTGCCCTCTAGGGCACATTTTCTAGCTGAGTCCCAAATTTATAGAGTCATTTTGTCAATTACAGGTGGAGGATGATGACAAGATAGGTCTTTACAGCTACAAAGTTCAATCCACTATAACGTCACGGCTGGCCAACACAATGATCCAAGCCAAAATGGTGAATAACGCAAAACGATCCCAGCACATTGTGTTTGATGTGCAAGTTCCCAAAGGAGCCTTTATTGACAACTTTACTATGTAAGTAGTGGGCAGATATCAGCCTTGTGCTCTGGCAGGTTCAGTAATAAGAGAGAATGTGGTGGGAAAGAAGTATTTGTTAAAGCAAAACACCTTATCTTATTTCCCAGATTCAACGGAATTTTAGCATGCTTTCTCAATGGAAAAAGGCTCATGTCATTGTATTATCTATCTGTTCATCCCTTTGTACCTGGTAGTTATTGGGCTGTTGGCCAATGTCAACAACATTTGACAAAAGGACAGGAGTCTCGAACAGACTACTTGTCTTTAGCAAGCGGGCACCAGATCAAAGGAAAGAGAGACCCAAATGAGAGTCCTCACCGAACAAAAAAAAGCTAGCCTACTTTAGGCTAGCTATTTTGAAAGAGGCAGCAGCCAGCTTGCTGGTCAACAAACACGAACTGATCCATCTTTCAAAACAGCCATGACATGAGTAACTACTTGCCTTGAGCAAAGGATTGGGAAGTGTGAAGGACGTGGAGAAGGAGGTTCCTCCTCCGAGTATAAAAGTGCTGGCTACATGAAATAAAGAAGCAGCTAGGGAAAAAGATGCAGATCTGCTGGAACACAGGCTTCATTAACTTGGGGCTAAAGAAGAGCCTTATTATTTTATTTCCAACTGAGTTATAAAGAGATTAGATTTCATTGATTTTTTTAAAAGTAAAGAAGCAGACACTGATTGTGAAGTTATTTCTTTTACAAACTGATTGTCTTTTCTGTCCTAGGGATGTTAATGGTATAACTTTTACCAGCTCAATTAGAGAAAAATCTGAAGCCAGAAGAATGTACTCCCAAGCAAAAGCCAAAGGCAAAGCTGCTGGAATAGTGAGGTATACGGATTTTGGCATATGGATACTGTACTGAACTTACTTGTAGGAGGACTGAGCTAACCTATCCCAGGAGAAGAGAGTGAGGAAAATGGGTTGGAAAGGCAGGTTTTGCTTACTTAAGAGCAGCCTTGATATTTAACTGTCAGGGTCTTAACTTGTGTTTCTGCTTTCAGCTTGATAAAACATATTGTACTAACAGACAACTGCAGTCCCCTGGTATAGGTCACAGTTAGAACTGGATTCAGGAAATAAGTAACTCTAAACCAAGATGCAAAGAAGCTCTCCTTGTATCTTCTCAAAATAACTCCATAGCTAACTTTTCAGGAGCAATGCCTTGGATATGGAAAACTTCAAAACCGAAGTGAATGTGCCCCCAGGAACAAGGATCCAGTTTGAACTTCACTACCAGGAAATGATTCGAAGGAAACTGAGCTCCTATGAGCATGTTATCTCTGTGAAGCCAGGACGCTTGGCAAAGCACATGGAGGTAACGTAGAGCTGGTGTGTGTAGGCAGCATCCTACAAGTGAATCCTCCCTGAGAAGGCAGCCAAAGTTCCTATGAGCCTCATGGCAGGACATTTCTTTTACTGCTCCTTCTCTTTATATGGGCTTGATACAAATAGCCTCAAGGTCCCTGTTCAGGCCAGCACAAGACACTTCAAACCAGGAGCTATATAGCTATGCGGAGTGATGAGCGAATGTGTCCTGCTTCCTCTCATACTGACATGGTTGGGCATCTCCTGAATTGTGACTGACTTATGTCAGAACCACTTGGACAAATGAGCTTTGGTCCATATATACCCCTGTGTAAATTTGCATTGACTGAAGGAAAACAAACAAGACACGCTGTTTATTTGGAACAGGGCTTTTCACAATAATCCCAAATTCATGAGATAGTATCCTATGAGAGCAGATGTTCTCTGAGTCACAGTTCCTCCATACCTGGGTGTCAAAAGATAATTTATCTTATTCTTACCTTCTCATACTCATCCAGGAGTGTCCTCTACCATCTGCCAAAAGACAGAATTCAGGGCTAGCTGGACATTTCCATCTGGTTGTTCTTATATTTCTGTATCATAAATGTTTTTTGGTTTTCCATAGCTTCAGCACAAGCTTTTAAATGAAAATTTGCTGCTCATATTTCCTTGGTGCAGGCTGTGGTCTGCTTCAATCTATCCAAAGGCCTGAGTAAGTCCTCCTGGAAAGGACACTGTATCCTGCTTACTAGTAGACCTAATAACTATTCAGAAACACAACCAGAAATTGTCCTTATCTCAAGCCAGCAAGATAAAGCCTTTATTTTCCAAGTCACCCTGGCCATCTAACCAAAAGTGAAAGTACTCTGTCCTGTCAATAGTATCCATAGAGAAGAAGACAACTGATCACCTAGTGTTCCTCCTGGTGTCAGTACCCAAAGCAATGCTTAGGCAGAGTCACTTCATGCTGTCCTGCTTTTACTTTAATTCATATCCCACAACTTGCCATAGGGGAAGGTAGGAGGAGAAAGAATGAGCATTTCCACCAAGTTCTTCCTATTCTTTGGACACGTATTTTGTCTTTCTGTCATGGTTTGGTTTTAGTGTTGCATAGATCCCCATCCCAAGTGAAATTAGCCCTACAGGAGCATTCTCAAGGGTGTCCCACCCTCCCTCTGTAGTTTGCCTGTGGAGCATTTGTGGGATCCTGATGCTACGTTGGCACTGCACCATGCTAAATGCCCTGCCTTTCTGCCCCCAGGTGGATGTCCGCATTATTGAGCCTCAGGGACTTCGCTATGTGCATGTTCCTAATTCACTTGGAGATCATTTTAATGGAATTCCCACCATCTCCAAGGGAGAAAAGAAGGTAACAGTTATAGAATGCAAAAAGAATGAAAACTTCAGTTTTCACGTTTATTCCTACACAGCTGTGGTATTTTCTCATAGCAAAAATATAGCAGGCAAAAATATAGTATTTTCATTATTGCTACCTAACTATATGTACAAGATGCCCAGATACTACAATGACAGCAGTATGGAAACAGGCCATCCTTGTTTACACAAAGTTTTTCATTTGTAATTCTGAAAGAGCACTACTCAGAGATTACTGGATGTGAAAAAGGTGGATAATTAATGTCAAGTACATTAACCATTCTGGAATAATTCCACTATCTCAGTTTCAACTGAGAGCATCTACATAGGAAATTATTTCAGGACTGCTCTTTTCCTCAGCATTCTTACCCTAGGTTTCTCCAGCATAGCCCTTCTGTATAGAGAAACCCTCCAACAGTAGATTTTTTTTCCTCAAGAAACTTTTAGCAATGACTCTGGGATTGTACAACTCTTCTCACTTTATGATAAAGATCTGACACAAGGTATGTGAATCAGACCCAAAAAGTCTGTGTATATTACTATAATTACTTATCAGGCAGTAATTATATATACCATATATATATCATATATATATATGATGCCAAGGCTCAGCTTCATATTTCATTCACTCACCTTCCTAGTTCAGCAAACTAATTCAGAGATGATGTAAACAGATATCATCTAAGAGAGTTTAGTCATAAATTTGAAGGTAAATGAGTGAATTCAGAGTCCTATACAGCTGTTTTTATGGCACATTCTTCTCAAGTCTGGAGGTGCAATTTGTTGCCATTATTCACCTTTGTTGTCATGGCAGTATTCTTAATAGCATACGTGATGGATATATAGCAAAATGTAATCAATATTAAAATAGTCCCAAGTGTACATAACATTAAAGGAGAGAGAATGTTTCATGTTCCAAAGACCTTACAGTATAAAGAAGATGATGCAGCAGCACTAAACTCTGTGAGTGTACAAGAAAGCTTGGTTTCGGATGCATATAATATGACTTAACTTCTCAAGGAATTTTGAATTATCTAGTCAAATATGAGAAATGATACCACAAAATCTGCATGACCAGTCACAGGGCTAATGAGTATGATTTCTACCACCCAGTTTACAGACAAATTACAAGCTCTCATTTCTTCAGGGAAAAAAGAAACAACAATAAATCTAATTTAAAATCCAATTCAAAATATTCATAAAATTATGGATAGTTTCAACTAAGAAAATGTTAAATAAGCCATTACTTACTAGAAATGGTTTGCCCAGGTCTAATGGAAACATTCGATACTGTAGAGATTTTGTAGAGATTTTTTTTACTGTAGATTTTTTTCGCAATATTTCTGTCGAAATTGCTACTACTGAATCAGCATATCCAAGCAAACCTCAGTTCAGTTTTTGTTTTGAAATGACAAAGTCCATTTTCCACTTAAGTGTGTAAATAAAGACAATCTTTCAGTAAAATATTTCATAAATAGATGAACTCTTTATTTCCATGATCCACCTCTCACACGACATCTGATTAACCAACTGATGATCATTTCTCATTTCAAGGCTCATGTTTCTTTCAAGCCAACAATGGCTCAGCAACGAAAATGCCCCACATGCTCATCCACAGCAGTAGATGGAAATTTTGTGGTGCAGTATGATGTGAACAGAGAAACCACAGGTGGAGAACTAGAAGTAAGTATTGCTGTTTAACTAGGACCAGTAGATGCAAGAATTGCTGTCATTAGATAAACTGTGCTAAACCTCATCACTGTTTTCCTTCTGCAGTTTATGAGGCAGAAATTAAGCTGCACTGGTATGTTCAGGGAGAGCAAGCATGCGAAAGAGCTCTGTATCCAATTGAAAGAACAGAGTGATTTTAAGTGAACAGAATGGATTTACTTAATTTATGACTAAGTCGTGGTCCTGCATATAGTCAGGAGCAGATTTCTGTCTTGTCCGCAAGCCAATGTCTCTCATACTAGCAGTAATCTGATGATTTAATGTTGAATTGAAAGACAGTCATTGTAAGTTGTACCAATTTATTGCAAACAGACAACCAGAACACCACTGTTTTTATGTTAACATGAAGCAGAGATATGAGAGTTGAATTATTACACAGAGAGGAGTCTTTTTAAAAACATTTTCATTCATCCCCATGCCAGTGCATGGAAGTTGTCCGAGAACCAGGCTCTGCTTTTCTTGATAAACAGCAAAGAGTTGTGTAAGGCTACAAAATACAGATATGTGCAGAGCCTGAAGTAAGATTTGACCCATAAAGAGGAATAATATTTTCTGTTCTGTTCTTGTCTTGAGCTATCTGGCATCTTTATTATAGTTCCCTTTACAGTGAGGTTTATTATTTTATTTTGCAGATTTTTAATGGCTATTTTATTCACTTCTTTGCTCCGGAAAATCTTGATCCTCTGCCCAAAAACATTTTGTTTGTTATAGATGTCAGTGGTTCGATGTGGGGACTGAAAATGAAACAAGTAAGTGTTTGACTAAAAAACCAAACCTCCTGCCAACTTTTCCCATGTGCTTTACCACACAATTCTGTGGCAGATTGCCACTCAGAATAACCAGGTTAGTTCTTTCCACTTGGCTCTGTCAAAGGCTCACTGCATTTAGTGAATGTTTGGTGAATCAAAGACTTCATGATTTTACTCTTTATATGTAATGCTCCTTTCCATGTTCTAAGGAAGAGATGGTGCCATCAGAACATCGATTTTAGTTCTGAAGTAAAATTTTATTTGACACACTATAAAGCATTTTATGAGAAGCCTGACTGTCTTTTTTCAAATAATAAGGGAGTTGTTATACCCTGTAGTACCTCAGTGGAGATACTACATCCTGGCTATCACAAAGTTGTGGACAAATTGTTGACTGCCCACTGAAGAGTAGTAAGAGTGGTTTAGATAATATAAATCATGGGGAAAAAAAATGCAAGAAATATGATGCTTTAGTCTGCAAAAAGACCTGGAGAGATGTAATCAGCATTTGAATATGCAAAGAATTTTTCCCAAAGAAAAACCCACTGACATTAATGCCTACCAAGGATAGAATAAGGTGGAATCAGATGGATTTACAGCAGGAAAGATTTATATTAGATAATTTAAAAAAACTTTGTAGTACTGAGGGGAGTAGTTTGTGAGATTTTAAATTATGCGTCACTGAAGGTTTTTTAAGAACTGGATCAACAAATATTAATCTGGGATGATCTAAGTATGTTTGAATTTGCTTCAGAGCACAATACTAAGGCTTGGCAGATTGCTTCCTTGGGGAAATCAAGGCTGCAAAACTGGGATGTAGGCTAATTGTCACTTCTTTAAATCACATATCTTCAAACAGATGTTACCCAGCCTAAAATGACAGCGTTGCAGGCAGAGCTAAGTCTCCTGAGCTCGTACAAGTAATTTCTCTCTCCTGGACCATGATGTCTCACAAACTGCTTCTCTCTCACCTCACTCTTTGTTAGCAGGTGTTAAGCAATGATGAGTTGAGGCACATGAGTTTGTTCTTGCTAATTGCATTTTTTCTGTGTTTCTTTAGAGAAAAGTTCTACTTTATGTGAGAAACATAAAAAAGGAGAGATTTAGAGAACAGATGGTACTTTGGATTCCAGTACTCATGTTCTTATTCATCACAGACACCTGTTAACTTGCAGTCATGTTAAGAAATGCTTTCAAGAAAAGGAAATTTAAACTTTTTATCTCTTGAATTTCCTCTTTTCAGACCATTGAGGCCATGAAGGCAATACTGAGTGAGCTCCGTGCTGCTGATCAGTTTTCCCTTATTGACTTCAACCACAATGTCCGATGCTGGAGAGATAATTTAGTCTCAGCCACCCCAGCCCAGGTTGAAGATGCGAAGAAGTACATCCAGACAATCCATCCCAACGGGGGTATGAGGTTTTGATTGCAAGATGCTCTTGAAAGTTAGGTACCACAGGAATGGTACCTAAGACAACATTCAGACTGGTGGAGTATTCTTAACAAAAAGTCTGATTCCTGAGATGGGAAAAGCATGTCCTGGGCTAAAGGAGCTTCCACTTTATAGTGTCAGGGAATGGGATGGCATCTCCTTCTCTGAATAAACCATGACTGATGTGAGCTTAGGGAGGAAGCGTGATAAACAAGGAGAGTTACCTTTTTCAGACTTTGGATGCTTCATTCTTGTCCCACTGGAATTAGTGGCAGTGGCAGCCCCCAGGTGGGGACAACAGACCAGTGCGAAACAGTATCAAAATTTAGTGTCTTAATGCGTGTGTGTGCATATAAATGTGTATGAATCGTTATAAATATGTATTAATATAGTTTAGCATCATGATAAGAAAAATAGCATGCTGGTGAACAAACTGGGGAGCGAATAGATTACAGGCTATTTCTACTTACAGCAGTATCAGCCCTGTCTGATGGTGTCCATTTCAGTAAATGGTATAAGTCTAAATGAGGAAAACAGTGAAGGTCTATTTAACACAATGACTAACATGTAACAATTTTCAGCATCTGCTTCCTTAGGGAACCCGAGAGCTAGCAGATGTACCATAAGCATCAATGAGGAGGGGTTTTGCTGCCTTGATATCAGGTCTTTGTCCATATTGACTAATTCCACTAGAATCTCAGAACTGGTTTGGATTTGACAAGAGATTCCACAAGAATAAAACCTGTTTTCTTCGTTATGTCTTTGACAGGCACTAATATCAATGAAGCTCTTCTTCGAGCCACATTCATCCTGAACGAAGCCCAAAACTTAGGCATGTTGGACCCTAACTCAGTCTCCATGATTGTATTGGTTTCTGATGGAGACCCAACAGTAGGTAAGGATTCTGCTCTAGATGAGAAGAAAGGCCCATGGAATTAACCTGATAAATGTATGCAATACTTAGACACTTTCAGAGTAAGTTTAAAAAAAACAAAAAAACAAAAAAACAAAAAAAAAAAAACCTGTTCCTCTTTCTTCCAATGGCTGTGCTGCTCCCTTGCTAAGTGCTATAGATGCCATGAGCTTTGTACAGAAGCTTTTACAAAAGATGAGCGAGTTATGTGAGGCAGGTTATCTACTTTTTGCAACTATAGGATTGCATAACTCCTATAAGAGAGGACGACAACCTCAGAGAAAATTTCCTCTTTTGATGATCTCAGTCCACAGTTATGCAGTCTCAAGTGTAACATCAAAATCAGGAAAATAAGGCAGAATGCAAATTAATTTGGGTTGAAATTGGCAAAGGTCAAAAGCAATCCATTAGATACCAGACGATAAGACAAAATGCCATTAAAAATAAATTTCTTTAAAAAGCCAATCCCAACAGTAGGACACCGTAAACAAGACAAAGAAAGTAAAACCTTTATGGGTATGTATTGGTCTGCAGGGAACTTGAAGGAGAAATCTTGAGAGAAGTCTAGATGCATTACGATTGTAGACTCCCTGTCCTGCATGCACAAAGAATAAGCATCATATGCCAAAAAATGTTCAAAATAATTGTCTTCAGTGTAAGTAACTTGTTAATCTCCATCCAGAAGAAGCCAAAATGTCACTATATGCAGGGTTTATCTGACCAAAAGGAGATGTAGCTTCTAAGGAAGCTGTCTAGACTCTCCTTGTAATTAAGAGAGAACCAGAGACGCTGCAAGGCCATGAATGTTCTCACCCTAATGGAAACTTCTACCATTGCTCAGACAGATGTCACTCTTTGTGTTTCTCAAAGGTGAGCTAAAGCTGACAACAATCCAGAAGAATGTGAAGCAGAGCATAAAGGACGAATTCTCTCTCTTCTGCCTTGGGATTGGGTTTGATGTAGATTACGATTTCCTGCAGAGAATCGCAACTGACAATCGTGGCATGGCCCAGCGGATTTTTGGAAATCAGGAGACCTCTGCCCAAATGAAGGTGCATTTCTAGCCCACTGCCTCTGAAGCTGAGAATCCAGTTTGCTCACAGCTGTGGAGCAAACTCTACTAAATAAAGTGGAGTTACTGTAGGTTCATAGGGAGGGGAGGAGGTTCACAAAAGTCATACTTTGTTCTGGAGAGTCCTGCAAGATGACAATCACGCATTAATTTTAGGTGCTTCTAGCCATAATATTTGTAGCATCCACAAAACATATTTACTCCACTGCACTCTGTAGTTTTTATAGTCTGTAAAACAGTCTTAACCAAAAAATAGATTTTTTAAATTAAGGCCTGTATTTTACCTCAGACAACTTCAGCATTAAGAAAAGACCTAACTACAGGTGTTAAATTCTACTCCAAAATTTACCAATATAAGTGATAGATTCTAGAAGAATCTATATTCAAATTTTTGAGCAGCAGTTACTGAGAACAAATTCTTATGTCTTTATTCTGTTTCTATATGTGGATTTCATCAGCTCTCCCAAGCTTCTTCATTCCCAGGACAGATGTTAGAACACACACAGGTGCAACAGGACACACTACGTGATGTCCTCAGAGGAGCTCTGAGAGCACTGCCCGTTGGTAGGAGACAGCCTCCACCCACAGCTTTGCGTGGATACCTGGTTTCCTTCTCTGTTTCCATATGTTAAACTCAGCTGTGCACAGATCCCAATTCACAATAGCCAGGTATAATGGGATCAGCAAAGGGTAGACAGTTCGTAGCTCAGAAGTGAACACAAGTAAGACATAGGCCTAATTTTTAGCAAGAATTAGGTGGGAAGCAGCTATGTATCTTATACAACAGCTAAGAGCTGGCCAATCTGATGATCCATTCAGGCCTATATAAACCTGTATTCAAGCCTTTTAGTTGTAGTGTGAATGTTATTCTTTATTAACAACCCATGGGCATATGACCATCCCTTGGCTTCCACAGGACTTGGTGTACCCAGATACAAATGTACTAAGGCTTAATTATGAAGGAGTCTACATTTGCTGGCACAGGGAGAGTCCCACTTGCCCACTGAAGCTCCCAGTTTTGTCACCTGCTCTCCTTTCAGTAAGAACGGCACATTTGGGAGGATTGCTTTGGGTACAAACAGACTCACTTCTCTGTTTTCTGCCATCTCAGAGATTCTACAACCAGGTCTCCACCCCGCTCTTGAAGAAGATTCAGTTCAACTACCCACAGGAGTCGGTGTCAGACGTCACCCAGAGCAGCTTCCACAACTACTTTGGTGGCTCAGAGATAGTGGTGGCTGGGAAGGTTGACACGGCAAACCTGCAGCACTTGGAAAGCGTAGTCACAGCGACAGCAGTGAGTGAGGCTCTCTCTAGGACACCTGCTCATGGGGTTTGGGCTGGTTCACTCCCTCATGTGTACACTCTCCTTGATGGTTATTGCCAGCAGAGTGTTTTACCTGCTTGGATCCTAGGTGGGAATGTGGGGAACCTCACAAGTGTTTGTCCCACAATGTTTCACAATAGCTTCAAGTTACAGCCATGAACAGTCACTGTCTGAAGCATTCAGAACTTCCTTCCAATATGAAGTCTACCATATAAAATTCAATTGCAAACCACAGTTTGCTCTAGGACTGTGGAGTCATCCTCTATGCCTTGTTCAGGTGCAGGGACATCCCCTTATGCAGCTCCTTTCATGGCTGAACCTCCCGATGTCTGGGTCTTCAAGCTGGTGGCTCTACGTTGTGCTAAGTCCTGGTACCGTCCTTTTATGCTCTGCCTTGTGGCATGTTTCAGGGCTACCCTTCCACATGGAGCAGAATGGGGTGGGAGAGAAATACATCTGGATCCTTCTTTCTGAGGAGTACTCAAAACACCAACACTCTTAGAGGGCTTGGGAGTTGTCGTTTGATACTTGCAACAAAAATCAAGTCTGTTCAATATTCTTCCCAACTGAAACACAGTGATGTTCACCATTGGCAGTCAGGCCAACAGTGTTGGGACTTTCTAATCTAGAAGCAACCATGGACAGAGCCAGAGTAGGTCCTTCATACCAAAACTCCCCAGAGTTGGCCAGAAGAGTACCTCAGAGCCACCCCGTTCATCTGGCTCACCCTCCATTGTCTTTATTTCTCATTTATTGCATAGGCAAATGCAGAGCTTGTCATGGAAACCTTGCGAGATGTTGAAGAGCTGGATGGTTTCATGAAGAAAGACAAATATGCAGATCCTGACTTCACTAGGAAGCTGTGGGCCTATCTGACCGTCAACCAGATGCTGGCAGAGAGGTGAGGAGAAATGTGGTCTGTGATGGGAGGGAAGTGAATCCTGAGAGCAATTTGGTCCTCTCTGAGACCTCAGGAACATGATTACACTCACAAGGTTTCCAGTAAGTGAGGCAGATAAATCAAAATAAAGGTAAGTGATATCTTCAGCCCCTCACACTCTTTCTACTCTTAGCACTCATAGGTATCAGGGAGTAGAGTTTGGGAGCAGTTCATTAGAGAAATAAGACTTAGAACCAGCTGCAGGCCTGAGTGAATGAAAGGAATTTGCCTTGCAGAGCATGAGAGCTACAGAGGGTTTCAGGATGAAATCCTTTGACCTTAGGAAGGCTGGTGAATCCCACCTGAAGCGAAATGAGGTCTGTGGAGCCAGAAGACAGGACTGGGCTTCTCTGAGTCCAGCCCAATGTCCACAGAATCCAAGAATAGTCATCTTATATAGAGTGTATTCACATAGGCCTTGCCTTCTTGCAACATCTGGACCCTACCAGCTTGGCTCTGTGACTGCTCTGTAGAGGCATTACCACAGCAGTTGGTATGTAGAGCTACTAACTATGCTTTCTGTTTTATTTTCCACCCAGAAACACAGCCCCCACTGCAGCTTTAAAGAGGAACATCACCAAATCCATCCTACAAATGTCCCTTGACCATCATATAGTTACCCCTTTCACTTCCATGCTGATAGAGAATTCTGAAAAAGATGAGATAATGCTGGCAGATCAGCCCAAAGACCCCAGAAGGGGATGTTGCTCAGGTCAGTGTCTCAGTCTATCTGTCATTTTGGATTTGCAATCCTTGTTTTTTTGAAAACAAACATGCTCATTGTTGAGTTAGACTGTGCTTTTAGGACAGCCTGGATTTTCAGGGAAAGCTGACCAAATCTCCAGTGACTTTGACAGCATCCTGTTAGACAAGTGCTCTTTGGAGCTATTGGATTCAGTGAGGACTGGATGTGCTGACACTGCAGAGATGAGCTTTCCAATAAACCTGCTATGTCACAAATTGAACGCCTTCTTACCAGGGCAGATGTGTCTAGTTGCCCACACTGAATCAAGCTATAGAATTGAGCAAACTGTGTCTAACCACCATTTCCATGTCTTGGAAGTTTCCCAAGATTGTTAGCAATCAGATATAATTATATGTGGTATCTGAGTTGTCCTAATAATATACAGTGCCTCATTAATTAGACTCCCAAATTGTTCCTTTAAATCCATTACTTCACATCCCAAGGTCCCTGTTACAGCAACCTTGTTTCTAGTGAAATGAAGTGGGGTTGACTTGTTCTGGCGTTAGATGATAGAGTCAGTCGCAAAGCAATGGCTGTTGACATCTGTGGGTCTCCCCCATACAGCCACACGCTTCCTATGAAGCATAGCAGCGGCTGTTTCGCACACTTAGCAGTCAGCAGTGTGAAAAAGCACAACTGTTGCTGTTAGGAACATATTGCTAATGTGACGTAATGGAAGCGCAGAATGTATAAGATCAACTCCTTGGACAACTGAGTCTGGTGATCTGTAATTTGTTAATAAATAGGAGAGTTTACAATTGCCTGTGAAGGAAAGAAGCAATCTACATTAGGGCAAAGGACAACATAATTCATCTGGCATTTCACACTAGAAGTGATTGCAACTTGGCTGAAAGTCCAAGCACGTCCAGCAGACTCGGTTCTCACACTCCTGATTAACTATAAAAATGTCCTGGTGCTGCCTCAGTGAAATGAGATTTTTATGTCTGTCAATTGTTATTTTCTAGTTCATTCATTTGTCTTTTCGATTTTAAAGTGTGCAGCTGAGAGCCAAAGAGAAATGAAATGTTTGTTACTTACATTGTGTACTTGAACTCATGGCTATCAAACGGCTCAGCACAGGAATGGCACGTATTAGAGTGGAAGTTCATTACAGATGACACCAGCAGAGTAACTCAAATCATGCATATTTTGTTTTAGAAGACTTAAAGGACTTGAGTTATTTTAACACTAGGTCCTTGTGTCTTTCGGTGTTTGACAGAATAGTCAAAGCTTAATGGCACTGAAATCAGGGTCAAAACATCCATGGTTTTCAAGGGCAGTGAAGATGACTCCTGAACCTTGGCAGAGGACAGAGGTTGTAAAAGTAATATCAAAGTAAATCTTTGCTTGTGATTGTGCAAAATGTTCAGGCTGTACCAAAATGTTTGTGCATACAAGACATGGAATGGGTGATCTGAAGCAGACTTCTCTGTCTGTCCCTTTACAACTTTTTTTAGAGCTGCACTGTCTGCATAGACAGAGACCACTGAAAGAACTCATTTTTTTAAACTGGTTAATTGTTCTTTTGTCAGAACAGATTTATTGCAAAAGTAGACTGTGCAGAGGAGAGTTTCTTTATGCATAACAATCTGTGAGGTTAATACAGCTTGGAAACTCACAAGTCCGTGTCCAGTTGTTAGTTCCTTCATTATTTGCACTGGCTTCACATATGGGTGTGCTAATAGAAACAACACTGCCTGAGTAAAAACACCCCACAGTCTGAATTTGGGATTCAAGAGAGACGGTGCTGAGGGACATGTAGAAGGTCTGGCTGTGCGGGTCTAAGGTGGAACTGTCCCCTTGCCTCCCTGCTCCCCTCGGGAGCACAGCCAGCTGACGAACATCTGTACTCTGCTTCAGCTCTTGCTCTGCTCCGTGCATTACAACAAACCATGTTTCATGGGTCAGTTTGGATAATATTGCTTTATGAACTAAGTGGGAGAGAAAAGGCATGTGTCACTTTCTCTTGCCTCTGCTGTGACAAAGGGAGAGAAACCTCTAACAGAAGATGACTTGCAGGGGGTGACATTTTAAATGCTTGCACTTCTTTGCAGTTTTAATGCTTGTTGGACATCCTAGAGCATACAGAAATAGTTGTACCTATTTTCAGGAAACAAAGATCAAGACCCAAGTCAGCACAGATTTTTACTGCCCTCTAGATTTTAAACACACAGTTTTTCATTTGGTAGAGCACTTAAGCATTGATTTGAGGGTCTTGCTGAAGTGGGACCTATTCACATGAATAAGCGTTAAAATGTCAGGCTCCATTTTCCACCAATATCTTCTGGCAGCTTAACTGCACAGGTAAGTAGGTCATGTTACTCTGATGGTGACACTGGAGCAAATGCTTCCAAACTTTAAATTTGCCTCTAGTAAATAGTGCTGTGCCTGCTTTACATCGGTATAACGACATCAGGTTCTGATCCAACACATTACTTCAAAAATTACACTGTTAAAATGTCTTCACTAATTAAAACCTAATTATGCCTGTCATTTAACAGGTACTTTAGGACTGACTCCAAATGCACCCAATAATAATAAAGGTATCCCAGCCTGGGCCAATGTCACAGCTGTACCCGTCAGCTTCATGCCTGAGCAAAGGAGTCCTCCTGTGTCTGCTGTCAGCATAAACAGAGGTAAAGGCTACAGCATTTCTTTGCAAAGGAGCACCATACAGCAACACTAATTACCCAATAAACCAATAAGGGAAATAATCACAGTTATTGGGCACTGGGGGAATTTAATCTTCTGTGACATGATGCTGAGAGCCCACGAATGCTTTAAACCAGCACTGGAATTGTAGCTGGGGCAACTGGAATAAAATAAAACCAAACACAGCAATGTAGTGAAGGGTCCTGCCTCAGACAGGACCCCTGTCAGCTGTCCAGTTTTTTCTTGTTGAGCTTTCTGTGCTGTGTACAAGCTGTATCTTCATTTATGATAGCCCACGAGAGAACCAAACTGCTGTGACCAGCTGGTGAAGCTGCCCCACGCTGCCAAGCACATCGGTGTGAAAGGCCCTTGATAACAGCCCTTGCTGAAGGTCTGTGCATGGCACAAGCATATGCATGGCACAATCATATGCATCCCAGATCACCACCACCTCAGTCAAATTCCTGCAGATCCACGGAGTTCCCAAGGATTAAGCTTTTCCTTTCAAAATATTCATAGAATCGTATGTTTCTATGCCTCTATATTTACTCATTTTGACTTTAAACAGTTGAATCAGCGAAAATATGCCCTAAATTACAAGACTGAGAGTTGTTTAGACCCCAATAGGATCCCAGCCACCCCAGCTGCTGCTGTGTGCTTCCCCACGGCTGAGGCTGTTCCCTGAGCTCACGTGCAGCTTCTCTGCAGTAGCAACGCTGAGGTAAAGTTTCTGCTGTTGTAAATGGCAGCATGAATGTTCTGTGGTAGATAAAAATCTCTGAGTGCACTGGTGACTGATGGATCCTGTTAACACTTGGGCCTTTGCCACAGTTCAGTGCCTGCTTACACAAACCAGCTGGGAGAGCCGTTGCCTGAACAAGCAGTACAACAACAGTAACTCTGTGAGTATGCCTGTGTGCAAATGTGCGTATTTATATAGCCATCAAAGAGCTATCAAACACCTTCCCAGCACAGATCAAGAGCTAATTTAAGGCTAGAGATAGTCAAGAAACTGCTTGGAAAAGAAGAGGAATGAGGCAAAGTTACCCATCCATCTTACAATATGTATTTTGCACTGGAAATCCTTTGCACTCTGGGAAATGTTGACCAGAACAGCATCAAACTGAAGAAGATCAAGCAGTTAGTGAGAATAAGGAAGAAAGATTGAGGGCTATATCCAATATTCAACATATTCAAAAGATTTAATACATTCAAAAAGCTTCTTCACTCCTTCAAATTTACCTGTAGGTACCACCACTTTCTGTGAAAAGGATTCTGATCAAGGGCCTAGGATTTCCCTGATGTACAGGAAGAGTTAAGTACTTCCAGAATATGAGAAACACCGGTAGATGAGTGGAAGCTGGCCAGGATATCCCTGTAGGCAACAATGAGTGCAGGGGTGTCTCTGAATGCTGACAGGGAGATGATCAGATGGTTCTGAAAATTGCTTCAAAGTCCTCTGAACAACATGGCTCAGTGCTTGTGTCCCTCACCTCTAGGACAGGTGCCAGCCTGCTTCTCACACCTGTTTCTTTTCTTTTTGTTTCAGTTGACAATGACCCACATTTCATCATATACCTGCCCAAGAGCCAGAGGAACATCTGCTTTAATATCAACTCAGAGCCTGGACACATCCTAAACTTGGTTTCTGATCCTGGTACTGGTAAGGAAGTGAAAAGTACAGTTTACAATACAGCACTGCTCTCAGATCTGAAAGATGTTGAAGGAGAGCAGGTGAAGTGTCTGAAAGGAAGATGCATGGAGACAAGAGAGTGGCCAGGAGGTTGAGGGAAGTGGTTATTTCCCTCCAGGTTTGTTCAATCTTCAAAAGAAAGATACTCAAAGTGAATTCGGCTTCTGTCCACAACCACCTAATCAGAAGGTAAAGATGTAGCCAGACAGTTCTTGGAGATGCATAGCAAAAGGACAAGAGGCAACAGAAACAAACTACAACATATCAAATTCAGATTAGAGATTAGACATCAGGAAAAACCTTCTCACCATAAGGACGGCCAAATACTGTGAAAGGAGGCAAGACTGATGAGGAAATCTCATCCTTAAAGATATCCCACACTAAACTGAACAAGGTCCTGAGCAACCCAGCCTACCTAGACCTGCTTTGAATGGGGGATTGGACTAGAAAGCTCCAGAAATCTGTTCAGACTTAAAGTATTTGTGATTTTTGCCTTGTTGCCTGCCCTCATTAAACACAAACAACTTGCATACCATTAAGGTTACTCCTGATAGGCATTAAACCAGAGGCACAAGTTTCTGCAGTACTTCCAACGCAGCAAGCCAAGGGTGGAACCCGGCTCCTGGGATTCAGTTATCTGCTTGTATTCTCCAAATGATGGTGGTTTAAAGCAGTTTAGGATAAATCTTGTTGTCTTCATGTGCCTCCATCCTAATAAGCAAGGTTTGCCCATTAAAGCATGGCAGTTGTTGCTCTTCTATATAAGAGTAGAAATGTTTGGGAAGTTCCTCCACTGTCTATCTTACCTTTCACAGACAGACCTAACACGGATTCCCAACAGATTAATATGCCAAGGGGTGAACAGCAGCATCAGATGACATAATACATTCTTTCTTTGTCTTGGCTGGTGAGATGAGGTGTCAGAGGGGGCCCTGTTCCTGCTGATCCCATGGAACTCCCTGCTGAGATCCCAAGATCTCTGGGTTGTGCTCCAAGATTTAGGCAACATCTTCTCTGCTCTTCACAGGAGTTGTCGTCAATGGGCAGCTAATCGGGGCCAAGAAGGAAGAGAATAAGAAACTCAACACCTACTTCGGCAAAATTGGTTTTTATTTCAAAAACAAAGGCCTGAAAGTGGAGATTGACACAGAAACAATAACGCTGAAAGATGGATCTTACAGCATCATGCTGACCTGGTCTGACACAGGACACATCATTCGGAAACAGTAAGTTGCTGAGCTCCTGTTGTCTGCCCTGTGGAAACCACAACATAACATCGGGTTTGCCCAACCACGGGTGGGATCCGGTTGCAAGGTGCCTACATTTGGGCATATGCACCTTAGCTAAATATCTGAGCTCTCATTACGAAGATCATGAAGTTAATGAAGATTGGACACCAGGCCAAGAGAGTGATTCAGTTGATCAAGCAGAATTAGAAAGAGCTGGATTTCTTTCCCTGCTGCTGACTAACACTGAGTTTCTGTTGGCCCTCTGTCCTACCTGTCAGCGCCTTGCAGTTGTTTTGATGTCTTAGAGCAACTCAAGAGGACTGAGAGCTTATGTGTGGCCAGCTGAACTGAGCTCTTGCTTTTGTTTTGTCTCTGCTAGGCTTCTCATATCAGTGAAGAAAGAAAGCAACGTTACTATCAGCGTGGGTGAGGAAATGTCCTTCATGGTTTTGCTGCACCGTGTGTGGAAGAATCACCCAGTTAACGTTGACTTCCTGGGAATCTACATCCCCCCTGAAAACCAGTTTTCCCCTGAAGCACATGGGCTGATAGGTAAAAGCTGTGTGTTGGGTGAAGGGGAACACGTAGATTTTGCTAGAACTGTGAATGAATGAATTGGTCTCTGGGATTTCTGTAATGTCCTGGAAGTTCCAAGAACACTGCAAAACTTCAGCAGCTGGGAGGTTATCCCTCATCCCAGCTGTGGAGGGTGCTGCCACAAAGGCCCTGCTAGCCTTGACGACTCTGGCATGGGGTTTTCCCAGCCTGGCTACTCTGTTGAGTTGGAAATAAGACTGAAACAAAGCCCTCAACCCTTCTGAGAAAATGTCTGTGCAAAAGTTTTTAATTTGGCTCTCCCTTGAATGACAGCTCTCTTCTGGCAATAGTATAAAACAAAATCAAGGGCTCAGTTCATAGAGAAAAACAGCCCTCCGAGCCCTGGACCCACCCTAAGCTCCTTCTAAGATGTGGGAACCTTGTGCAGCAGATTGTTTTCCCAAATACTCTTCGCAGCTCCAGTCTGCTTGAGTAGAAGTTTTCTGGCTCAGAAGCAGAGCTTTTTACTCTCCCTGTGTGGGTGATACTACAGTGCTGGAGAGATGATGCTATGAACCATGCAGGAGGGGTTTGCCTGCTGCAGCTAGTCTGGATTTTCAAAAGTGCCTACCATTAGTTTACATTGCAGCCATGGAGGTTAGGACATGCAAAGAGCTTTACATCTCTCTTTGATCAGGCCAGTTTACATCTGAACCAGAAGTGTATATCCACAACCAAAGACCTGGGCAAACTCCAGACAAACCACAAGCCACCATGGAAGTGAAAGGAAACAAACTCACTGTTACTAGGTAGGTATAATGTGCCTTATTGCTCTCCTTCTAAATCTTCTCTTTTTAGTGATGTCACTGACTCTAGGCTTAGTAAATCTTAAGATCTTGAGGATCCCATTTTCCTTCTGCCATCAAAAAATCTGTCTTCAGCTGTTGGCAAGACACTTGGATTCTTTTCTATTTTTAACTGTGCATGGTTAAAAATGGCCATGGAGCTGCCCAGCATCTGACCTTGGATAGGCTGTGTAAAAGTACCTGGGATCCCAACAAAAGAGCCATGCAGTCACAGAACTGCACAATTCATTGCATTCTGTGGTTGCTTCCACTGTGCCAGTGCAGGCACACACCTCACCACTTCAGCAGAGTAGTGCCATGAGCTAGCACGATTAAACAACATTTTCTTGTCTACCTGTCATGCCATAACCTTCATTTTGGGTGGCCTCTTTCTCACAGGGGACTGCAGAAGGACTACAGGACAAACCGCGTGTTTGGGACCGATGTGCAGTGCTGGTTTGTGCACAACAGTGGGAAAGGTTTCATAGATGGCCACTACAAAGATTACCTCGTCCCCCACCTGTACAGCTTTTTGAAGAAACCCTGAATGCTCAAGCACTAAACCAGTTTATTACAAAAAATTCTCCTCTGCTCCTTCACACCCAGAACAGTAGCTGTCAGCCTATCAAGCCAGATTGACCACAGGTGACTTCACCACCATTTCCTTTATAAGTGATCAGTGTTTCAAATGTAACTCCCTTTTCTGTTATAAAAATTAAATCTGTAATAAACTGACATGCTGGATTGTAGTAGGTATCTTGTACTTGCTGTGTCTTAGTGGATATTAAACTCCATTAAAAATTTCAACTGTTTTGTAATATACATTTCACAGCAGACTTGTAATAGCATTGTGGCTTCTGTAGTGTGGGTAACATACATGATGAGATTTAAAACTCATGCTTTTGCCTTTTCAGAGAGCTGGGAAAATGTAATTTCATGCACTGCTGCGCTGGGCAAAAAACAGAGGGTCTAAGAAAAGCTCAGCCAGGAGGATGTGCATTACACGTATGATAAATCTAACAGAAAAGAAAATAGGGATCATGAGGAGTCTCTAGTCTTTAAGGATGGGCCAACCAGTGGTTGGAAATGTCCTTGAAATAGCTCATGCTGTCATATTGCAGGAAAATGAATTAGGTGAGCATAAAATATCTTCCAGACTGTTTTTGGTAAATATTTCAGCATCACAGTAAAATTCACCAGATATAAACCTGGGAAAGTAGGACAAAGAGCCTGGAATTCATAGTACATAGAAATCACCAGTGGTACTAAAAATGTCACTTCCAGTGGGATTAGTGCCCAAAAGATGTCATACTCTTGCAGAGTATTCAGTAATGAATGAGATCAGTACTGAAACAACTATATGCATGTAGGCACCTAGAGCTGGATTTAAAACTCTGCTTTCAGGCAACCTTAGGAAAAAAAAAGTTGGCTAGATTCTTCTCAGCAGCCCTAATGTAGGACGGGGACTCAAGTAATCTACTTGCCTTCCTGAACTGTGGAGCCCTTTGCCTGTGAACCAAACACTGGTACGTGATCCTTCTTCCAGCTATGTTGCCAGGAATGTGTGGATTAATGTGTACTAAGTATCTCTTCAAAGCAATTATCAGAAGTGAGTGCAGTTTCCCTACAAATAATCCTTTATTTTATTTTATTTTATTTTAATTCTTTTGCTACCTTTGGCCTCCACAACATCCTGCAGCAATGAGTTTCCCAGTTTAACCCCCTGTGTGGGAGAGGGAAAAAAAAAAAAAAATCTGTTCATTTTTAAGTCATCATATCAGTAATTCCACTGTTTCCTGGCCTGTACAGGAAAACAAACACTAAATAATCATTCTCTGTTCATTTCCACACAACTCAACTTTTCTATTATTTTCACTCTAACTTTTCAAGCTCTAGAATGCTAGGTGTAATTATTTTTAGGGATAGAGATGCTGTTCTGTTCTTTCATTTAATCCTCATTAGTCTCTTACATACCTCTTTTCATGTCCTTTCAGAAGAGGCATAGTTGTTCACACAATCAACAGGCTCAAACAGCCTGAATTTATAGACACCATGTCTTCTGTTTTAAGTTCGTTTCTGCATAATTCTCCATTTTTCAGATGCTGCATTACTGCTTGCCTTGCATTTGTGTCTGGGATCCCTGGAAAGCCGTTCCAATGTGAGGTTATTTCAGACAGCAGCTGTTACACTCAGCCTCTGCAGTCTTTCAGTTTTCCTGCAGGGGTCCCCCGGAAACCATGAATCATGGTTCTCTGAGCTGAAGAAAGGGGCAACAGTGACTTTGCAGATAGTGACCCTGAACTTTTAGAATGCAATGTGAAAGCTGATGTGCACATCACCACAGCATCCTGCCATATTCAACCCACTAAGGAAGGGGCTGAGTACCTTTCCTATGAAAAAAAATCAAGTCTCCTGAAAGAATTTTTGCTCAACCACAGAAAATTGCTGTGTCAGCAGGGAAATGGAACCCTACCCTTCCCAGATGAGCACTGCTTACCTCTTCTCACCTTCCCCAGCTTCCTAGGTCTCAGACTCTCTCCACAGTTAAGATCCACTATGGAAGGTATGGGGGTATCAGTTTTCTTGCCATCAGGTTCCAGACACACAGTGTAATAATCAAAGGCAGACTGAACCATAAGATGATGGTTTGTATTTTGCTTGGAAGACTTGCACCTTTCTTTACACAAGTAAGGCAGTTACAACATTTGGACATTCTACTGTGCTCTTTGGTGGATATAAAACGACAGAGCACTGCCCCATGTGTTTAAAAGGCTGATAAAAAAAAAGGCTGATCTAAAAAGAGTTTATGTTTAGTTCTGGACTGTCTCAAAAATAAAATATTGTATAAACCGTGACAAATTTAAAAAATTTTAAAAGTAATGCTATTCATTTAGCATCCACAGCAGAGCAGAGAAACAATGGAACTACAAACAAAGGAAAATGCTCTGGAAAACCAAAAAAGCGATCACCAGTTCATATCTACGCACAGGCAGGTTGGAATCCTAGAAACCCCACAAGTGACATCCATCTTGGAGTCCATAAGCAGGTAAATTGTGTATTAGTATTACCGGGAGCCCTGACAACAAGATGATGAAGACTGACTGCATGGATTCTACTATAGCTGGTAAGTTAACTAAAAGCAAATGGGTGACAACACCTAAAAAAAGCAGACCATTCTTACAAAATCCAGGAAAATTATCCCTTGCAGCACTGTTACCTTCCTGCTATTCTCTTAATTCTCTCCCTTGTTCCTCCAGCCAGAATGCAATTTTGGCTGCAGATTGAGAAGTGCTGTTTAAACTCCATTGGCTCCAATGCACACTGCCTGCCTCAAGCAGCTGTTGTAGGTAATTCTCTGTCCTGTGGAACTTCTAACACACTTCAGTAAACAAAATATTTCAGCCTGCAGCTATCTGCTATATTTTACAAAAGGAAACTGAATCAAACGTTATAAAATAACTTTGATAAAGAATCAGATGGAGTATTTCCACTGATAGATTTCCACAGACATTTTATGTAACAAATCTATAGTGATCTTTAAATAAATTCAGTTTGCCCATGGTTAATTCTTATATACATTATAAACAGATATACACACAAAATTAAAACCCTGACATGGTAGAGTCTTGTGTCTGTCTTCAAGAAGCCACAAAGATGGTTTTGGGAACCAAAATCTTCTCTGATCCTCAGTTAGCACCTCAGGCAAGTTTGGAAATGTCTTCATACTGGATACCTTCAACTCGGCGTCCTTTTAAAGGTCCCTGGAAAATAACAGATTGTAAGAAGTAAGATGAAAATATCAACTTGTTTGTTGAACTTCACAATAGAGAACAGAGTAAAATAGCTAAAGGGGCCGTATCAAATCTTGCCACATTTACATATTTTTTAAGGAGCACAACTGAAGTGGTCAGTACTAGAAATCCCAGGCATTAGCAATTTCACACAGTGCTGTGCACAAGAAAAGCACAACAGTAACTCTTCTCTTTAAGAGCTCTGTCCAAAAGCCACATGTAAGTGCACACTGCATATTGTACAGGGGATATGTAGCAGAATGCATTCAAAAAACTACAGGTTTGGGATTTGTTCACAATGTGATGCTTTCTGTTTCATGACATGCAACCCGACCACAGAATGTGACAGAGCCTCAACATGGTCCCAGAAATCTTTTTACAAGTCCATGTAATTTTGGGGCAAATGTAAGTGGCTGTTTTGAACTGATTCCCTGTGAACTTCTAAGAAAAAACAGATTTGGTTTTGAATACAAACTTACTAGACATAAAAATCCTAGTCGCCCTACAATCATTAAGAAAATTCTCTCAGACTTCAGCAGTTTCCAGGGATGACTTCACTCATTTTTAATTTACAGATTTGGAGTTCATGCAGAAGGAGGTAATCTTTATATCCATATGCATCAGAATTAGAGAAAAAGTAGCCTCACTTTGCAAGACCAATGTACCATGATCCTCAGCTCCAACCAAAGCTCCTTCTGTGGTTAGGACACCTGCACAGTCTCTCCTCAGGTAAACTCTCCAGAATTCAATTAGGGCTGTGTTTCTGCAGCCCTTCATTGAAGAGGATCCTAACAGAGTCTCTCTCCTGCAAGCTGTTTTTGAGAAATTTGTCTTTGAGGCAGTATCCTCTCTATTGTATCAATGAGTTTAAAGATAGTTTTGCAAAGGAGAGCAAAGAAATAACCACACACAGAGGTGATCACATGGCCTAATTTTAGCCCAGAGAAAGGTGAGATGTAAAACAAACAAACAAAAATCACCCAAACCACAAACGTGGCTGTTACTTATGAACAAGACAATAGATAAAAATACAGAGTACCATGTTCAGTCTAGGAAAGGGAGGAGAAAAATCACCTCCATGCATTTTTCACATTTTTTACCTTCCCACAAAATAGTGCAACAACAGCCACATTCAAACTAAACATACTAAATATTTTGCAAGCCTCTTTCAAGTTAAAAGTTTGCCAGATGCAGCATCTTGGCATCTACTTAAAGGCAAACAGCAGAACATTAGTCTGCAATGAAGAATATGCAACTGTTTTCCTGCTGGTTGGGAATAAAGGGATGAGCACAGCAATTTGTAGTCTAAATCCCATTTGTAAAACAGAATTAATGATACCATTTTTCTTTGTGAAAGCTCTCCAACATACAGATCAAAAGTGCTCTACTCAAACTAGATCTTAAGTGTTTTATACTTACAGAGTCAATGATTATTGTTGCCGAAAATTTCTTTTCATTGATAGATTCTAAGATGCCTTCATTTCCCCTGTAACCACCATTTAATACCATAACTTTCTTGCCTGAAATAAGAAATAGAAAAAACTTCTTTTGATGGGGTTGCATTCAGCTTCACTGAGAGCTGAGGGAGAGGTTTCTCCTCAAGGCCTCAGCAAGGAGCTACCAGCCCCACCTTACAGCCTGTCCCTTTACAAAGTGCACCACAGTTTACTGCTCTGGGCTACAATGGTGCTATAGGCAGAAGCCACTGAAACTACATCAGGGAAGGAAGTCAAAGCAATTTCTCCCATGTCCCATTCCATTTGCTAATGGCTCTATGCGCCTCCTTTTTGCCTTCTGTCCCACACAGGCAGTCCTTTAGGGCATCAAAAGTAGTGTAAGGGTGGGCAGAGCAGTACCATTATGCTAAGGAGCATTCATGGACACCATCAACCACCTCTTCACCAGCTGCAGAGATGCAGAATGCAGCAGGTCTGGTGAAGAATCTCAAAATCCTACATCCTGCTTCCCATTATGCTGACATTGCTCTGCTTATCACTATCCTGAATGTTCCCTGAAATACTGATCAGATGTTACACACAAACCTTAGCATACCACAGCCAAAGAAATACAAGTGAACCAAACAAGAGATGAGGCAAGTTTTGCCAAGTGCCTACAGTTATTTGAGACATGACTTTGGAAGGAAGATGCAGGATAAAAATGACTAAGGGCTGCGTAGGGCTTCCCAAGAAGTTTCCTGGCAGCTGAAGAGAGGTGCTTTCATGTAATCAAATGAGTTGATTCATATAGCACTTCTATCTTCACAGAAGATAATCTAGTTCTTGAAAGAAGGGACTGTGAAGACTCAAGGCAGAAGCAATGCAGTATTTCCTCAGAAAGTAATCATGGTGTACTTGGTGAGTGATCAGAATAGCTTACTAAATCCTGTCCTAAGAACAATATGGCTGTTGTTAAGGTAGTTTCAAGTGGACGATTTATGGTTTAAAAGAGCTGAAACTTAAGTTTTGCTGTGACAGCTAATCTGAAAAATAAGCAAAACAAACAGCCATACCTGGTGCTGGTATTACAGTTTCCAGATGTGTCTGATCAAGCTTCAGTTTGTCTCCAGAATCAATCATTTTCACAACTGCTGTATATTTGTCAATCACTTCCTATTGTGAAAGGTAGAGGCCAATCAGTGACTATAACATAAAAAATAATTCTGTAAATTTACATTTTTGAAATTAACAAATTCAGTCTGCACTTGCATTTCAAAAGCAATGAGGACTTCTGAGCTGTCCTTAAGGCATCCAGCTTCTACAAACTGCTGGCGGGTACCACTCTGAAGTTAAGGCTAGATTAAACATCAATGACCTCTTTTGGATAGACCACTAATTTTGTTAGCCTTGTCTGAAAGTTTTGTCAACCTTCAGATCAGGATCAGCTATCTTAGCTGTCTTCTCAAAGACCAAGAGTAAACTAGTCTTCTTTCCCTCACAGGAGGATAAGCTGGTTTGAAGCTACACAGTGAGAACTGAAATACTGCCTCTGAATCAGGAAAAATGTCACGGATCATTTTTACACCTTGCATAAACCATGTTCAACCTTCCAAATACACAGCTCAGTGGAAGACAGCCACTGGCACTCGTGCTCAGATGCTTCCCAAAAAAAGCTGTGATCTTGAGTTTTATATGCTGTTGTCAATCATTCAAAACACACCTGGGTGTTGTCTTTGGCACTCATGCCGGTGACTGTTGAGCCTTGGACTATCTAGTACAACATCGTTTAACTGGCAAGTGGCTAAAAGAAAACACTTCTAAACAAGAGAACAAGGCTTACAGACTGAAGATTTTGTACACAAATGGGATCTTGCCCAAGGGGCAATATGCAGTGTAAATATTTGTGCAACACTGACTAGTCTCAGATTAAAATGCAACTGCACTGCTCTTAGTCATATTACATTGAAAAAGTGACTGTTTTCTATGATGGATGTGCTAATAGGGATAAGCTGTGCAGGACAAAAAGAGAAACAAAAAAAGGATCACAGAGTAAACGTCACTAAATCAATTCAGAGATTCACTCTGCCCAAAACAAGTCCCAGTAAAGTTAAGGTGACATTACAGACCCTATCAGTGTTGACTTAAGGCTGAACAATTTGCACGGTGAAACAGAATTCTAACTTCAGAAGTCACCCGGTACCAGAAAAACCTAACCAAAGTCACATGCTTCCATTTGCACACTTTACCTTAACAACTGCCTTCTTCTTGTGATATTTCTCTCCAAGCTTCTTTGTGACAATTTTTACAACAATTTCCTAGAAGATTTGAACGGAAAAAAAAATTAAATTAAAATTAGATTAAAATTCCAAAACAAACAACTACACAATCTAAATTAGTTATACACTGAAGTCATTCTAACCCAAACTACAGCTAAAAGGCTGATGTTGAATTCTACATCTCTGTTGGACACAACTACCAGTGTAAAGGACTGTAAGTAATGTCATGACTTAAAGACAATGTGCAGAGATTCACAGTACGAACTCTTTAATTAGAGGATTCCACCCATCCAGAATTGGTTTTAGCTGTTATGNGCTTCTTTGTGACAATTTTTACAACAATTTCCTAGAAGATTTGAACGGAAAAAAAAATTAAATTAAAATTAGATTAAAATTCCAAAACAAACAACTACACAATCTAAATTAGTTATACACTGAAGTCATTCTAACCCAAACTACAGCTAAAAGGCTGATGTTGAATTCTACATCTCTGTTGGACACAACTACCAGCGTAGAAAGGACTGTAAGTAATGTCATGACTTCAAGACAATCTGCAGAGATTCACAGTACGAACTCTTTAATTAGAGGATTCCACCCATCTGAGATCAGGCACATGAGGTTTCAGTCTGCAGATCATGCTCAACTAGGTAGAGCTACTCATCCCAGATACTGTAATTTTTCACATTTGGCAGCTTGGAAAATGAGTGAATTTAGCTTGCAATTTGCTTCTGGATCTTTACACACTTCAAATCATTAGCAACTTTAGATGTACAGAATTGGTTGTAGCTGTTATAATAATAATAATTAAGATACTTACAGGCTGCAACCAGTAGTCTGTCCTAGATGTCCTTTTCTTCTCTTCTTCAAGCTACAGAACAACAAATAAGCATCATTTATTTCCTCCTTACACNCTTTACCTTAACAACTGCCTTCTTCTTGTGATATTTCTCTCCAAGCTTCTTTGTGACAATTTTTACAACAATTTCCTAGAAGATTTGAACGGAAAAAAAAATTAAATTAAAATTAGATTAAAATTCCAAAACAAACAACTACACAATCTAAATTAGTTATACACTGAAGGCATTCTAACCCAAACTACAGCTTAAAGGCTAATGTTGAATTCTACATCTCTGTTGGACACAACTACCAGTGTAAAGGACTGTAAGTAATGTCATGACTTAAAGACAATGTGCAGAGATTCACAGTACGAACTCTTTAATTAGAGGATTCCACCCATCCAGAATTGGTTTTAGCTGTTATGATAATAATAATTAAGATACTTACAGGCTGCAACCAGTAGTCTGTCCTAGATGTCCTTTTCTTCTCTTCTTCAAGCTACAGAACAACAACTCTGCATCATTTATTTCCTCCTCACACTGAAACTTTCTCATGCCTTCAAAAAGCTGAACAAATTCTCCAGATCCACATAAAGTGGGAAAAAAGCAACAAGTGTACATCAGTGTGTGTTTTCTGAACAAAATCTTATGAGATCCAGGAATCCATGATAAAATTATGGAGATTTACATTTACTTTTGTCAAGTGATTCTAGATATTTTCTTCTCTTGCAAAATCTGTATTCCTTTACTTCCAACATCTGGATTGTCTGGAGAATAGGCACAGATGAGCAGCAGAAACCAGTATTAAATAGGAAGTGATACAGTTTTGCCCGATAAGACATGAGAGTCTGAATTCCACAAGAACTGAAGGTCTGAGTTCACTTCAAAGGGAGGCCCTGGAAAAGCAGACTCATTGCCATAGGCATGGGGTTCTAAAGACAGAGATCCCTGCACAGTTTTTACCTCCATAATCTCATCCAGTGCAGATTTCTTCTTTTTCTCTTTGGACTGACCAGAGCTATGAGCTGATTCTTTTCTTTTAACTGCCCCTTCTGCCACCTTCAGTGCACTTGGTCCAAGGACACTGCTGGAAGAGTAAGATGGCGTTTTCACAGCAGATCTCAAATTGTCTCCTCTACCAAGATGTGTTTGAAGAATTGCTTGTACAAAAAGGCCAGCTGATCTATTTGACTTCATTTGGGCAAGCCACCTTCCAGACCCCACATGCCTCCTTTTCTAGGACTATGCTTTGCAGCTAGAACTGATCTTGAGATGTAAATTCCATGTCCACTGATATTTGCCGCTAGCAGTCCAAGAGGATGAAAACAATCTCAGCTCATGAGCGCAAAACCTAAGAGTTGATCTGGGACTTGAGTGAAATGGTAAAGACAAAAACAAGACCACTAATAAGATTTTCAAATTTGTTTTAGATATTAATTTCAAATATTTCATTCAAAATGGCAATCTTGTGGCTTTAGAGAAACTACATGGACTGAGCAACTCTCCAACATGGTTTAGGCCTGGAAATCCTTCCAGACAGAGATACTTAACGTATCAGACAGAGGAAGAGAAGGAAGGGGAATCTGTAGAAAAGGGCTCCAGGCCCAGAAAATAAACACCACCTTCACCATCATACACAAAACATGAAAACAGCCCACAATCTACGAAAGAGAAGAGTCTCATGCATAAAAGGTTACGTCTGTTACGTCTTAGGGATCAGGGAACACCAAGGTAAAGTGAGAAGTGTCTAAAGGCAGTCCAAACTTGCCCATTTTCATATAGGCCACGTGGATGCAGTAGAAAATGTGTTTTTTCATCCAGAAAGGTGAAGACTGCTGTGAGGTGGACAGAAAGGTAATCTTATTAATGCCTTACAACAAATCTCACGTTTTGACTGTGGTTCTGTGGTGAGAACACTGGATACACTAGCAAAGGGAAGATGCATAATGGGAATGAGATATAGAAATGGCAATAGAAACAAAATTGAGAGAAAAATAATTGTATTTCAGAGGAAGACTGAATAATCTCCATAACACAGTTCTAGAAGAAATAGCACATTAAATCACAAATCCAACAGCAAGCTCATAAAAATAAAACAAACATTTATGTTAAAGAACGAATGGTATAAATTGGCCATGACTACATTTAGTCAAAAAAAAGGCAGGAAGGTTCCAAAACATCAGAGTAAATAGGTTTTGAAAGAACTTCCCATGGGCTGGAGAGACCCTGACTGTGTACAATGTGTGGACAGGACTGTTCACTGGTACATTTGCAGTACTGTGGATCACTTTCACATTGGCAATAGCTCCTGCTTTTGCCTCAGTTAGAAGAATTCTAATCTTATGTGTCCACCGAAAAAGCACCACTGAGTGAGATCAGCAGGAATTTGATTATATAAGTTCTTGAAGAAAAAAAAACAAAGCAAGGACTCCCAGCTGACTCAAGGGCAGTCAGCATGAGAAGCTGTGCCCACAGTGGCAGTGGTGATTCCTATCTCCATGTCAGCTTCGTGGATATCCAAGGGAAGGAATCCCTCCCCTCTCGCTCCCTTTCTCAGCAAAGTTCCAAATACATCTCTATACCCAACTACCAAATAGCCCCACGCCCTCCAAACTCCACTATGCACATCCTGCAGTCTCTTGGTCCTATTTCTGCACTCCAATCAGGAAATGCAAGGTATAACCCTGGCTGGGTTTCTGCAATACGTGCAGTGAGCAGAGAAGCTGAGAAACCAGGAAATCCCGCTGCACACTGCACTGTGCGATATCAAGTTGAACTCAAATAAGCCTTAGTAACAGCCAATGTATCTCACAGCTGCAGAACACACTTTTACAGTGATATAGGGAAGCAGTTTCAATACATGACACTGAAGTGACTCTTGTATCATGAGTAAAGTACAAACCACAGGTTGGTCACTCTACTGTGAGGTGGATATCCAAATTTTGCTTCTGCACTACCATTACAAACCTTAGATACAAATATCTATCATACACTATGAAAAGTTGGACTTCTTGATCTGTGACTTCACATTCAGCCAAATTTTTGCAAACACCTTAAAAACAGATCTGAACATTCCTCACTGAAACTATTCAAGTGAGTGTCTGTGCTAAGTTTCAGACTCATCTTAAGTGCAACTCAATGCTTACGGATAATTTACAAGTATTTCTCAAAGCCTGAAATCCGTCTCCCTTATTGCAAAGAACCACTTTATTGTCTCATTTTCTGCCTGGCATATATCCCATCAGATACCTTATCTAAAAGCTAAGCTTGTGATGAGAGGCAAGCTTTCACTTTACCTGCAATACATTTAATTGCAATATTGCCTCACAAGAGAAGATGTACTGCTCATCAAATAGTTTCACTGACTGTTCTAAGTAAGCATTGTTTGCATTATTGATCCCTTTTGCCCTGTGTTGCTTGTGGTTATACAGCAAATTCACAAGCTTTACAAAGATTTACATTAGGCAGATT
This sequence comes from Penelope pileata, assembly GCA_013396635.1. Classification (NCBI taxonomy): domain Eukaryota; kingdom Metazoa; phylum Chordata; class Aves; order Galliformes; family Cracidae; genus Penelope; species Penelope pileata. Next base: position 158,668 of record WBMW01004103.1, on the reverse strand, counting down.
CAGCTGCTTGAAAAATTATCAGAGAAAGTATTATGTCCAATTAGAAAAGCAGTCAAACCTTTTAGGAACTGAATTTAACAAATCATGAACATCCATTCATAGAAGGCAGCTGGGTTCTGATGGGATACACTTTAAATGCTTTGATTAGATCCCCTATCCACCCCTTTACTTAACAGTTTTTCTTAGAGGACTATCACTGCCTATTACTATATGGGCTTCTGCCATGTACAAACCTTAGTGAATTCAACAAGGCTCCTCATAGCATACATTTAAGATATAAACATTCATCTGTTTAAAATACAAAAGTCACCTAGTATGCTCTCCTGAATAACATTGGAAGATGAGATATTAGACTCCAAATACTCCAGGACAAGACACATCTTCCTGCCCATAAAAACACCATTGGCACGTAAGTGTTTTGCAAAAGTAAGGGTTGCCCTTAAATTATTTTCTCACCTGGTTTTAGAAGATGCTGCCACTGAAGTACTTGCTCCTTTATTTAAATTAAATGCAACTAAAAAAAAAAAAATTACTCTAAATATAACTGCATTGAGAGATGTTACAATTTAACAATCTGCCAATAGAAAAGATCGTAAATTTGAAAATACTATTGTATGTTTTGGTTCAGCTTTTAAAATAAAGTACTTCAAAAAGTGATAAGAAAGAATTCTCTGTATTTCCATATTTCCAGTGCTTTTTTAAATTGATCTCAAAGAACTTTATGAAGCACTGAGCGAGCCTTAACACTCATTTAATCACAAAACCAGCTTTGGTAAGTTCTAGAAAATTGCATGTATCAAAATCTGGTTACCTTTTTCTTCTTCATTTTCTCTGTTCAGTTCAGTATAGACCGGCTCCTCCTGCCAAAAGAATACCAAATAGATTTCAAGAGCCAAACAGAAAACTGAGCCAGGATATCATTTTTTGATTGGCTCAATTTTATGGACTACTGCAAGATTATCTAGTAATTGTAATATTTAGTCTGGCTTGATTCATAAGATCATAAATTGAAAATATTATCTCATTATAGGCTCCTGTGCAAAATTATCTAATTAACACTCTCTACAGAGATGTTGTCTAAACTTGCTTAATTCCAGAATGAAAGGGAAGTGGCCTTACTGTAAGTTTTCTCATTTTGAACGAGCATGATTAGACTGGTTTTTGGACAGATTGATAACCTGAAAAAGGAATATCATGGAATCTTTCCAAATGTTTAGTACCAAAGGCTCAGACCATTTAAATTTCAATTAGTTTTAAATTAAGAAAAAGATAATTGTTTATAACAGCATTACCTATCAATACTCAGAATCAAATGGGAGGTCCCAGTTCCAGGTAACAACATGCATGGAACTCAAGGAATAACGCCAAAGAAGCAATTCCCAAATTCTATGCCAGGACTATCAAAATAAAACTTTTCACTGTGTGGATTTGATTATTTCAGCCTCCCTGGTTGTCTTAGCCTCCCTACTGTACCTGCTATTTCCAGCCCTAAGAGTTTGTAAAATATCATAAATTCAGACATTATGCTGGCTACTGTTTAGTCTTCTATCTTAAATTCAATATTTTTACATTGCTGAGAAAACTAATACCCATTTAGTAGTAAAGTAAGCCATGTGAAAAGCAACTCCAAGTTTTCCTCCACAGCAGTTATCATCTTAGATAAACATTTAACAGAAAATTCAGAACATAAGTGAAGTAACATGGAGAAGACAGCATGAGAAGACAGCCTAAATCGAAATCTGAAATGGCTAGGACCAGACAGTAGAGCCACAGGGTATAATTTCAGAAGATTTCAAAACTGCATCAAATCTAAAGGAGCTGAAACCTCTGCTTCTCTTTTCTGAAACTGTGATTCCATGGAGGACCTTGATGTTCATCAGCCGTACAAAGTATCAGCAAGTCTCTTAGCTGATGAAATGTAACAAGCTGCAGTTTCAACTGAAACAAGGTCGAAGCTGGTATGAGAATTACATGGAAGAAGAATATTTCTGTTGGTTTAGAAATGAACAGCAATGCAGCCACATATATCCACAGTTCCCCAGTCTGAACCAGCCATCAACTTGCAAACTAATGCATTAAGATCACTTATCACCTTCCAGCTGGCTGCAAAGGAAACAGCAGTGGACAGATTGTAGTAGCATTAACTTAACTGAGAGGGCTTTTGAACTGAAGGTTGATCTACAACACAATTTTCCTCACCAGTTCTTTCCCCTCCAAACCTCTTCTAACTTGTTGTTCAATGAATTTAGCAGTTTTTTCTTCATCATCAAGATCTTGTTTCTTCTTTCTCTCTAGTTCTTGTTGCCTCCGAATAGTCTCTGGGTCCCTATCAATATATTGAATGTACCAGCCTTTCGGAGTCTCATCAACCTTGCAAAGACCTAAAAATCCAACACAAGACAAAGTAAGATTAATAAAAACAAGAAAAGGAAAAAATCAGGATTGTTTTCAAAGGCAACACTCACTATGACAGTACAAATACTTTACCAGAGACAACGTATCTCTTACCAGCCTTGTAAAATTGACTTTAAATTACCTTTAGTAACTGTTTCTGCCCTTCAGTAGGCCAGTTTTATTTGAAAATAGGCCAAAATATGTAGAAAAAGTGGATGGAATGTTTTACAATATTTTCTTTATTGAAGAAAATGTTTCCTTCTCTTTGTTTTAATAAGGAAGGAAACAGAAATCTAACATATATAAACATTACACAGTAACAGTATCAAACTATAGGAAACTTTCCTATGCTACCTTATTGTTACTGGCACTCATAAGAATGCCTTTCCAAACACTACATGACTCATGAATGTATCCTGTACCACAGAGTCAATTTAAGTCAATTTAAACTTCATTTCATACCACAGTGCTACATAATCTCTGTTCCTCCCAAACTCCAAACTGCAGAACTCAAGGTTGAATCCTTTCATTAGGACAAGAATGAAAACAACCTATTGCTTCCTGTCACCATAAATGCTGAAGGATTCTGTAGTTGTAAGAAATGTCCTATCATAGTTTTTACTTTTTAAATGACAACTGTTGGAAGTTGACTTAGAATTCAGCAACAGCTACAGTAACTACAGGTAAAACAAGGGAAGGTTTGGGACTGATGCATTTATCCCAGATCTCTGACACTTCTTATAAGGGAATTCCAATGGTTAGCACAGAAATCAGTTTGGACATGTGTTAATATATATGCAAGAGGGGAAGATAAGGAAAGAAAACAAAACAAGAGGATTAACACAAACACTTACTGATTACTTATCAACAATGCAATTACCTAATAATTAAAAAATGTCATGACCCCGAACAACTATATTTAAACTGTATTTACCTTCTCTCCCCAACCATTTTGTAAAATCAGTCAGTGTCTCCCACTGTGTTGCATTCATGTGGATGTGCTCTCGGTGACTGATATACTCATTGTAAACAATATTATTGTGGACTCGCTTTGTTCCTGAAATAGAATTATTATTAAACATAAGTACGGGACCTAGGAGAAACCAACCAAAACTTCTTGCACAGAACCAAAAGAAGATACTAAAAGGAAAAAGGAAAAAAAAAAAAAAAAAAGCAGTATAATATTTACCAAATCGTCTCCTGAGCAGTTCTAGGAAATCATTTCGGAATTCCCTACGGAGATAAAAAAAAATATATATTTTATTAAAACTTAAACAAGTACAAGGAAATTTTCTATTGTCATTAATAATGAAATATCTGCAATATAAACATGAGCATTCTTTTGAACTGAGCATGATAAAATTCAGACAGCCATTTCCCTTCTCCAGGCAGGTAGCATGAAGTGCAGTCTGTATGCACAAAGAAACACAGTATAGTACATGCACGTACAAGTTAAATCTTCAAAAGGATAATACCCTTTCAAAGGGATAAAATGGAAAGAATGAACTCTAAACACTTCCCACTAATTGCTGGTATTTCATTACCAGGTATCTTCCAAGGTTGACTAACACTGACACAAAACACGAGGCAGAACAAAGGGGAGCCGTGGTAGATGGGGTAGACTGATCACTCATCTCCCTGCTAATTCAGCGGCTTGAAGATAAAGCCTCCCTTCAGCCTCGTGCTGAAGACAGTTCCACTCAACCCTGCTGGCAGGTAGGTCAGCTGGACAAAGGAATCAGGGGAACAGCGGGACGGTAGGCATACTGCTGACTTCTTATCTCCCCGTGATGGTTCTTTTAGTTCTTTGTAACTTTACAAGTCTGACAGTCACTTAGCTAGGACACAACAGTGACACACTTCGTAACATAGAGCAAATTAAAATGGGACTAAGACATGGAATAAAATTGTCAAATTTACGAAAAAATCTGGGATAAAAATAGACACATTTTGGATTAGAAAAAATAGTCAAATGGGATTAAATTGCCAAATTTTAAACTTCATGATTCCCTGAAACCTCCTACATGCTTTCAAATGTAAACTTTTCAAACAGCCATTATAAAAAGCCAGAACAAAATGTCTTCACTGGGACATGACTAGGCCTTAAGAGGTATGGCTGTGCAGATCCGAGACAGGAATGAAGACCTGGGTAAGAATATATGGCAAACTTACTCAGAAAAGTAGTTCAAGAATTGCTGAGGATTTTCAGAAGCCAGCAGCAGTTGTCGCTGGTGGGACTCAGACATACAATGACATTTGAAGCCATTCTGTGAAACAAAGATAAAATATTTATTTCTTAATTTGCAACACGGCTGAAAATAATTTAAAATTATGTTTTATAAGCAAAATCTCTTGGAGGCTTCAGACAGAACACCCTAACCCAACCACAGTCTAGCAAAGGTTGGCTGCTCCTCCTGACTAGCACATCAGAGAATTCCTCATGGTCCCTTGTGGAATGGGATAGACGTGGCATCACCAGGTCCACTCAGAACCTGTTCAGATGTTCATGAGAAAGCATTGGAAATATTTGCCGATTCCCTATATGGCCAACACTGGCACCATATGTAAGGTACCGTTCATACCTAGGACGATGTTCTAGGAGCACTCAAGCTATGGACAGAGATTGGCAACCTCTGATACAGGGCAAAAGTCATAAGAACTCCCCAAAGCATACTCAGATGTAGGAGACTTGACCATATCCTTTTCTTCCCTAATATAATACTCTCATCATAATACAATTAAATTTACAGCACATTTCTTTTCATGAGATCCCCATACCATCACAAAAAGATCTGGCTGTACAGCAGTAATGCTTTGTTGCTGATGTAATCTCTGGGAAAAGAGCTGGATTTGATCTTCTTGGGAGAAGAGGGCAGCAGATTGAGATACAATTAAACATTCACAAGATGTTACAGTTCTCTTCCAAAAGCACATTATAAGCTCTACTCAAGTAGAACAAAAAACTACAAGCACGGTTATCCCATACAGAGGTTCTCTTGGAGCACAGCTTTGGTGGAAACGAGGAGAAACGGGACGCTCACATCCCATGGGCATCTGGGCCCAAGTGAACAGACAAGCGACAAGAGAGGGAGCTTCAGAGGAAAACCATCTCTTCACAACAGGAGAAGGAGGGAAGAAGCTGAGACAGAATCGGAAGGATGGAAAAGAGACCTTGCTGTACTTCAGACATGCATCGCTGGGGCGTGCTGCAGAACCCTCCCTGTCCCCAGGAGAAATCATGGCTGTCCTAAACTCCTGATGAGAGTCACCTAACTCTTAACCCCACTGCCCCTTCAGGGCTGTGGGAGGTGAATAACCCTCAGGCAGTTTGGAACCACCCAATACTCCCTTTTACCCAGGGTTGATCAGTCACCCTGCTGGGGACCAAACATGTCCAGAGAAGGCTCAGGTCCACCATGCTTCCTCAAAGTGGTTCAGGACTTTTCCCACAGGAGACAGGAGATCCCAATGGAGGTGATTGTCCTTCTCTACTCTGCCCTTGTGAGGCCCCATCTGGAGTACCGCATCCAGGCCTGGGGCCCCCAGCACAAGAAGGATGCAGAGCTGTTGGAGCAGGTCCAGAGGAGGCCACAAAGATGGTCAGAGGGCTGGAGCACCTCTGGTATGAGGAAAGGTTGAGGAAGTTGGGCTTGTTCAGCCTGGAGAAGACTCTGAGGAGACCTCACTGTAGCCTACCAACACTTGAGGGGAGCTTACAAGCAGGAGGAAAACCAACTTTATACATGGGTAGATAGTGACAGGACAAGGGGAAATGGCTTTAAACTGAAAGAGGGAAGATTTAGCTTAGATGTTAGGCAGAAATTCTTTACTCAGAGGGTAGTAAGGCATTGGAACAGGTTACCAAAGAAGCAGTGGATGCCTCATCGCTGGAGGGGTTCAAGGCCAGGTTGGATGGGGCCCTGGGCAGCCTGATCTGCTGGGTGGCAGCCCTGTCCATGGCAGAGGAGTCGGAACAGGATGATCTTTAAGGTCCCTTCCAACCTAAGCTTTTCTATGATGGCTCTATGATCTCCTTGCCCCAGGTGATTGGGAATGTTCCAGGTCCCATCCAGCTCCTCCCAAGGGAGTGGTGGTCCACCCATGAGGGACTGGGAACCCCCACAGGAGCATGAGGACCCTCTCCAATGCTGCCTGAAAGGGAATTGGTGCTCCTGGCCCATGAGGTCTGGGGGCTCCCCTGAGGGATCGCACCCCAACGATGGGATGAGAGTCCCCAAAAGGCCATTGGGAAACGGTGGCCAGCCCTGTACCCCCAGCCAGGTGGCTGTGGATCCCCACAAGAAGCCTATGAGGCCCCATAGCCTCCAAGGGGGTTCAGAGCCCTCCACAAGAGGATCGGGGACCTCTTCAAGGGCGATCCAACCTCTTCCGCGTTCCCCCAGACGGCCCTGGGGACACCCAAAGCCCCCACAGCAGAATTGGGGACCCCAACAAGAGCGATCGCAGCCCCAGAGCGACAGTGCAGCTCAAGGGAGACCGACAATGCCAGCCGGGGGCCCTGAGCCCTCACGGAGCGCCGCTCCCCCGCCTCAGCCCCGGCCAACGGCCTCACCTCATCGCGGCACTGCTTCTGGCACATCTGGCAGTACCAGCGGAGCTTCTGCAGCCCTTTGGACTTGATGCGGTTGGCGATAGCCTTAGGGCTGAGGAAATCCGACTTCCCCATGGCGGCTGCCCCCCTTCCCCCGTTCCTCCCGGATGCGGCGGAGCGACCTCGGAAGCAGTTCCCGTCCCGCCCGGCGCCTGCGCGGGGCGAGCGCTGACCTTCAGCGGAGCTGTGGTGGAGGCGCCGCCATGTTCGCCCGGGGCTCCGCCGCTGTGCTCTACCAGCCGCAATGGTAACGGGCCCGGGGCTGTGGCTGTGGGGAGCTGCGGGGACCTGGAGGGGGTGGAGGCCGCGTCCGTCCCCGCTCCGTGGGGCTGAGGGTGGGGGCGAGGAGGGGACAGCAGCCCGAGGGGAAGGGCTCTCCTCCGGGGGTTGAGGCAAGGAAGGGAAAGGGAGAGCTGACAGATGGCCTCGAGGGCATCGTGCTGCTGGCAGACAGCCCCTCTGCTTTGCTGCTGCAATCGTTTGAAAATAAATAAGCTCCGTCTTCTGGAAGTTCTGCCCTTCTGGTGCCCTGCTGCGTGGCCTTCATCTTGTGCCTTTGTCGGGGGATAAGGTGTGATGGTGGCACAAGGGGAAACCTGGAAGGTTTGGGTGCCAGGCCTGGAGCGGTGTGTCCCTGCTACAGGTGCTTCTTGGGGAGCAGCTTGAATCCTTCTCTCTCCTGAAGGGACCTGTCCTTGGCAGGGGTTGGCCAGCTAGAGAGCTAATGAGCTGTCCTGACTTCTCTTGCATTCATTTTCAGGGGCCAAGTCAGGAACATGGCAACTCTGAAAGACAGTAAGTGCTGGTTTGTCTGCTATAAGAGAGGGGAGATGTTGTAGGAAGGCCTTGGGTTAAAATATCATTTCGGTTGGCTTCTGCTGGATAAAGTGGTTGTTACAGACCACAGTGCTCACATACGAGCCTCCAGCACTTACATGGAACAAGTGTCCTTCACAAAAGGCATTCATTCCTTGGAATGTCCCTAGCGCTAATTTGGATGCCATGTAAGCAAACTAGCGTAGTCCTGCTCATGCATGTCTTAAAAGTAACTTTGTCAAATGTGCTGAAACAGATTTCTGTTCATCTTTAAATACAGAAAATTTGTTACTCTTAGTTTCTTGTGTTTAGCCAGCACTGGGGAATGAAAAGCTGACTGAACGGTTCTGCCTTGAAAATGCTTCTTTAAGCCATTGCTCCTAGGTTCTTCTGCAGGAATACTGTCTTGGCCTTGTATTTGTCTTTAAGACACCTGTTTTGTTTCCTTTTTGCATTGGTATTTTTAGGAATCTCATTTTACCACAACCTAAGCAGAGTAGGAAACTTAGTCTGACTCTTTATAGTATTGGGTCTGCTTTTGTGTTTTTTTTTTCTTCCTTTCTTTGTCATCCAGGAAAAGCTGACAATATACCTCAAATTAGATATTTGAGAAACAGATAGCAGTGGAAGGGAAGAGAATAGCAAATAGATCTTATGTTGAGGTAAATATTAAATAAATTCATGTGTGGAGTGAAAAAATATCTATTGTAAAGGTACATTTGGGTTAGCCACTTGTGCAATTTTGCTGCTTTAAGTACTAAGGGCGTATCTTTTTTGAGGTTTATTGTGCATCTTTTGCTTATTTTTTATCTTCTTTGAGGAACCTGGGGAGAGGTTTCTGGATGGCTATTGCTGATGTTTTATTGCTTGTTTTCAATGTCATTATGCCCATCGTAGCCCAGTTTTGACCTTCAGCTATTAACCTTGTTAGTTACCAGGCGCTTGAAGTCCATCAAGAACATTCAGAAAATTACAAAGTCCATGAAGATGGTTTCTGCAGCAAAATATGCAAGAGCTGAGAGGGAGCTGAAGCCTGCTAGAGTATATGGAACAGGAGCACTGGGTGAGAGAAGGCTCTTGCACTACATGATGAGGGAACAGAAGAGAGAGGCTTTCCATGTGTTGACTTAATGCCTAGACTTTTAACTTTTTGGTAGATGTTTTCCTAAGAATTTGTATCCCTGGGCCACTGGCCCTTGAGCATTACTAATAAGTAATTTATGGAAAGTTATTTTTAAGAGTTCTAATGTGAAATTTATTATTATATCTGGTGTCTTTAACTTTTGGTGGTTGCATGATTGTATTTTTAGTCATAAATGAAACCTCAAAATTTTTGGCCTGCTTCTTTCTGTTAATGAAATTTTGTTGGATTTCTGTAGCATCAGGTCTACTACTTAAAAGTACTGCCAAACATTCTTTTAAACTCTTGAACTGCACATGCTTCTTGGACACTTGACTTGCAGTCAGTGTCATTATTTAATTGAAGTTCAGTACACATGGTACCTGATGCAGAGATGTAGGTGGCTTTGAATTGCTTCTTTGTCACCTTGGTCAGTTCTGACTGTGATTTGGAAACCCTTTGGAAATTATTTTAGTTGAAATTCGTCAAAGATGTTTTGATAAGACCAATTTGCTTCTTGGCTCCCTTGAATATCTTACCCATCTTTGTGGGTTTTTTTTCCAGCTCTATATGAGAAAGCAGAAATTAAGGCACCTGAGGACAAGAAGAAGCACCTCCTTATTGGTGTGTCCTCTGATCGAGGTCTGTGTGGTGCTATCCATACATCTATTGCTAAAACCATGAAGAATGAGATTACCAACCTCTCAAATGCAGGGAAAGAAGTTATGGTGGTTGGTGTAGGTGACAAGATTAGAGGCCTACTTCAAAGGTAAAAAGGAGAGGGGTTTGGTTTTGGTTGTTCTGGTGTTTTGTTTTTTTTTCCTGGGGTAAAAATTTCAACACTGCTAAAAGCTGCATGGCGTTCACAGAATAATAATTAATCTGGGGGGAGGAAAAAAATTATCCCAGCCCCTAATTCAGTAAAATGGTTAGTTCTTGAACAGTAGTAAGTTAATATGACTCCTTGCCTCTTGGTGTACATTAGAGCACCAACCTGATTCTGACACAGATTTCATACTGCTGCAGGACGCATGGCAATTACTTCCTGATGACATTCAAAGAAGTGGGGCGGAGACCTCCTAGCTTTGGAGATGCTTCAGTCATTGCTTTGGAGTTATTAAACTCCGGGTATGAATTTGATGAAGGCTCTGTCATCTTTAATCGGTTCAGGTAAGATTAAACTGAAACTGTACTGGAAAGATGTTGAATAGAAGAAACAAACAACATATTGGTCCAATTAAGTAAAATGTGTAAACTGACTGAGTTTGCGTTGATTAGTTTTTCTCAAAGAGTCAGTGCATCCTGTTACTGTGTGTGAAGAGCTGTACAGCTATGGTTGAAATTCTCTTTTTATTTCTATAGTGTGTGCTGTTGTATTTACAGTCAGTACATTGTTAAATCCTTATGGTACTTGATATCTCTTCATCAGGAGTATCACAAACCTTTGAGGAGCTGGAAGGCCAGTTGTCTGTATTCTAAGCTGATATTAAATGTAGGCTCTTTGGTCAAACAAATCCTATTATGCTATTTTTATACAGATCTGTCATCTCTTACAAGACCGATGAAAAACCAATCTACTCTCTTGAAACAGTTGCTGGTTCTGGTAAGTAGTGAACCATCAGCTAAGTGAAGTGATAGATCACAGAGAACGTATTCTGCATATTGAAATATGAACTGAATCATCTTACTGTGGTGCATATATCATAAGTTTAAAAGGTTGTTTTGTCTTGGTAGTCCAAGGTTTGACATACCAAGGGGCTGTGGGGAGGGAGGTGAAACAGCAAAGTTGTACTAATTTTAGTTTGAGATTCTTCTCTCAAACAAGAATTATGCATATGCAAAACTCTGTTGCTTCCAATGTTTTCAGCATTAAGTGGCTCTTACTTGGTAAAAACACCAGCATTGTACAGGATGATTAAACATAATACATCAGTAATGCATTTGGCTGTGGCCAGAATCTGAATTCCCTGTTTTAAACTTAATGAAAACATACAAAAAATACGTGATCTCTCTGATATGTAAACGGTAGTTATGAAAGTATACAAAGTACATGATGTAAAATCCTTCCATTTTGCCGTAAGTGGAAACAAGCTAACCTAGGAGCCTTCCATATGACTTTGTGTTAGAAGCAGTACACCTTATATCTCTGACTCCTCTCATTCATATTTTACAGAAAGCCTAAGTATCTACGATGACATTGATGCTGATGTGCTGAGAAACTACCAGGAATTTACACTAGCAAATATTCTGTACTACTCCCTGAAAGAATCCACCACCAGTGAGCAGAGTGCTAGGATGACCGCTATGGACAATGCAAGCAAAAATGCATGTAAGTCTGTTCTCTGAATTTTCTAGGACTTCACCTGCTGACCTCTCTCATGTCGCTGGTGTGAGGATTTTCAATTTTTTTTATAAACCCTTATCTACTTATTAGACCAAACTAAAAATAATGCATCAATGTAAAGGAGAGGAAACTCAAACTGGTTAAGTACTTTAGCACCTGTCACACACTAAGTTGGGAATATGGTAGTATGCCTTGGAAAATGTCCAGACTTGCGTGCACTGCAACGAGTATGTGATTGGTATTGGTGGGTGACAGCTAATGGCATTTAGTGTGGCATGGTGATAGGACTTCAGTCTCAAGAGGGTAGTGTTGCACGAAGGATACTGGTGGCTGAATGAAGCTTATGTGATGTGCAGTAGGGCTTCCTGGAACTGTGTGTGTGGGTCTGCGCTGATCTCCTTATCTTGAATGTGGTGATAAAGTCTCCATTTAAAAATTAAATGTGAAGAATGGCTCTGTTTGCCAGAACAGCAGTAACTTGAAGGAAATTCTGTTGTGGTTATTGATGGACATCTAACTTAAAATCAAATAGTGTGTTCTTGGGTTATTTTAAAACAAGTGATATTCTACCACGGTATTTACTAGTCTGTCACCTCTTCATCAGATGTGTAATTCTGATACCTTGAGCCGAATTATCTACTTTCTAGATGGTCTGCTAGCAGTATTATCTGTAGGGAAAACTGAAAAGTGCAGTAAGCTTCTTGATCATTCACATGGATTTACGAGTATGTTTGGTATTCTCTTCACCTGTATTTGAATGCTTACTTTGTGCTTAAATTCCAACCTTAATTTTTTCTAGCTGAGATGATTGACAAATTGACCTTGACATTCAACCGTACCCGCCAAGCTGTCATTACTAAGGAGCTTATTGAGATCATCTCTGGTGCTGCTGCTCTGTGAGTACCTGTGTAAACATGAAACAGGAGTTGTTCCAAAGTCATGTAATGCCTGTGCCCTACTTGAGTCGGGTTAACGGGGAAGGTTAAGGCATGTAAAAAGCAAGACAATCCATGGCATGGCTCCCAAGATTTTTATCTCATGGCAATTCTACTAACAAGCGTGAAGTTTGACCAGATATGCTTTAAAAACAGGTTGAATAGATCTTTAGCCTTGACACACATCCTTATCTGAGCAGGGAATGTTTTCCCCTCCTTATTGGCTTTAAATGGATTTCCCCTCGGTCCCTTCTACCTGGGCTTTTCATTCTGTGCTCAGACAGCCCAGTACATCACTAGAGTACAGTGTTGGATGCAGGGCGAGCAGCTCAGGTGACTGAAATCAGCCTGTGATGGTGTTCAGAAGGTTGAGGTTGGGGTTGGAAAGAAGAAAAAAAATTCCAGAGTCTGTTGATGCCAACTGTATACCATAAATGTTAAAGTTGAGTGTATTGCCTATTTCTCTGAGAATGAAATTCTGCAACTATGTGTATTGCAGGTTACAAATTGTGTGGGCTTAGACCACAATTTGTAACTGCATGTAGCTAATCTAACAGTTAAAAATTTGTGCTGTGCTCAAAGATGCAAATGTGTGATAATATTCTGTATGTTTACAAAATGTCTGGAATACCTTGCAATTACGTGCTGTATTGTGCTCCTCACAATACAGTTATAAATACTTGCATAGTTTTGCCTTAATTTGCATGAGTTACTTGTTAACCTGCTTGTTCTGTTTTTTTCCTCATAATATCTTAACCAGGGACTAATCAGGAAAAGCGGTTCAGACAAATCCAAGAGGTAAAGTTATGGAATAGAAACTAGATTGTCTGTGTTTATCCATTTTAAATGCAATCTTGAGGTCGATTGAGGAGTTGGAATTCTATAGTACAGGTCAGACAAATTTCTTCCCCCAGACATTTAGGAAACTGCCCATTGCTAGCTTAACTTTTCATTTAGACAGATTCAGGCACCATTAAATTTTAAACAAAATATGTCCATGATAGCGTACATCCACATTTGACAGTTTTCTGTGTTTTTTTTTTTTTTAATCTCTAGGTTACTGGATTCATTTGGAATTGTTTAATTTTTTCATAGTGCTATGACTTAAAAATGTCTATCAATAGTATACCTGAAGTGAATTCTGTAGCAAAATAAGCAGATTTAAATATTCAAGTAAAAATAGTCTTAATAGAGAGTTTGAGGGGAGGGGAGGAGTAAGGAAGACGAATGAGTTGGTAAAGCACTTAAATCAGAGGAGATAAGTTTAAAAAGAAGAATTGATTGAAGGATTTTAATTTGCTTCCATTTTCCTTACAGGTGAAGAAGAGTTCTTCTGAGCATATGGTTGGTTTAACTTGTCTGTGTCTGTTAATAAGACTGCTCTGCTATTTTGTGAAGAAGTGGCAAAGCCTCAGAAGTATCTGTAAATTCTTACAATAAACCCCTACATGAAACACGTGGTCTTGGTTGTCTATATATCTGGTTTTGACTTGGATACTCTTTGAAACATAATTTTTTTAAGGCTATGTTCTGTGTTTTGTAATTTCTGGCATAGAAAGCATGCAAGCAGGAGCTGCTTTTGAAGAGTAAAGAAGGTTCTGTCTTCATTTTATTAACACTGCTTAAAAGTGATGGTTTGCTGCATACACTGTATTGTGTGCTGAAGAGGAGAATGGAGGAATAACCCTTCTGCATCATGCAGTTGGAACACCTCTCCATCTCATTTGAAGATAGTACTGAGATACTATTGAGATACTACCACTGTTTCTCAAAGTTTGCATTCTAAAATGAACAGGACAGAAAGGGGAAGAGTCTTTGCAGAAAATGGATATGGCATAAAACAGCAAAGCCATCTGTGAGTTTGACACCAGGGACAGGCATAGGCAGCCACCTTCTTCCTCAAGCTGCTATTGAATTGAGTTGCATCTAAGTCAGCTGGTCTAGAAACTACAGGATCAAGTGCTGCCTGATCAATGCAATTCCTAGTTCACAACCATGAGCCTGTAATTCTGTAACATAATTTTATTTAACACTGAAGTCAAGCTTTTGTCATGTTTCCTTTTTTACTTAAGAACTCTGCCCCTAATCTCTGACTTGGGAGTCCTCGTCAGAGATGCAGCAATTGTTCCACATCAAAGTTTCTGTACTAACATGGTACATAAATTACTACTTTGGGTACCTAAGGAGTAGCATGTCCACAGAGGGCGGTTGTTTCCAAGTCCTCGAATCCCAAGTTAATTCCATTAATGACACTTGAGAAATTTTGAAAAGGGACGGTGCGTTTGTAGCTTTTTAGAACACTCAAATGTTTCTAAGATTGGAGATGTCAGTTCAAGGCTCCTCAAAGCTTCTCAAGAGATGGAAAAGAATGAGTGAAGAACATGCACCTGTCATGAAAAATTGAGAACTGGAGAACTTAGTCATGGGTCCAGCTCCCCTCCCTCCAGCAGACTTGAGATGTGACTGATCCAAGAGACTAGACTGTTTATTGACTAATCAGTACTCTACTAATCATCTAATAAATCAAGGAGCTAATTTGTGAGCTAATTAACTTCTAATAAGACACCACTGTTGTTTAAAATTCTGTGCTTCACACTCCAGCTAGTTACATGCAATGACTGAGTTACAGCTTAGCACTTGCATTATTTGTGTATATACAAGCACTATTGTATGACAGTCCTGTTGCTCCTCCTTCTACCTCCCACACCACTAAACAAGCATTATTTTTGTTTCTGGATCCTCCTTTTTGCCATCATTGTGTCATCATTTGCCTGCACAGTTTTTTGCCAAATAAACACCTCACCCATAAACACTTCTTTACACATTGTTCCCAAATTTGCTACCTCTGTTCCCAAAGGTGGCGTTTCTAATAGGGTTTCCAGGGCAGTCTTATATGTAATTATTTATATACTTGCCTGCATACAGGTTCTACTCCCCAAAAGATCCCCAAACTCACCTTAAATTATTTAGCTTATATTGGGTGCATAGCATTTGTTTGACACGCTTCCTATTTCAGCCCTGGTTTTGCCACATAGCTGCAATTAAACGTAAGCATTTCCTTATCTTACATGCAAGAATTCATATACCACAGGCTGGTATATGAATTCGTATACCAAAGGCTGCATGCTTTTTCTTCACACTCGTGCTCGTTCTGCTGTCCACTGTCTGCTTAATTAGAAGATGTTGGTCTTACTATGGTTGGTTTTTTTTGGAATCTCCAATCTCCTGTCCAAAATGCCGTCTTGTTATCAGAGATGGCACTGCATTGTGGCCTCTTACCTGCAGACAATTGTATGCAAGCAGGCTCTTACAGATTACTTTTTTTTTCTTTTTTCGGTGGTTTCATCTGCAACAAACTGCAGCTCCAGAACAGATTCATAAAAACTTTCTCCTTTTTCTTGGCTCTGGCACTGGAGGAAGTACTGAAATTGGAAAGGGGAGAAATCAGCCTTTTTTTTTTTTTTTTTTTGCTGCAAGGGAAAAATATCCCCTACCAGACTTCTGGCTTTAAAATCAATTTTGTTTTAAAGTGTCTTAAATCAGGCTCCTTCCTGTTTCTCTGAGAAGTCTCTTCACTGTCAAAGGATTCTCTCGTACCATTTTCCTCATTTCTCAGATTTATGTTCCTCACAGTACATAAATCCTGCAGCTTGCACATGTGTGCAGGAGATTGCTCCTAAATTAAGGTGATGCAGGGCTGGCAATAGCTGTGCCATGTGGTGGTACACATAGTGAGGCTGCATGAGAGTGACTAGGTGGGACATGATAGCCCTAAACAGCAATCTCCAAACCAAGTGATAGACTGACAGGGTTAGCATGAAGAGTAATTAAAGGGCTTGGTCTGTAAGTGAAGGTTTAATAGCAAGGTCTGGACAGCAAACATCTGATGTGTGTGGGTATGGACCACCTGAGGGTGCGTTAGGCCCCAAATCCAGTGATGGAGAAGACTGCAGAGAGGATCGAAATCAGCAGCCTCTGCCCAGCTGAAAAGAAGAAAAAAAAACAGTCAAACAGGTCTTCAGATACACTTTTTATCAAGAATGTACTGTTTTCTAGTGGCATCTTTGTTTAAAAGATGGGCTCTGGTTCAGCTGCATGAGGAGTGGAGGAGCAGCACTGATCGCTGTTCTCTGGGGACAGTGACAGGGCCTGAGGGAATGGCATGGAGCTGTGTCAGGGGAGGGTCAGGTGGGGGTCAGGAAAAGGTTCTTCCCCAGAGGGTGGTGGGCATGGAATGGGCTGCCCAGGGCAGTGGGCACAGCCCCACTCTGCCAGAGTTCAAGCATTTGGACAAGACTCTCAGCCATAGGGTTTGGATTTTAGGTGGTGCTGGGCGGATCCAGGAGTTGGATTCAATGATCTCTGTGGGTCTCTTCCAGCTCAGGATATTCTATAATTCTATGATACCTCCTTGAGCCCTCCCGGACCCAACGGGGTACCGCCACCCCCCCTNCTCAGGATATTCTATAATTCTATGATACCTCCTTGAGCCCTCCCAGACCCAACGGGGTACCGCCACCCCCTTCTTCACATTCACACCCAGCAGCACATGCAGCCCCCTTGCCCTCCTCTCCTCCCCACGTCACACACCTTGCAGACCCTCCAGCTCTCCCACATGCTGCAGGGCCATCTGCCTCTCTCAGAACCTTCCTGCAGGCTCTGCAGGGACCCAGTCAGCCCTGAGGGACTCACAATGTCATCCTCTGTCCCACTCCCAGGGCAATATTTGTCATACACTTCCCCCAACTGTCCTCACATTGACACCACACTGCTGTGTGCTCACATGGGCTCCTGGATCTCCCTTCTTCTCTTCTGACACTTGGTGTGAACTCCCTGTCCCACGTCCCTCCCCAGCAATGGTATCAGCAGCACCGTTCTCCTCCCCAACCCAGCCAGGCCCTGGTCCTGCCCCCAGCCTCACCCCCAGCTCCTGCAGATGCCAACTCAGCTGCAGCATTAACACCAGCCCCCACACACTGAGCCAAATCTCTTCCACTGAGGACACGCACAGCCACCCCACAGCCCTGTCCACACCTCCCCAGCCCCACAGCAGCTGCTTACCCCGTTCAGCCCCAGCCCCAGATCTCTGCTGGGGTTCGGGGAGCATTTGGACACTGCTCTCAGACATAGGGTTTGGATTTTGGGTGGTGCTGTGTGGAGCCAGGGGTTGGGCTCCATGACCCCTGTGGGTCCCT
>WBMW01004103.1:9496-135140 GCA_013396635.1 Penelope pileata | reverse complement strand
CTGGGCAGCCTGTTCCATGCCCACCACCCTCTGGGGAAGAACCTTTTCCTAACCCCCACCTGACCCTCCCCTGACACAGCTCCATGCCATTCCGTTGGGCCCTATCACTGTCCCCAGAGAGCAGAGCTCAGCGCTGCCCCTCTGCTCCTTGTGAGGAGCTGTAGGCTGCCATGAGGCCTCCCCTCAGCCTCCTCTGCTCTGAGCTGAACAAACCAAGGGACCTCAGCTGCTCCTCAAGTCTTGCCCTTCCTTCACCTTCTTAGTAGCCCTCCTTTGGAAGCTCTTTAATAGCTTTATGTCCTTCTGATATTGTGGCACCCAAAGCTGCACCCAGTGCTGGAGGTGAGGCTGCACCAGGCAGAGCAGAGTGGGCATTGCAGGATCTGGTGCACCCCAGGGTATGGTTGGCCCTCTTGATTGCCAGGGCACAATGCTGACTCACATCCAACTTTGTCATCCATCCCCCCAGATGCCTTTCCTAGGGCTGCTCTCCATCCTCTTATCCCGCAGTCTGTACATGCATCCAGGGTTGTCCCATCCCAGGTGCAGAATTGCTCTTGTTAAGCTTCATGCGGCTGGTGACTGCGTGGCCCTCCCATTTAGTAGCTTAGAGGGTAGGGATGGTGATAGGAGGATGGTTGAACTAGATGATCTTGTAGGTCCTTTCCAACCTAGTGTTTCTATGATTCTGTGATTTGTCCAGGCGTCTCTGGTGGCTCTGTGGGAGGGGAGGGAAGCTGCTGGGATCACTGCAGAATCTGATCACAGGGACTATAGTGGGGAAGGTGGAACAAGGCTCAGCCTGTCTGTGGGGTTGGAGGGAGCAGGACTGTGCCTCCAGGGATCTTAAGGGTGATGGGGAAGTGGGCAGCCCTGGGGCCACAGGGTCAGCACTGCCAGGTCCGTCAGGGATCCCTAAGAGCAGGGCTGGGGTTGCTGCACTGCTTTGTGGGAGGGATGACAAGTGGCAGCTTTGATCTCTGTGAACTGAAAATCATACTGGCACTTCTGCTTGACTTATGGGGATGCGGGAACCAGAAAATGAGGCAGATGCAAACATGTTCCTCACAAAATACAGCATGGTCTGGAAAGGATCAGCCTTGGCCTGAAGGAGCTGCTGCTCGTGGTCATACCTCTTCTCAAGGGCAGAAGTTGTCGTTGCAACACTGATCCCCATAAAGCAAGCTGATGGTCTGAACAGAGCTGATACCCAGCCCCACCTTGCTTCGTGAGGTCGAGTCAAGCTCTGCCAGGGTAACTGAGCTTAGGAGGGACCTGGTGATACTGCTACATTCTCTGAGAGTTCTAGATGGAGTAGATTTCCTCTTCCAAGCTTTCCACTAATGTGTTTCACAAGTTGGATGCGAAGCTGTGTGCAGTTACTCTGGAAGGCAGTGTGAATGCATCTGCTATGCTTGTGGATTCCATATCTCAGCTTGAACAGCAATGATATGTAAAGAGATTAAAGGGAGAGCTTGGGACAACTGAGTTATGGGGTGAAAAAAGAACTAAAAAAAGAAAGAGCTCAGCTGACTGACACAGTGCTGCAGTGTTTGCAGGACTGGGAGGAAAAGGTGGTGAAAATACTGCTTTTGCCTTTTTGTTCTTAAAGAACTGGAAGTGCTCAGTGGGAGTTAGAAATGAAGTATCCCTTTCTACATTTGGGTACCCCAAAAAGGGGTGGAAAGGAAATCTTTTTTTTCCCCTTCTGTGAATGGAGAAGGAAGAGATATCATAGTTCTGTTCTGGTTTTGGTTTGTTTTTTCTCCAGTGTAGAAAGGCAATATGCTGTTTTTCATGTCAGTGATATGGTATGTCCTGTGTTATCTCTCTTAAAATGATTCCTGTATTCATTTCTTTAAAAGGTTTGTGAGAAGGCATCTTAATGCTCAGCCAATGTCTCCCTGATTTTTCAGAATTGTTCCCTTTTGCTCCTAAAATAAGTTACTGTACAAACCCAGCTCTGGATGAATGAGTTGAATTTTGCCATGGTTTTGCATAAGGAGAATTAATTAAATTCCAATTGTAGCATCTTTATTGTCAGCGTGTTATCTCAGAGTCAAACCAGTTGGGTTTGAGTTAGCAGGGCTGTCAGCTAGAGGGACATAATCTTTGTATTCAAAACTGAATGGATTTACTCTGACGTAATTGAGACAGTGTGGTATTGCTCTGAAAAGCGTGTCATCGCCGTTCACATATTTTCTCAGTTGCAAAAGAAAATGATGGCTTTCCCAGCTGTGTTTAGATCTTTGTTCCAGCTGTTACATCCCATTAGGAGGGCTACATTCAAGATTTTCATTACTTTTCTGCTGTTGTTTCTTTGCATTTGCAGTAGCTGTGGTTGATGGGAGCTTCTGTGGCAGCAAATAGAAGACAAAACGATTCACAAAACGGTCTTGAGATGTTTGATGCTGTGAAGTGCTTCAGAATGCTGTGTTGGGGGTGGAGGAAAGGGTGAACTTACAGGGGAGAAAGTGAGGGTTTTTCTTGTTGAAGTACATCATGTTACGTTGTTTATGTTTGTGGAAAGCTTATAAGAGGAAATCTATTCGGTATGCTGTATGCTTCACACGTGTTTTTGTGCTAAAATGTTTGAAAACTGGTGTTGGAGTATGTAGTTAAGGTATTGGAACTGTGTGGTTTCTGAGAGCCACGATGCCCAGTTTGTTGTTTTAGGGAGAAGTTCCCTGTCAGGTGCTGCTCCTCTTTGCACTCACGTTTCACGTGGCTCTGCAAGAAGTGGCAGCACAGCTGGAGCTTAGAGTTAGCTGCTGGGAATTGCCTTGCCAACGTTGTTTTTTATACTGGAGAGACCATCTGGTGGAGGCTGTGAATTTAGCTAATGCAGCTTGGTGTTGGAGAGAGCGGTTGTTTTACCTCCCAACTTAGCACATCCAGTGCAAGAGTCCAATTTCCACTGTTTGTGTAGGTGATGTTGACTGGGGGGAACAAGTAGAGGAGTCACCATCTATGCCCCCAAAAGTTTGTTCTTTCTATTACATGGCCTTAAAAAACAACCAGGTTACTTAACTTTAATCACTGCGGGCATATTTCAGCTGTGGTGTAATGCCATACAACGTCAGGGAACAAATTTTCCAAAGTTTCTCTAAATGGGACAAATTTAGACTACGCTTATAACTTTAGTGTAGCAGGTATTAAACTGGATAACTATTTTCAAGGTGTTTTGATTGTAGGAAGTGGGTTTTTCAGTAGTCTTTCCTGGAATTTCCCTTGTTGAATGTATGCTTGGATATGGTGTGATTTTTTTTTTTTCCTCTGCAGAAATTTTCTTGCAGTGCAGAAGCCAAGATTAAAAACTGCTGTTTAGGTTCATATTGTATGAATATATTTTTAGGGTTAAGATTAAAGATTGACGGTTAACGGTTGGACTAGATGAACCTACGGATCTTTTCCAACCTTAATGATTCTATGATTAGTTTTATATGAACACATAAGAATTTATGAGCATCATACCCCTCTATTTTAATACATTAAAATTTTATATTAATAATACAAATGCATTTACATATAAAGAGACAGGATGTGATCTGATGAGTACAACATTGTCATTAGAAGGAAAAATGACAGATCTTGCAAAATGTTTTGCCAAGATAGAGCTGGCTGAAAAACTGCTCTAATGTTGCTGTACAATCTCCTCTAAGGGAAAGCAACTCCATGACAGCAAATCTCTGCTTTGGAGAATGCCAGCAGCAAGCCAGTGTTTTCACTGGGAATAATTGCAGGTGGGGAGAATTAACCTGACATCACCCAAATTTACCGTGTAGATTTTTTTTTTTTTTAAATTTCACTCTTATCAGTATGTAATAGCACCTTCTATAGCATTAGATTTTGATGGTCCATTTGAATAAGCTAATTCTGCTAATTCTCTGCACTGATTTTGGATGCTGTAACCAGTATCTACCTGGGGCCCATTGCATTCTGTAACATTCATTATGATAGATGTACCTCTTGATGTCCTGATAACCCTAAATTTTGATGTTTTTCAGCTAATTAACTTCTTACTGGCTACCGATAAAGGACAACTTGATTTTTTTTTGCTTTACATTTATGAGGTTACCAGGGAAAGGAACAGACTGAGCAGCAATAGCAAGAAGATGCTTTTGTCAGTCTGGTAACTACATTAACAAAACCCTTTTTTCCTGATTAAGGGCACTCAAATAAGACATGTCCTTACTAAGTATCTACTGTGTATGCTTCTGACAGTTCCTGTGGATGCTGCATCCAAGTCATGCGTTGTCTACTGGAGTTAGCCTGGAGTAACTATTCAGTGCAGGTACATGGAGGTGATGCATGGCAAGGCTGTGTGACCTACTGGAGCACAAGGAGGCTGTGATAGAGCTGAGGAGCTACATCTAGTAACTTACTGCTCAAAGGAGAAAATTCTCTTTTCTACCAAACATGAGGGTGAATGCTGAGCTATTTATAATAGACTGCACATGTTCCATGGGTAGTGACTCATTAATTTTTCTCAATATATTTATTTCACAGCTGCAGTTGCTCCCTGCTTTAAAAAAAAAAAAATAGGTGTGAAACCAAAAGCTTTTTGTTCTATATGTACTTGTGAATTTTTCAGTGACTCCCATGATCTTTGGGCCTGGAAGGGGGAGGCGAGGGGGTGTGGGCGGTTGACAAAAGTAATTCATTCATCAACCAATCCTGAGACTGAATTCAAGGAGTGAACAGGAGATTTTCCCAATGACATCCCCAACCCTGCAGTCCCTTTGGACAGCATGAGTCTTTGTCAGCTGGTGACATGGAGCAGCAGGGTTGGGGACTGGATAACTTCCCACTGGGTGCTTTTTTGTTGTTGGTGGGTTTTTTTTGGATCCACTTCTGCATGCAGGTTCCTCCTTACCTGTTGTTCA
The DNA here is from genome assembly GCA_013396635.1 of Penelope pileata. Lineage (NCBI taxonomy): Eukaryota > Metazoa > Chordata > Aves > Galliformes > Cracidae > Penelope > Penelope pileata. The sequence continues at coordinate 130,254 of WBMW01004103.1, read as the reverse complement.
CTCTCTTGCACAACGAGGCTGAGTAACGTGGTTGCGTGGCCATTCCTGCAGATTACTGCTGAATGAGTTTGGGACTTAATTTAGCTCTGCTGGTTGCCATAGCTCTATCGGTTTCAGAGCATAGTTGCCATGCAGGGAGATAGAACAGCTTAAAAGCTCATCAGAAAAATGTTCTCCTCTGGTTTGAGGTAAGCAGGAGAGTTGTAACTTGCATGATGAAGTATCCCCACCGTCTTCATCTCTTCGCAGTCCCAGAGAACAGATATTATTTGAAGTGTTGTGATACAGCACAAGACCTGAACCCAAAGCCTCCAAAGCTGTCATCTGGCACTTGCTGCGTGACATTGGATTACTGATTTTACTGGAAGCCTTCAACATCTGAATTTTTTTAACTGAGGGTAGCACAAATATCTGAAGAATATTGAGACAAGTTCAGTATACACAAAATTATTACTTCTTTTTTTTGTCCCATCAGTTGCTTACAGAAAAAAGCCTGAGACTAAAACACCAGGAGAGTTGCATGTTTGTCAGCATTCTGTTTCATGTGTCTGGCTTCTGCTGTTTCAGTACATTTTTATTGAACAAGATGGGGGAGAGAAATGTTAAACCATCAAAATAAAAATATAAAGGCACAAACTTGAATTTCTTCAAATTTGATGAATCACCTGAAATTAAAGCTTTTTTTTTTTGCTGTATTTTCAGTTAAATGTTTTGAAACCAAAACTACTTTTGTCTGCTTTTCTTACTAGAGAAGTCTTTCTAGAAAAGAAAAGGTGAACTGATCAGTACTTTTATCCCTGTGATTGCTTCAGGTTTTAAAAAGTTTTGAGTTTTTAATCAGTTTTATGACTTGTCATTGATTCTTTGGATCAGAGGCATGGGAAAATAATACTTCTGTTTGTTTTCTTCATAATAAAAAGCAAAGTGTGTTGGTTACCCTCATCTTTTGAACCTGCTTTTCAACCTCATAATTGCTTAAATATTTTCATACCTTAAACATTTTGTATAGTTTCATGCCATACACATTTCATGCCAAAGCTAGTTGCTGCTCTGCCACATGTTCTTAGTAACCACTTGTGGGAAGAAATCCTCTTTAGCATTTATCACTTGCTTGTGATATCAGTATCTTTTCAGGAGGTTAAAAAGATCACATGCAGAATGAGAAAAAGCCTTTTTCCTATTGCAGTGATAAACTGGACTAAAACTTCACCCTGAGCACACGAGCACGGTGTGTCTGCATCTGTTGGTGCACTTTTGGGTCTGGGTGATGCCTATGAGGGGGTGAGAGCTGAGGCTCCCCATGAGCATCCCTGAACAGGGCACAGCCAGGAATTTCAGGAGCATCCAGGGAATAAAGGCAATCTACTTCTGGGCTTGTTGAAGGTTTTCCCCACGCTTTGTGTTTTAACTGGCTGTTCATCTTGTACCTGCTAAGTCTCATCACCTTTGCAAGTGATTCAGTGAGTTTGAAGGCACCTGCATAGTCTGAAGAGTGACTAAGAATGACAATATAAAATTTCTTATCTTTGTCCACTAAATTTAATTTTTTAATGATAAAACACTCTTCTGTCAAATGCACGGTAACTATAGGGATCTCAAATCTCCCCTAAAATTGTGATGAACTTAATCACATTTGTGTAAGCCTCCAGATTTATCTGTCCCTAGAGTCTGCTGGGGAAGCTATTTGCACTTGTACTAAATATCATACAAATATAAAATAAGAGATGGCTCTCATTGTACAGAGTTCATACACCAAATACAAACAAAAGAGGTGGTAACTTGGTCTGATCTCTGTTTTAGCTGTGGAGAGAATTAAAACAAGCGACTTGCCCACAGCCACACAAGAGGCCTGTGTTACAGAGCTGAGAATCAAAGCCATAATCTGAGTATTACCCTTATCTTCACCACAAGACTAAGAAGAGAAATTCTAGAACAAAATTCTTATTTTCTAAACATACCTGCAGGCGTAAGTTGGCTGGGGGTTTGAATTCATCCAGTGATGTGAGAACCAGCCTGCTTGGCTGCTTTGGCTTTGAGATAAATCAAGAAGAGATTAGGTTCAAAAAAGAACAAAAGAGCATTCCTCCCTACCCAGTTCTCCAAAACTCCTAAGCTTCTGATTCACAATGGTAATCGTGTTCCTTCAATAGGCACAGGCTGGTTTTCCATTGTTACTTTAAAAACCAAATCACAACTATCATTTAGGGATATAATATTTTTTCATAGGCCAACAATGCATAATTTGAATAATGTAATATAGTTTTGTAGAATTGAATAAACACGTTTGGAGTTTAAGGCAATTTTTTTATGTTGATGGTTATGAGAAGTTGAGATGAGACTCAAAGCAGTGCCTCAAGTGCTGAAGTCAGTGCCCAGCTCTCCCTCTGGAGGACTTTGGAGGAATTGCTCTCTGTCTGTTTGGGGAAACTGAGGCACTTGAAAGACTTCTGTGCTGTGTAATTTCAGTCTTTGACCCCAATTGCATGCATGGAACAAAGTCCATCCTCTCATGGACTTCTTTGGGAGATTGTGTAAAACCAAATTCCTGGTTGCTTGGCCAGTAAGGTTTCATTATACATTTTGTAAGAAAAAGATGATTTTTGCTGTAAAATCTAACTTAAATTGCACCATGGGAAATCAGTCCCTGAGATTTAGAATAGAATATTCTCTCTTCCTTATTAGACCACTGCTGAGTACTGCTGTGCTTCATCCAGGAGGTATATCTAACTGGTAGGTGAAGTGACTCACAGCTTATGCAGCCTATAGATTCCTTCTGATGGAAAGATACTATGTATTTTTTTACCAAGAGATACAGAAGAAACCTTTTTTTTTGCTACCTGTGAACTAAATTAGTTCAACAGAACAGAACTGTTAATTTTCTAGATTGAAAAATAATCTCTGGTCTATTACTTGCTAGTAAAGGGGCACTTTCTGCATGTTGAGGGCTTATTTTGTTCATTGTAATGTGCCTTATGAAATGAAAGTATTTTGAGTGCTGTTGCATGGTGTTAGTTGAATGCTGCCAAGGAAAGCTGCCTGTTTATGCTTCCTCATTTCACTTTCTGCACTTGTTGATGTACAGTTCTTTAAAGTGGTATGGGGTTGAAATAAAACACTTCTAAGCTGGACTGCCTGCTTAACTTGGAACTTCTTTGTAGCCTAGTGAACAGTAAACCTGGCAAAACTGAGGATCAGTAATCTCTATTACTGGTGGTCAGTGGTGACAGATTGTCATCTCTGCAGGTTGATTTTTTAAAGTGGGAGTTTTGCAAAAATGTCATTCCTTTGTTGTTTTTTTTTTTTTTGTTACAGATGGCCGCACAGATCCAATTTTGGATGACGTAGGGGATGCCTTCAAGCTTATGGGGGTTAATCTTCACGAATTAGAAGATTATATACACAATATCGAACCTGTGACTTTTGCACATCAAATCCCTTCGTTTCCCGTCAGCAAGAACAATGTCCTACAGTTTCCCCAGCCCGGGAGTAAAGATGCAGAAGAAAGGAAAGAATACATCCCTGACTATATGCCACCCATCGTCTCCTCTCAAGAAGGTGTGAAATTAATCATTTGGTTTTCAGTTTTGTCATTGTGTGTTGGCGTGTTTGTTGACATCGTTGCGCTGTGCAAGTTGTGCTGCCCGTAGCAGTCACTAGAACTCACACAGGTAAAGGTGATATTAAAGCATGGTGTCAAAACAGGTGACAATGCTGTGGAAAAAACTCGTTTTCCACTCTTAATTTACATGCCACAGAGATTACCTGATGTCAAAATACACCACGTTAATACACGTTCCTGGGATGCATTTAAGTTCCGGGATGACAACAGAAATAATACTTTACTGTACCTCATGTGTGTTGGCCGCCCTCTCTTGTGTGTAGTGAAGGAGCTTGCAGATTTGTTAAAGGCAGAGAAAGGAAGGTTGGTGAGACTGGCACGGCGTTCTCAGCTCCTGACAGCTGGTACTTCTCCCGTTGAACAAATTCAACAAAACAAAAATGCCAAACCAAAGCCCTCATCCAGTTAAGTCCAATGTAAAATAAGGACGTAAGAGCTGTTTAGAGGCACAGTGCTTGCTTCTAATTTTCTTTGCCAGTGTTGACTGGTATTTTATCGTCACTGTTCCAAGCGCTCTCCTTTCCTTTCTTGTATAAAAGTCCCACAGAGGCAGGGGTGAGGCTTGCTGTAACAGTGAAACCAATGATAGAAATGCAGCAAGCTGCAGTTAACCTGAGAATTTTAGCAGCGGCATTGGAGAAGGCAAGATTGTTATTTTTTCTTTCAGCTACGTGAAACTTGATTGCTGACTAGTAAGATAAACGTTTAAGAAATGTGACCTAGTCTAAATTTCTCGTTGAACAGTGAACATCCTGCACGTATACTTTGGGAGGAAATAAACATATGTAAGCTTGTGGTTTGGTTACAGAAATGCCAGACGAGAAGAACATTCTTTCCCAAAAGAGTGTGGTAGACTGACACAATTCCCAAAATATTTATTTCATTTAAAATTTCTGAGGGGACAAAATGAGTATTTATATTGAGCCTGTTGTTCTTTTTGAAGAAGTTGGGTCTCACAGCCAGAGCACTGAGATATGGGCAAAAATTGTGCCTGGTGTAAAGGTGAACATAAATGACGTTGCCTTCTTGGTAAGATGAAATCCATTACTGTGCTGCTACAAACATCAGATGAGACAGTTTTTCAACAATTTAGTAAGCAGTAGTATCTTCAGTCTTTCATATATGGTGTTCGGATAAATAGTGTTTCTATGTGCTTCAGTTTGTCTAAGAGAAATTATAGCTGGAAACAGCTATCTGAGTGTAAATGGTTGTCAGATACAGAGGTTTCAGTGTGTGTGATTGTTCAGAAAAAATACTGCTTCCAGAAACAACTGGAGGACTTGCTTGTGTTGATGAGTGTTTCTGAAGCTCTGCAGACCTGACTTCTCTATTTTCTTTAATTGTTTAGAATAGGCAGTTATTAAAATGCTGCTGGTCTGTAAAATCTCTTACTTTCCGATAACCCAGGAAGTGAAAACATTGTTCAACGCAGAAATATTTTCTCAAATTGATAGGGAGATAATAGTATCTCCCCGTTGTGAAGTTTGTTAAAATAATTGTTTAAAACCTAACAATTAACTCTTAAACTGGAAAAAAGAGGGAGAATGTAAATAACGCGTAGACTATCAATAAGAGAAAAGTAGACAAGATGACTTGGAAAAGTGAATAGGGATTTTAGCTATGCTGTCGTGGCTACATTTGTGATACGCTTTAACCTGGTTTTTCAGGAGGTGAACAAACACCATTCTGTCAGAGAAATCCAGCTTCTTTGAAGTGTAACAAGTTACCCAACAGTATTGTGTTTTGGGTTTTTTTGCTTGGAAAATCATACTTGAAAAATATGCAAGAAAGATCAAATCCAAAAAGGCTCAAAGCAGTTGTAGACGAATATCAGAACATAGGGGAGGGAGAGATGAGAGTATTACAGACTCAGTCTGGCTCTACATGACATACAAAGCAGAGTAAAAATTGAAATGGGGACAGTTGTGCTTTTTTTTTTTTGTATGTAACTTTTTATACTCTCTCTCTTGCAAGTTAGATCCAGGAGTTAGATTTTAGCAGTCCTTATAAATAATGTATGAATCCTTTTAACACCCGAAGCAAGAAGATATTATTTCCAAAGTTGGATGAGAACCAGGAAAACTTCTAATGCCTAAGGCTAGTGTATCAGAGGACCCATAGACACAACTTCAGAAAAAGAATACTTTTTTTTTAATAGAAATTTAAAGCAAGCGTTAAATATGAATGCTGAATGTAGGTTTGTTATTGTTGATGTAAAATACAGTTGAGAACATTTTATTTTTGATAAAATGTTTTTTGAAAATATTGTGTGTAATTTTGTGCTTGATGTGTTGGGCATTTTTTGGAAGAAGTGAGGTGGAGCGAGAATTGCCTTATGTGCTTTGTTGTATTTTACACCAAGTAAAATTTGGAAGAAGAAGGTTTACTTTTGCAGAGTAGAGGAATGCATTGTAGAAATTCTGAAGAAGTGAAGAAACTGTTTGAATACTTTGCTGATCTTTATAGATTAAACAAAACTCTGTTATTGCTAAGATACTTGAGTTGCTTTGAGTATGTAATAAAGATAATTAGCCAGCAATGAAGGAGGGCTTCGTGCCACGCTATGATGTGTAATGTAAATCTCTCAGTCACGTAAAGGAACTGTCAGGAAGAACAGTTACGTCCCATTTTACATTGAAGCCTAGAGCTCAGCTCATGTGATGAATATTTATTTACTGATTATGATTCAGATATTACCAGTGCTGGTACATTTTAGCAATAATGTAACTGTGATGGTCTAAAGGTAGGAGCAAAAGAAGGTTTTTTAGGAGAAGTAGTATCTTTTAATTTTATCAGTTGATCCAATTAAAAGTATTATCTCTAGTGTCAAGGTGACTTCATAGGTAATTCCAGATCAGTGCTTTAGTAATAAAAAGATGTTTTTTAATTGTTCATTTAAATAAGACTGAGTGTTCAGTATTCACCGTGACCAGTAGGTGTTGCTAACCTCCTTCTCAAAACTCCTCTCGTTCTGTGTGTGTGACTAGCTTCTTATTTCCACTCACTCTAGAACTGGTGGTTTTGTGTTAAGAGTATACAACCTACCCAGCAGTTTGTGAGATATCTTAGTTGTCATTGCCAAAAACTTGATAAGAGCAAGAAGTTCTGTCCAGCCCGAGCAAAGCCATTTCCTTCACATATATATACACTCAACAGTGAGAAATGCTGAAACAGCTCTGAATGATTTCTGAAGTTGCGGGGGAAGAGGATGACGGCAAATAGGTTTTCACCATCTGTAATTTGTATCGGTTGGAAGTTTAGTTCAGGCGTAGAAGTTTTGTTCCAAGAAAGCAGCAAGCATTTTCTTGCCTTAAAACTACGAGTGCCTCGTTTCAGTAAGTTGCACTAACTAAATGATCGGGTGCACATTCCAAATGCTTGAGCTGCAAGGATCTGCATATGAAATTAAACATTTTATAAAACAATCTGATTCAGTATTGCCGTAGCAAATGTTGGTTTTTAGCAGTATTTTTACAAAGGACACTGAAGGGATAATTTTATGCCAATATATCATGATGTTCACTGTCTGCCTATTTTTAATTAGTCTCCTTTTTGTTTTTTTGGAGTTATTTTAGCGCTGTTGTCAGTAAAATGTCATGGTAAACTTGTAAGACAGATTAAAGAAGGAGAAAAAAATAAATTAGTTGCAAAACATGATGGTCATGCTTTATTTCTTGCTCTTTAATGTCGAAGAACATAAGTTTTGCAATAATATGTCAACTTCATAGAATGTATTGATTTCATTTGAAGCAAAACAGTACGGAGTTGAAACTAGGCCAGTTGAGAAAGCCCAGATACTTTTCCACAGCTAATAATAATCAGTATTACATTTATTCTGTGATACTGTTTGGAGCCCTGCATCCTGGTGCTTTAAGAACGATATTGTTCTCATAGCTTAAAAAAAAAAAGAAAGCAAAGTGTGACTCCTATGTGTGCCACAGTAACCTTAATCCTAAGCTTCCTGGAAGCAATGTGTACCATTGCCATATTTTTAATAATATATTTTTTAAAATAACCACTTTGTCATCTACTTTCTTTTTCTGGCTTTGTGAAATGGCTGGTAGTCCTTCCCTGCCCCTTTGTTGGGAGACTCAAGAAAACATATTGCTTTTGTGCATGTAACACTGGTCATGAGAATTTGTATTAGACCCTAATTCTTCTCTTGCCCTGTAATTGTGTTGGGGTACATCAGAAGGATATGAGGGAAAAGACAGGAGAGTCTCTTTGCAATGTCTGAGATTTTTTGCAGGGAGAGGGAGTAGTTTTTAGGGAGTCAAACAATCTTTTTAATCCTTGCTTTCTTTTTCTATCCTCTGCTTCATACCTCTTCACTCCCACCTCGTAGAGGTTCAGCTCTGTTGCCTTAGAGATCATCTGGAAACAAATGAAATTTGCACTGGGCATTGTGTTTTGTGGTCTCTCATTCTTGACAATGTGTGTTCAAGCACTGGCATTGTATTTCTGATCGTCGGAGTCAGGACCAGTTCTTGGCATGATGTACAAATTCAGATTTATTTATAGCCTTTTCTGTCAGAGCATTTAATTTCCCTAGCAGATCAAAGCATAAAATTGTTGATCTCCTTAACAGTCCTGCTTTTCCCCACTCTTTGCTGCTGATGTGATGCTGGAACCCATTACCCACCAGAGCCTGATGGTTGCAGCCACCTGGTAGCATTGAAACCCAGCTGTCAAATCACAGATCGTCTTCGAACACCTCCAGTTTTTCATATAATGTTGGTTGCTAGAAATCACATTTATTGATGAGAATGAGCGGGATGAAGCAAGATTGTTCATCAAAATTAACATTTATGCATCTGATGTCTAAGACCTACCTATGCTAGAATTGTAACTGTGTAAAGCATTAAGCATCACAGTGGCATAAAGCATTAGTGTGTAGCTCCAGTGGCTAGGATATATCAGATTTTAAAACTGTCACTGGCCCCTCAGTCTGGCAGTGCTTTTTTTTGGCTGTGGTCCAGAACTGAATGTAGCAAGGATCTCAGAGCAGCCTAATTTCAGTCTCTGGTTTCCTCAAGGGTTAAACAAAGGCAATACCTCTTTCTAAATTAGCATGCAGTGGGCTTTAAAAAGAGTACTGAGATATCGACTTTGCCATTTTGCTAACACAGGTTCTTGCTGTTACTGTTTTTAAGCCTTTCTGCCTTTCCCCTGATCTAGTTTAATCCCATGGACTAACTCTTCTCCATTCTAACGGCTGCACTGGTGGTTTAAAAGCAGCAGTGATCTTTTCAACAGAGCTTTTCCAGTATACTTGGCTAGGAAACCACCACCCATCAACAAACAGGTACTGTGTAGTCAACCGGTTTGAAGAGTTAAACCCCTGCTAGACTGTGAACACGTTGCTCCTGGCTGCCAACCATGCCCAGTCACTGAGCATTTTCAAGCTTCTTTTAGCTGTCCATGCACTGTGCTAAGTGTTAGACGCTGATTGCTTTTGTGTGAATGAGCCTTCATGTATGCATCACTCTAGCAAGGAAGAAGCAACAGGGAAAAAAAAAAACAGACAAAATGAGAAAGGCAGCCAAGCTTGAGATGCAGGCAGAAGAAAGGCATTGGGAAGGAGCCAATAGGAGAGGCAGGTTTCAAAGAAAAAGGAAAATATGAGACAGGAACAAAAAGTATACAGAAAATGTGCCTGGTTTAAATTTTGCCATTAGACAGAAAAATAACTCTTTTATAGAATGCATGCTGATAAAGCTGTAATTGGGAAGACAGCTGTATCTTTACCTTTTCTTAAGCAGTAGTATCATAATCTAAAGCATAATTTCCAGTGAAATACTGCAGGAAAGGATTTAACGAGGAAGATTTATTTTAAAAAAAAAAGCTTAAAATGTGAAGCTAAATAGGCTTCCACTGAAGAACTTCAGTTAATTTCCAGCATTTGGGGAAAAAAAAAAAACCAATGTAATAAGCACCATAGTAAAACTTTAACCATGGCAGAAACCCAATCACATTGCTGGGATCTGTAAACTATGTAGACAGAGGCATACACTAGTTTATATTCTGTGGGGGATTAGTACCTTGCTTTCCTTAATCATTCATATTTTTGGAAAAAAAAATCTTTCACTATATTTGCAAGAAGGAGAGTGGCTGCTAGAAGTTGGAACTGAATTGAAGTGTTTATGTTGGGATTTTTGGGGAGAGGGGACATCTTCGTCTTAGCTTGTAATTATTTTCTGTTGCTTTTTTTTATATATATACATTAATGTTCTGTCCTTGAAAACAAATAAACCAGCTTTGAGCCTGGCTTTTCGTAAAAAGCAAAATCAGAAAATACGTTGTATAAGTATTGCGAGTCCAGTATTTTTAAAGTAGTACCAAGAAGCTAGTAATGCTAAGAATAAAAATTCAGCATTGTGCAAATTCATTTTGTTTAGTTTCTTTAGCTATCAGAGTTTTACTGGCTGCATACAGCAAATGAAATGCAGTTAACATGACTTTTCTCCAAGAGGATATCATCCCTTCAAAGCCATCCCACAAAGATTTTTCTGTGTTTTTCAGACCTGTTTAGATAGCTTACAAGTTGTTAGTGATTTCTTAGGGATTCAAAATAAAAACTGCACGGTGCAGAAGTTGCTGCTTAGAAGCCAGCCTTTTGCAGTGAATCATTTGCATTGAATTGGAATGAAAGTCATGGATTCTTTCAGTGCATTATGATGTGCAAATTGCAAGTTTGGCTATAATAAAACTGGAGGAGAAAACGGGACTTTATGATAAAAGGATTCTATTGTCTTGTGTATTTTGAACAGAAATGCTGTCATGATTTTAATTTCCTAGTGATCCCTTTTGAGCAAAACTTTTGTCACTTATCTTGACTTGTCATGTCAGATCAGATTTTTCCCTTTTCTGACAATGTGTGACTGTTTGGAGCCCACGTTGCTTCCTCCACTGTCTACTGCTACTATACTTGAGGATTTTATTTCATCTGGATCATCAGACACCTTTGTGCCTTTGAAAGCATAAGTTTCAAATTAGGTTATCGTCTGATAGCTGTGTGTTACTGTTCTCAAGTCTTTCAGACTTTCCCTCACTACACTGAGTATTTTTGGTGACTCCAGGGGAGGGGGTGGGGAATGAAAAGTCTAGCCGCTGTTTAAAGCAGGGTAAAAGAGAAGCAACAGGCCTGTGTTAAGAGCTGATCTTGTAACTTTATTATTTTTCAGCGCTTTTCCTTCATGCAGGAGCCTTTCCTATTTTTCTTATCATCAAATATTTTTTTCTCTTCCGACTTTTGGTACCAAGGATATTTTAACTTGATGAAAATGTTAGCCAGTGATTACTGACAAGTAGCCTTTAAGAAGTAAATTAAAAATCAGCTTAGCTTCTGGTCTCACACGCACAAATTTGATCCTTACCCCCTGCCCAGGTATTTGCATGCGGCTTTCTGAGAAACTGTTCAGAACCCAAGGAAGCCTTCATTTTTGTACTGTTAGAGAATCGTCTGGGAAGGACATAGAACATGTTGGTTTTAGATGTTGAAACCTCGTATATCTCTGATTTTAAGACATGTAGCCCTACATTTCCCCAGCACTGCCTGCATTCTCATGCTGTTGGTTAACAGCTGTGGCATTTGCATGGACATGGGGAAGGATCCACACCTGGAGCTCAGGCGTCCTCCTTCCAGGTGGTTGTTCTGAGTAACTCTACTCTCCAGAGTAGTTATTGCAGAGTAAATTGTCTCAGTTTTAGACACTTTTGAAGTGTCTGAAACATTTCTTTGTCTTGTGAAACTATCCATGCTTGGAGCTATTCAGGAACAGACACTGCACTTTGTTTAGATGCACGTTTTCAAGTCTAGCTGAGCCTAACCTTGATCTTAGCATCAGAACACGCCGTTGTCTAGACAAAGATCACGCGTGGATTACGGGACCCGTATCTCCCTTGCATCAATCAGGTGAATGACTCATTACAATCTTCTCCAGACAAGTATGTAGTAGAGTCCAGGTTAAGACCATGGAACTCTGCCTTCTAATTTTTAAAATTATGACTAAGAAAGCTCATTTGAATTATTTGTCTTTTGCCACACACAGATAAGCACTATAACTTCACCTTACAGCTCTTAACTTCAGTGCCTTCTTCAAGTCTTCGCCTTTGAGTACATGTCCTGTTTTCTCCAACTCTCCACCAAAGGGAATATTAGTGAGTGGGTAAGTCATTAGGAAAGGATAACTCATTTTTGTGTGTAGGCAGTTCCACTTGATTCTGCAAGAGCTTGAGAAATTTAAAGTTGGATGGATAACAGGGAGAGTTCAAATTAGAAGGCAGCTGGAGACATGACCCTGGTTCATGTAGCAAGACACTTGGATAATTAAAGTTCATCTGTAAAGAATGGGTTTTTTTCGAATCTTTCATTTTTTTAATTGCACTCATTAGTTACGTTAATGGCTTTCTGATAACTTGACAAGGCAGTATTTTTATAGGCTTCTTTAGTTTGGATTTTCTTTCTTTGAACAGCTGTGTGTTGCGTGACTGGGTTAAATGTGATTCTGTTTGCATATTGTATATAAATGTATATTGTTTGGACCAGTTAAGTAAAAGCTACCATAGCATACCTGTGTTTTTGAGAAGCAATGTCAAACTTGAGCAGGGCTGGATCTGGCTTGTATTTAGCCCAAGGCTGGAAAACATAGGGTCTTCAGGTGGTAACTCAGTAAGTCACAAATTTCTCTGACTTGGTTTAGATTAATGTTTCAATCATGGTTACAAGTGATGACGCCACGCTGCCAGAGGTGGTATTTCATATGGAGAGATAAATTGAAGTTCAACTCCACATGTGTATATATTTAAAACAGCCTAATAACAACTTAAATGGCATTTCTTCTGGCCACTTTACAATCTCAGCATTCAGCGTAATTTATTTTCTTTGGTGAACTTGTTTGCCCTCTGCGTTCGTACTGTTGATGTCTGCTGCTTTCCCATTCCAAAGAGTTGTGTTCAAGGAAGACTGTGTTTCATGTGTACTCTTACAGTTGGGATGAAGCATACTTTTCTTCAAACGTTATGAGCTCTTTTCCCTGAGGGGAGGAGGATGGTGCTGATCCTGTGTGTCTGAGAGGTACAGCTTAACAGATTGGCCAAATAATCCATTCTGAATTGGAGAGTGAATAATTTTAATACCCCTTATCTTGCATAGATTTTTGTGGATACTCATCTCAGCAAATGAACTTTGCATTTCTAAATGTTTAGAGCAGCATGTTCGTTCAGGTATAGCATACTTGAATCTTAATATTCTCCAAGTTCCTCCACGTTTCTTCAAGTTTCTGGGGATGTGGAACTTTTGTTCCTGGCGTATTTAAACAAACGGTTTGTGCTTGTGTGCGGACAACATTAATGATGTCTGACAGTCACAATTGGGAATAGCATGGAGGAAATAATAGTTCTTGACCAATCGCTAAAACACAGGAAGTGCTGGTGCCATAGGAAAGGAGAGAAACTCACTTTTCATTTCCTTTTGAGTTCAGCGTGTTCAGATTAACTTTCAAGGGAACTGAGATGTAGCTCTGAGGATTTGGTCTTCAATGGAGTGTTCCCTATGCGTGGAGCCCATCTCAGCAGGCAGTTAGTCACCAGCCAGGAAGGCTCTCATAGCTCAGCTGCTGGGTATCCTATTGCAAATTAAATATGAAACAAGGATACATTCGGTTTTGCATGGGAAACTTTAACACATGCATTGGAGTGGCTTTCTTTCTGTTCTGAATATTTTAAATCACAATATTGCTGAAGGTGATAGCTCATCTGTAATCTGTCAGGGATATCTAGTTTCTTTGGCTGTTTTAAAGAGAATTGATGGATTTTTACTATTCCTATATGCAACAGTTCCAATTTTAACACAAGTTTTTTTCAGGTCAGCAAGAATAAATTGTGAGGCATATTGTAGTTAGCTTTTTCAGTGTGTCTGTGTATAAAATACTCTATAAAGAAATATTTGGAATGTGACCACAACATGCATATATATTCATGTCTTTTCAAGGCTAAAGCTGCTGTTAAAATCACCTATCCTTGTCCAGGGAGCTTGAGCTGGGATTTTTTTAAGCAGTTTCAGAGTTACAAATGAAAACCCATTTAGCTTTTGGTGACATCTGGCCATTCCTTTATCACTTTTTTTGCATCAGACCTTATATTTTTCATAACTGAAATAAGTTATCCTTAAAAACACGGTATAAAATCATATTGATTTTGATCAACTGAAAAATCAAGGTGGAATTTTATAGCTGTGGTGTTGCCAGGTAGTTCTTATGCTGCTCAGTTATAAACTGCTGCATATGGAGGTTATAGCAACTCATGCTGACTGGATATTGAGAATTAAATAATTTTAGGACACTTGTAGAAAGTAAAGTTTACATGAATTAAAAAGCAATAGCATCTTAATGTTTATGTTGCCTTCTCATAGATGTGCTGATTTTCATCGATGATGGTTTATGCACAATCTGTCTTTTAAGCATAAGATGATTCAGGCTAAAACACTGAATTTCTTCAAAGCCTCACTTTCATAAATGATTCATCTTCAAGGAGATTGCCTTCACACAGACATTCTCTCTCAAAAGGAGGTGAGCTCCTTGTGTGCATTGTTGGGTGTACTTGGTGTAATTTTATACAGACAAGTGGCCAGTGTAAAGCTGTCCTGTTAAAAACCCACAGTGTTGCCTGGTCAAAACTAAAATACTTCCACAAATATAGAAAGTGAAGAATGTTAGTAGAAATTTGACATGTACCAACCCTTAAGCTTATAATTTGCAGGACTATTATGGGTGAAATTTGATTTTGTACACCTGGTCTGCGTGTCGTGTGTGCCATGGTGGGTTCCGTTTTCCTAGGCTAAGCCAAGTAGGGTCAATGCAGTGTTCGTACAGGAAACACCCAAGGAAAAGCAGCGAAGCAGGAAATAGTGTCCATTAGTAGATGGCATTTTCTAAAAAGCTCGGTCTGCTGTTGAAGCTGGCATATTTCAAATGAGATGAAAAATTAAGTCCTGGCCACTTGCGGTGATTAAAACCTCGGTGGCTCGCTTTTCAAGAGTAGCACGTTAACCCTCCTGGCACAGCTCCAGTTGGGTTATAGAGTTCTGCCAACCTAAATGCCCCAAGCAGTTTCAAATTCGTTGGGAACAACTGCTTGGCACTGTGTAGCCCTATGTCCTTCCACCACGATTACTGCATTTCACTGGTGATTCAGCATTGAGGCCAGGTCCTGTTGACTTAATGTGTTTTTTCCTTTTTTCATGGCAAATCCAGCAGTGCCTGTATGTTTTCCAGGTTGACGTTAGACTGGATGTGTGAGTGATGATAAATAAATGCAGAGCAGTTACGCTCCTTCTGGAGCAGGACAGGGAATGGAGCCCATCTTGGTGTCACGTTGGAGTGTGTAGGGAGAACCGTGCAGGAGCTGCAAATGGAATGAAGACACTGAGGCAAATAAAAAGAAACGTTGCTTCCTTTTCTCTAAACAGTTTTCTTCCTCTTGCATGCGTCTTAGGGCTTCCATATAACTTCCATATGGTTTTTTTAATCAATACATATAGGAAAGGTGCGTGGACTTTTAGAGTAACTATATAAAATACCCAAGTTAGAGGGACAAATGGTTGTAATCTGTGGTGACAGAAAGGTATGTGATGTGGGGAGGTGATGCTGGCTGTGGTATATTCGCCACCAGAAGAATGCGTGTCGGGGTTAAATAACTTCCAGTGGCATTTTGTGAAAATGAATAACTCTTATCAGCCCCCAGAAGGACGGCAAACACTTGGGCTTTCAGACTGCAGTGTTACACATGTGCTTATTCTATGCAGCAGCTATTGGCCTTATCTAAATAGAAAACCCTTTCCAGCTTGAGAACAACTTAGCAACTTTTTAATATGAAAAAGAGCACATTATATACAACACATGTACAAGACTCAAAGGAACATGTATGCTGCCTAAAGTTTTTGGAGTTACAGTGTGTGTACGCTAATCTCCTGAGGGTTCATTGCTCCATGCTTTTATCGAGAGCAAAGGGAGTCGAGCCAGAAGACTTCTGTACACAGCCACTCCATCTGAAAGAACCAGCTCCTTTTCCCTTAGTTCAAGGCTGTATGCCCAGAAGTACGTGCACATCGCTCCTATCAATACAGTCGCAGGACTCTGACTTCCTTTTTAAGTGAAAATAAATGAAAATGTTTTAATTCCTTATTGTTACACAGCGGAGGAGGTTTCTGCCGCAATGTAGTTGTCTTAGATCTGTTTCTCAGTGCAGTGCATCTTTGCAGTAAGCTGCTATTACCTTTAATGTTGCATAGAAGAGATGAAATATACTGGTGATGTCTCAAAAGAAGAACTTTAGATTTTCTTTCTACAAGGAAAAGCGTAGAAGTGGCTTAAAACCTGCTTGCTTTTGGGTGTCACAAAGATGACTCCAAGGTGACAGCAGTTCAGACTGCTCGGGGTTGCTGCAGCCTCTCAGTGTCCAGGTTTGCAGCTTCTGTGTCTTAATTGGTGTAAGTTTTGCTTTCCCCGATAATCTTTTATGAAAGGGCAGTAAGATGAGGGAACGAGTGAGCTTCGGAGTGAGAGATCCCGTCCAGAAGTCGTGGCCACGTCGTATCGCATTAACTTGGAGAGAACACTGCAGCTATCGGATAACGCGCTGAACACGATTCTCCAGAATTAGGTGACTTTGTTCCCTTCCCTGCATTTAGTGTCCTGGCGTCTGACAAAGGCCGGGGTTACTTTTTGAACAGCCAGAGCTGCATTAGTTCCATTCTTTTTCTGAACAGTAGTTCATTTCTTTCTCGAGCCTTAAGACAGCAGCTGTGACCTTTTCATTTTAATGAGCCAGAGCTTTGTTCAGCCAGGAGCCTCTCCTGGTCATAGGTAGCATGGTACATGAACATATTTAAGGCAATTCAATTGCTGTAAGAAGCAGCATGCAAAGAAAAGTCTTGCTTCCTCATCCAGAGAACCAAATTCCTAATTACAGCGGAGCTTTACTAAAAATGACATTTGGCAAAAATCCAGAGCAATACTCAGCCTCGTTGCCTCTTGTTTTAGAGTGAGGCAAGTTAACTGTGCTGTCATCACACCTTCGGATTTCGTATATGACAAGTTGGAAATAAGCGGAGATTTTGAAGATTTTTTTACTTGTATCTGAAAGCATGTTAATACTGTGCTCACCAAGGATTTACATTTCTGAAATGTTAGCTGTTCACAGTGAGTTGTGTAACACATACCTTCACTCTGCCGATGCAACATCAAGGCTGAAACCTTTATTCTGCAAAACCCAGTTTGTTTCTCTCAAGCTTTAATTTTGCTATTTTTGTGCACGTTTCATTTACAGCCTTCACAGCAAAATATGTTCTTAAATTAACATCAGCATGATTTGGTTACATACAGCAAATGAATTAATATGAAAAATCTAAGCTTTCTCTAATCCAAGTCTGTATAGCATTTTATATTGCTGTATGTTATGTTGCTATAAAATACATTTCACAAGTAGAATATTTTAAGCTTTCTGTTAAATTTAAAAAAAAAATAGCATCACTGAAAGACTAGTGATAATGTTTACTGCATTTTAATTAAAATTAATTAAATGTTTTTTCTAAGTTTACTTGAAATTGCTTAATAGATCTTTCTACAACTGCCTCCTTTCTTGGTTGAAAAGAAAACGAAGGAGCATGTACCCAGAGAGGGTGGTTTTTATGCCCCACACACCAGCTTTCAGAATGGAAACTTTGGGATGGAAGCCGAGAAGAGCAAAACAAGCACATGCAAAGAAAATTAAATGTTTAAGGCTGATCTGAGCACTGGAGATCAGATAACTGCACTCATGGTGTATCT
Source organism: Penelope pileata (assembly GCA_013396635.1). Classification (NCBI taxonomy): domain Eukaryota; kingdom Metazoa; phylum Chordata; class Aves; order Galliformes; family Cracidae; genus Penelope; species Penelope pileata. The sequence goes on along the minus strand of WBMW01004103.1, from coordinate 112,809 downwards.
TCTTGGGAGGTTGTATAAGTACTTACTATGCAGTAATCTCTGTTAAAGAATAGGAGCTTAGGGTGTGATACACCTGGTACAACTTTGAGCACTAGTTCCAATGATCCTGGCAATCTCTGTCCTTGGGAGACAAAAAGATTAATAAATAAATAAATAAATAAATACAGGGCAACAAAAATGGTCTGAGTGTTGCAGTTGCTAGAATTTGGGAGAAAGGGAAAATTGAAACATCTGTGCTGGTGAAGAGCACGTTCTGCAGTTGTGTGGAACCAAAGCTGTCAGGGCACACCGAGCTCTTGGCAGTGTCATTGCCGTGTTCACAGTTGCAGCCCTGGTAAAATCACAGGACTGTGGCCTGTTTTGAGTTCCTCCTGCGTTGTTTTGAGGTGCTGAGAATGTGGTGATGTTTGGGGAAGGGAGATGATAACCTGGAGGGAGCCAAGACCCTCCCTGCGACCGTGATGTGGTGGTGTAGTTCCAATGCATAGCTCTGTGAGAGTAGGTTTTGGTGTGTGATGGGAGGGGATATTCATCAGGACCAAAGCGTGTCTCAGGTTTGTTAGACACACGTTAGCTTGGGTATTAGAAACAACAGAGCCATGTTAGCTGGACACTTCTGTAGGGTCAATTTATACTGGTGAGGAGAGCCCAAGACTGGCTGTGCTTGACCACGTGGGCTGTCTGTCTAGGCAGGTGTCCCCTGTACCCCAGTACATGTTTTGGATCCAGAGCATTTGAGAATTCTTTGGATCATAAGTTATGCAATAGCCTTGTACAAAACTCACATGGGACTGCGTGAGCTTGAGGGACTTTGTTCAGAGTACATCTACAACTTGATTCCTTGATGGTTCCATCCAATGATGGGGGGCAATCCCTGCTGAGAACAAGAATCCATCAGTGCAGACTAAGGGACTGTACTTGCTCTGCTACATTAGCAATATTTTGGGAGATGGGTACAGTCCTGTCATGTGCAGACTGATTCCAAAATGTCCTTTCCCCCACAAAACAAAGGGGCTGTGCATCTGCAGACTGTTGGTCAATATTTGGACCTTGTTAATGAGCCAACTGTACAGAAAATACACATTCCACTGTTTTTTCTCTTCATCAATCTTCTAGATATCTTGGAAAATTAGCTGTTTTTTCCTTCCCTCTTAAGACACAGTTAGATGAGATCTGGTGTTTTCAAATAACACAGCTGTGGTTTTTCACCTTAGCTATCGGATCTCATTTGCTGCTTAATGCAAATTCAATAATCATATTGGTTCAGACTTCTGCGCTTATTGCCTCAGTGTGTTTCAACAGTAATGTTTTACAAATCTCGGCAGAAATGCGTAGGTAGCACTCTTATTTTCAGAGGAATTTCCAACTTGAAAGTGCAGTAGGCTTTCTTTATATTAGCTAGAAAATCCCAAGGTGTAAAAGCCCGAAAGGTCTATATCACTCTTCTCCCTTCAGATACCACACGTGCAAAAATTTTATAGCATCGTTCCAAGCCTCAAGTTGAGAGAAGTTATGACTTAAGGCTATTGAACATGTAACTTTCAGACAGCTGCAAGTTCTGCTATTTTTAAACACTTACTCGCTTTCAACAAAAGCTTGAGTTATTCTAAGTGATAATGTATTCAATAAACTTTGATTTAAAACATTTTTGATACTTTAGCTGCATTTGGCTAATAAAAAAGATATGTGGAAGGAAATATTTTGTGAACTCGAAGAGCTGAGGTCTTATGGCAACTTTCTCAAAGAAATTGAGCTTCTATGCAGAATCCGCGCATAAGAAGTTGTATTTTAAACAGATACCGTTGTGTTTATTTTTTCCTAAGAATTATATATGCCTGAGGCATCATTTAAAATGGAAATAGCAACATAATTTTCAATATAGTATCACTATATTAAACCATTATTTAGTGTTAAACCATTTGGAGAGAGAAAATAGATGCAGAAGATCTATCAGATGATCTCTTTGTCTTTTTATTTAAACGTGTGTAACTTTTAATGCAAAATAAAGTGTCCATATCAGTGCCTATGGATGTTTCCAAAAGTGACTTGAGCCTGCGTGCCGTTGGTGCTCAACAGCAGTGCTTCTTGAAAACCTCGTATACTCTTTTCCCTCACCTTAATTTTTGCACATGTATTACTGTGCTAAACCAGAATGTTTAGCAATTTTTAATTTCTATTTTTTCTGAGAGCTCAGTCTTTCCAGTGCTCTGGAATTTTCATTTTTCCAAAGCCCCTCCTAGTTTGTGTGCAGTTTTCCAAGCTGGTGTGTCCTGCCAGGACTGGAACTTGGTTTTGGCAGTGCTGTGGTCTTTGAATATGGTTGACCTACGTGCTGTGGTCAAATTTGCAGTGCCTTTTTCTCTCTGCCTCCGTGTGCCACTTTGTAGTCTTAAGTATTCCATGCATCTCTTCTTAATTAATAGTTTTCCTGAAATTAATATTGTTTCCTGCATGCTGAGATCAGCTTACATTCTTCTAAGCATAATGGTTTATTTATGCATATGTTTCGAATAGCTGTCATTCTCCATTAATGTTTGCCCCATGCTCTCGCTGTTATACCTTGTGACAAATTTCATTTAATGGGATCATCCCTGTTTTTAGAATATGCCACAATGAGAACGTGTCTAAATCAGGCTCTTCTGGTTCCTTGCTGGATAGCTCTCTGCGTTTGTTCATTACCACTTGTCTGAATTCTTTCAGCATCTTTAATTTTTTGTCTAAGACTTTTCAAGTAAGATTTTGTGATACTGTCAGATATCGAACTTTAAAGCTTCTATTATAGTTTCCAGTTATCTATTATTTTTGTAGTTCTTTCAGAAGAATCTGAAAATTGATCAAGTTATCTTTTTTTTTTTCCCTCTGTCTAATCTTGTAGTGTTTTTTTCTTAGTACGTCCTAATTCTGTTATGGGTTGAAGTGGTAGTTGTTAGGGTCATTCTTCTGAAGTGAGTGTATATTCTGGACTTACTGATAATATTAATTAGATACATGTAATAACAAGCAGCTTTAGTAATTAGCAAACCCCTGATAGAGACGGCACAATAGTTTGAGACATGAATTTTCTCGAGCAGCAAGACAAAACGATTCAGATGCTCTTCGTGTCAGTGTCAAAACAATGTTGTCTGCTACGTGCAGACTTCTTGGTAGTGTCTACAGGATACACACCGTTTGGTACTCACTGTTTATAATTCTGGGATTTGGTGGCGATAGTTGCTGCCTGGGACTACTCAGAATGGGGAAAAAAATGCAATATGTTGGTTCTACATCACTAAAAATCCATTTCTTCTATCAGAGTTTTCTTACAGAAATGTGAAGATATTATTAAGCAAGCAGAAGCAGCTGGAAGTGGAAATGACTCCTGAAAGTTCAAAAAAGTCAGCAGAAAGTGCACCTGAAGAGAGACAGACTTAATGTGCTTATAGTTTATATTTCCATCTCTAATTTCTTGAAACATGTATGGTAGTTGTTACCTGTGGCTAAGATGTTAATTCTGTTTTACTAGATGATGTGGCAAGTAAAGACACAAAAACAAGGGGAGAGTTCAGCGGAGTAGGGGAGGCAGGTCCAGGGCTGTAACCTCTGAAATTTGGTGTCTCAGCCCTTTTTCTGCTAACCTGGCCCTGGGGTTCCTGCTTGGGACGGGGCAGCTGACCACAGGGATGTGGGGTGTTGGCCTCTTCTCCCAGGTAGCTCGCGATAGGACGAGAGGGAATGGCCTCAAGTTGCTCCAGGGGAGGTTCAGGTCAGATACTAGGAAAAACTTCTCCAAGAGAGTGGTCAGGCACTGGAACAGGCTGCCCAGGGAAGTGGTTGAGTCACTGGAAGTGTTCAAGGTACATCTGGATGTGGAGCTGAGGGACACAGTTTAGTGGGTAATTTTGGTGGTAGGTGGATGGTTGGACTTGCTGGTCTTGGAGGTCCTTTCCGACCTTCATGATTCTGTGATTCTGTGTGGCTGTAACCCAGGACAGCCCTTACAGGCAAGCAGTTTTCTCCAGAGTTCTTTCAAAAGGCCTCAAAAAAGGACGTGTTGACATTGGGCTGTTGTAACATTGGTGAGACATTCTCTGAAGCTGGTGTTAGATCCAAATTTGGTGACTGCTCTGGTCCAGATCTCCTGGTCACTGAAATCAATGTTTTGGTGTGTATCTTGACAGTGTTATATCAGTCCTGTGTTTTTTATGAAATGGAAGATGTGCAATTATGTGCAATTATTTTTCCCTATTAAACATGCTTATCATGGTTTGTATACCCCTTATTCTAATTTCCAGTAAGATTCCTATACATTTTCTTACAGGTGAAGCCCAGTGTGAGATATTGATAAGGAACAGAAGTAACAAGGAATAATGACTTAAAATTCTTTATATTCATTTTTGTTGAAAGTTCTTCAGTCAGCTGAGGCAGCAAACAGTTATTTTTTTTTTGTGATCAACTGACTTATTTTTATGGAAAAAAATTTACAGAGCTGTCTAAAAGGGAAGATAAATTTGCTAACTTTGCCAGTGGAACAGTTTGCTTAATCACCGTGTTGAGATCCGAAATGGAAAAATTCCTGAAGCTTAGCTAGTATTGGGGGCAAGAGAGCAGAAAGCTGGATGTGGCAGCAAAGGTGGCTTTCATTGGTAGTGTTTGTGATCGCTGCTTTTACAGAGCAGCTGTTCTGCATGTCCTCTAATGAGCAGGCTGCACCGTTAATAGCATATTGTCTATAGCAAAGGAAGAAACAGTCTAAAGGTACCAAAAAGGTGCGATGTTCCCTATAGGTGTCTCTTAGTGAAGTTCTTAGTCACAGTTTATTTCCCTCCTTCAAATTACTTTGGGTATTTGTGGTGATTTTTCTTTGCTTTCTCAACTTTCAGAAGATTTTTCTCTGATTTTTCTAGAAATCTTTCAGAAGAGAATGGGGCAGTTTGATCTGTTCAGCAACCATTGCTGTTCAACAAGAGCCTGCTGCCTACGCATGCCAGTTGCTTCTATTCTGAAATGAGAGCTCTCTGAGTTACATTTTTTCCTGAATATTGTTAACAGTTTAACCTGGAAATAATGTCCTGTTCTTGTTCATTAGGTTTCCTGGTTTGTTTTTTTTTTGTTGTTGTTGTTTTTTTTCCCTTCTTTTTTTGGGGGGGGGATCAAAGTTCAGTGCATTTAGATAAATTTTAAATCCTCAAACTAAAGGAACTCTTTGGGCCATATTGTAGCCATACAAAATGCATTGCTGCCCTCACCAAACCAAGTTGAAAAGCACTGACTCCATTAACTCTTACAGGAGTGATCCGTGGAAAAAAAGTTCTCTGTTGAACGCTTTGATAGCGATATGCTGTTTTGGAAAATGTTTCTTGGATGTGCCTTCTGACTGTAGAAAGGTGTGCCTGTAAAATCTGATCTCGTGCGCTATCACTTATATTCACATCGTGGAAAATGTAACTGTAAAAAATTAATTAGAGGCATGAATATATAGCAAAATGTTTTTTTCCAAGAGTAAATTTATCTGCTTTGCATATTTTAGCCTGAGTTCACCATCGTAATAATCATGAAAGCTGCTGCGTATGTCCTGGCTATCACCAGCTCCCTACGTATCATGGAATTTCAGCACACAGGAATTAAGGCATTCTTGCTCATTTTCACTGAGCAGAGAGCAAAGCGTACCCTGAACTTGAGAAATACTTTTAGGGCAAAAAGCAAGGTTTTTGTGGTTTGAGAAAGGCTGCTTTAAGAAGTTACTGTGTGAAATCTGTAGGAGTAACAGCGTGCAGAGGAGGGTTGGTGTGTACTCTCTGTTTTTAGCTTTGTTTGACATCTGCAGATCCCCACTGCCTTTCCATATGAACCATTGAAAGACTGCTCATGAATAAAATAAGGTTTTGGTTTTTTCTTTAAAAAAAAAAAGTTTGTTTTGGGGAAGAAAAATAGAATTTTTCCTTTCCTCCCCTCCACCAGTGCCAGCCCTCACTTCCCCGTGCTGCAGGGAGGAGGGAGGGCTGGCAGCCTGGCTGAGATGGTCTCAGGCATCAGGGGAAGCTCTGATAGAAAGTTATTGTGCTTAAACCCCAGGTGGGGAATTGATTCGGGTCACTGCTGTATCCTTCTGTGTCACCTGGATGGAGGATTTCTGAAAGTGTGGATTTTGAGATGAATGAACAGAGAGATCCTCAGTAAATTAGGGATGTATATTCTCTCTGATTATTTGTTTGCTGTTTTGATTACACTAACCTGCAGGTCTGCTCCTCCTATAGCTTCCTTATTTCTTTAAAAGGCCTCAATTTAACAGAAAGAAAATGTTTTTCACCTCTGTTGCTTGCTGCACTTTTTGCACGCTGACCCGGCAGCTCACGATTCTTCGTTATTGTGATCATTCAGAAGATTGCAGTGATGTTTTCTGGTTTGTTGACAACAGTATGAGAACTCCTGTGAATCAGAGCCCACGGTGTTTTCTTAGAAGTGCACGCTGGATTTAAGAATATTCCCTTTAGGATTAAAATGCAACAGTTTCATGCAGCTGAGCTGGCACTGCCCATCTGAAACAACCGGAGAGCAATGGATGCGAGGGTTTAAACTGCACAACTCCCTGCAGAAAGCCAAAAAGCAAGCCACCCTCAAGCCTGCATTTAGTACATTAAGACCACACATTTAAATGTGCAGCAAACGGACCTTTAATATCCAACAGTAACCTTAAATCTTCCATCACTTGCATATCATTATGAGTAAGCCAGCTGTTAAATAGCTCTGTCTAGCTTGAACGCATGATAATAGTACGCATCCTTCATGCTGCATTATTAACACACATTTTTTGTTATTGCACTGATGTGGTTTAAGGTACTTTTAACACCTTGGCTTAACCTTTGGTGTGCACGTGCTTACATACAAGCACAGTGAAGGCTCACCTGGGGAAGAAGGCTTAGTAAAAACTTGTCAAAATCAGGTCTACAAGACAGATTTGAAATGTAAATAGATGGTGTGTGAGAAAAGATGCCTGGCTCTTCAAAAAGAAACAGTTTTGATCTCAACCTTTTCTATACTACTGTGTAAGCAACTTCTATTTCAGGGCACAATTAACTGAAAGCACCCCAGCTTTGCTAATACAAAGCAGGTGAAGGAGGATGCAGAAAGCCCAGGGCTTGTAACAGTATGTAATAAATAGAAAGGCTGTAGGGATTGTTCAGAGCTCCTCATTCTTTGAAATAGGCAGCACCTGTAGGTACTCCCAACCCTGAAGGTTTATACCTACTTCTAGCATCTAGATTTCAAACCATTGTACTCGATAAAGATCGCAGACGTCGGTGTCCATATCAAAGCCCGAGCGAGCATCCCGCTCTGGCTCCCTCGCGCCGCCATCTAGATGAGCATCTGATAGGTTGCCACCTCGCAGGAGGCTTGCAAGGTGTTGGAAAAGTTACAGTATTCTACAGTACGTGCAAAAAATGTGCTTCATGGCTGCCAGCCTGCATTGGGGTTTTACACTGAATGTGCTCTCTCATTTTAAATTACAAAATATTGAGAATTCTCAAGAATACTTAAAACAAACCAAACTTTTTTTTAACCTTTTTAGATAATGTTACAACTGCCATCTAATCCAAAATACCTGCGTATTTGTGGCAGTAGTTTTTTGCAGGCAACAAAAGCTGTGAATTAATTGTTGTTGAATTATTGAATTGTGGGAAAAGACAATGCTCAACTTGTTGAAATAACAATTAATTTGCAGTAGATGAAATTCTTAAAACTTTTGCTGAAGAAAAACCATGAAAGTGGAAGCTGATACCTGGTTACTCCTTTTATTCTCCCAGCCAAGGGCTGTAAGGGAGGATGTGGATGAGGTCAGTCTTGAACTCCTCAGGTCTTATAGCTGTGAAATTGTGCTGCTGAAATACATAGGTCACACTGAAAGTAATGCCTCCTATTTATTTCCACGGAAACTACAACAGATACAAAGAGCACAGTAACAGTTTGATAGAGCAAATTCTCAGCTACAAAACACTGTTTTTCAACATAGTCACCACCATGAGCTGTGTGTTTTTCCCAGCGATGTACAAGAGCCTGCATGCTGCGCTCATAAAAATCTGCACCAGTGGAGGTGACCCACTACCACCGCCTCACCGTGCTCACAGCCAGTGCTTGGTCTCCATCAGCGTTCAGCAAGGTTCGATGAGTGCCAATGGGTGCCATTTTTTCTTCATGGAGGAATTCAGTTCCACACCTTCGTTTCATCCGTACTTCCATTTTGTCAGACTGCTCCTCCACTGTCATTTATCTCACAGCAACAAAACGTAACGAAGCACTGGTGGGAAGGTTCAACCTCTACTGCCACCTCACCAGCATCCGCCCTGCCATCATGGGCCGACATCATAAAGTAGGAGGCATTACTTCCAGAGCAGCCCTCCTAATTTCCCCCAAACACACATAATTAGAACAACAGCAGCGAAAACAGATGGTGCCAATGCAGTTTCTCAGGACAAGTTTTGTATACTGAGCCCTTTTAAAATCCCACTCAGCTGTAGTGGTGATGGAACAGTCGTTTGTTTGTTCTTTGTTTTTAGGGAAAAAAGAATGGTAAAGAAAGTGTCAGAAATTTCTGTGCTACACTTTTGGGTCATGCTCAGATCTTCTCCTGCCCATTTTGTTTTTTTCTTTCCCACTTGACTATCTGAAATGAAACTGGTTAAAAAATGGAAAATCACCAAAAACCCAGCAGCCAGCCTCTTCCTGCTGGTGCGATGGCATTGAGTTCACTGGCTTGCTGTCGGGAGCCAGACAGCAGTGTTTTGGGGGATTTACCATACAGAAAAAAAAAAAGCAGTTTTCCTGTTAAGATAGATTGAACAATAAATCAGATTTGTTGAAATTTGATTTAGATTAATTCATAGCTTTTTTATTATTATTTCAAAGGTGTCTTCTGCTATCATCTCGTTCTGTCTGTAATGATGGGCAGACAAGCTAGGTTTGATCATACAGAAAGCAGTACAGGATCGTGCATGGATTAGTCCTGGGAATGTCCTAGCTGGATCCTGTGAGTGAGGACCAACCACTTTGGACCTCAGACGTTGATTTCTGAATTTCTTTGAACTACAAACATCTTTTAAAAGATTATTTGCAATCTCCTTGAAAAACACACGCGTATCATCGTGCCGTGTGAGCCCGTTCATCCTGTGGAAAGTTGCCTTATTTCAATTTTGCGATGATGCCTAATTTTAAGCAGAACAGTCCCAAAATAGGGAGCTGCCTGGCTGCGGGTCCTGTTGGTGTGTGTGCAGCAACTGAGCGTTATTTGGATGCATCAGTAGAGGGCACTGTTGTCACGTTTAAAGCACTTGAAAGTCTCATCTCCAGCTTTTCTTGAGATATATATTTTCTTTATTTTGGAAAGTGTTTAATGTTCTCCGTGTAATTAAATTCAGTTCCCTGTATAATTAGCAATGGAGCCTTATTCTTTGTGCCACTGCTGTGGATAGTATTATTTTTGTCTCTATTTGCCTTCAGTCAATGCAAAATACCGTTGCCTATCAAAATGAAGAAAGTTTTACTGCTCTCTCTCAAAGCTAAGCAATATTTAAAGGTGGAAATATAAAACTGTTTAGTTAGTTTCATTTAGTTACTCAGTGTAAATAGGAAACCTTTAAAATTCCTGCTCATGGCTTGGGAAATAGCAGAGTTAATGCGCCGTAATAATTTTACTTTTGTATCTGAACGTGTGTTATAATGTTGTCGGATTGTGGGTGCTTGCAGGTTGTTACAAATATATATGCAAACCCCATGGTGTTTAATTATGTGGGAGACCTATTGATTTTATTTGGCAGATTTTTTTTTCCTTTAAATTGTTTTCCTCTGTATCTTTGCGAGAAGTTGTGCTGTATTGGTGCTGTTTAGCATATTGAAGTATTAATTACAGAGTGATCGGGCACAGTTATTTTTCATTAATTGCAAATGCAAAGTAATTACTATGACCTAGAAATAGTTTACTTGTCCAAATACCTGTAAACATCCTACTTTTTCTCTGATTTATGAAGACCAGCTACAAACCGTTGTGTCAGGGAGAAATAATTTTCTGAGGTACTGGAGATCTTAAATCTTAATGCTTGCATTACCTTAGGATGCTCTTACTGCTCGTAACGAAAACATATTTGGAAGATGGAAGTCTATTAATATTCTGTTACGTTCGGCTTTTAAATTGGCAAGTACATACAGAATTAATTATAAAAACCATGTTCTAGTTTTCTTTCAGAAAGCGACTCTTTGTCCGTGACTGCTTGAGTTACAGGAACAACCTGGAGAAGTTTGCATTAAGATCGAGGGATACGTTCTGCCGCAGACTGCCAGGATACTCTTACATTCCTCTAAAAAACAACCACAAAAGACATCTTCCCCCAAATCTCCGTTGCATTAGAAATAGCTGGTTTTTTTTTTTCCTCCATAGTTGAAAAATGGTAATTAAGTTATCGTCAGCTAAAGGCGTAGGGAGGACGGCGAGGGAAGGAGCACCACGGAGTTGGAAACGAAAGCGGCCGACACCGCGCGGCTCTGCGGGAAATCCCAGGGTCGGGGCTGGATCCCACGGCAGACCCAGTGCCTTTGGGGTCCATGCAGTCTCAGGGAAGCGAGGATCCTGCCTGCCACAGCACAGGTCGTGTCTCAAGGCCAATGCCATGTCCAAAGTCCCCGCTAGGATTGTGGCTGGGAACAGCAACTTTAAATAACAAAGGCCAAAGTTGATTGCGTTGCTTTTTTTCAGCATAGTGCAATGCAAGTGGCTTTTGCAGAGAGAGGCAATTGCTTCCCCCAAAAAAGCATGCTTACAACTTGCTGCACAGCAATACTCCTAATGATCCGGCCATAAATATTTTCTAAGGGGACTAATACTATGCCCAAAAAAACTAATTAAATGTACGGTTCTGCCCTTTAAAGCTTTCTTCCATATCATTTCCTGTTTATTAATTTCTTCTTACATCTGTTTGGTAGGCTAATATTCACGCAAATTCTTGTTTCATCTGAAACATTAATAGTGATGTACTGCTCCTGTATCATCTCGGTAGCTGTTATCTTTTGTGTGTTTTCCCCATGAGAGGCTATCGCAGGTTTTTAGTCCAGACTGTTTGTATTCGACAAGGTCAAGATAAGTTTTATCTCTAATAGATAAGTCAAGTGCATTGGGATCGATACAGTTACAGTAAAATACATTGGCAATATTTATTGCCAAGATCCTAATGAATTTTTAAAGCTTGTAAGAATTTGTCAGTGTAGCGTCGATGCCTTAAGTGGTCGGTTCTTACAGGACCTGTGCAATTACAGACATAGGAACTTTTTGAAAATAAAAAGTGGACAACTTCATGATTTTAATGGGGATGGAGCTTTACGCTCACCCTTCCCCAAATCCTAGCAGATTCTTAGGGCATAATCAGAATAGATGTTTGCCTTCTGTTAACTCAGATCTCTGTGTAGGGTTTTATGAGGCTTATTCCCAAGTTACCGGATAGGACTGTGAAGTTGCTCTGATTTTAGCACAGTAATAGATTTTTGAAATTTTGCCTTCTGTTTTTTATTGACAAGATAATTGTCTTTGTTTTGGCTTTGACAGAATAGCTTAGGCCAGTTTCATTTGTGATATAAATTTCCCAGGGTACATATTTATGCAGTTAAATCAATAAGTATTTCATAATCTCTCTAAATACTTATGTAACTTAATAATTCCATCCATTATGATGCAGCTACTTAAATATGTATTTTATGTGGGGGCATTTAAAAATGCAAATTATAGGGATTATTTTCCTTCAGGCTTTGTATTTTTCTGTTGCATCAGATAGAGAGTAAGAAAATTAACCCACAAAAAATCCTACTAAAGGAACGCTGAAGATCTGACTTATATCCGGTGAAGATAATTGCTTGATAAGGTGCGTGACTCGTTGGAACTCATTTTGCTTTCTGTGTTTTCCGCCGTTGATCCACGCGACGTAGCCCTGGTAGTTCAGCGTAACAACTAAGTCAGGGAGAAAGTTTCCACCTTTGCCACAGTCACCTACTTCGGAGCCTTTTAGTAACACACAGCGCTGTTTTTGTAGGTTTTCTACCCTTCCTATCTCTAGAGCACCCAAAGATTGTTTTGCTTTGAAATTCGGAATTGGGATTGATAATACCGTGTTCAGAAGCTGCAGTGTAGCTTCTCTTCGTCTGTACCACGGAGGTTTGATACCTGACACATTTAATTTAATTTAATTAGGGAGGCAGAACCCCATCTTGGTGTTCATTAAGGGGATTATTCATCAAAGTTATTGCTTCCTTGATGGAGAATAACAATATCACTCGCAATGGCTGATGTTGCTCTCATAATTATATTACTTTCTACTATTTTTCTCTCCAGGGCTTTGTACTTAGCCTCTTTATTTAAAAATTTTAAATTGAGGGAAGCATAAACTTCTGCTTTAGCAAATTCACAAGGGCCACGTCTATTTTATTGTAGTAGCTTTATGTCATGTAAATGCTTCGTTGGAATTTTTTCAGCTTTTTATTGGTTCTCTGAGCTGTCTTTAAATATTTGTATTTCTTTCAAGCTTAGCTGCGTGTCAGCTCGGGGCCTGAGGTTCCTGGCTGCCTGTTTGCTGATGTAGCTGAACTCTGCCGTGCCGAAATCCTGCGGAGATCGCTGTGGCGAGGAAGCCTCTGCAGAGCAGGGAGTCACCACGGGGTTTTCTGGAACAGAGTTGAAATCTAATGTAAAATTAATAAGGGAGGGGAGAGCAGGCTGTTTGCAAAAGTTATCTTTTGTAACGCAGCCCTAATCAAATATTCAGAAAACGACAGCTTTAAAAATAGAACAATTGTCCTTTTAAAACATGACTAGTTTGGTTAATTTACCCCCAAGTATCCGGTGTCTGTGACTCAGAAAAACCCTTATCTACTAAGGGGGGAAAAAAGAGCATTGCAGAAAAGGTGACAAGTTTTCACCTCTTTCCTCAGAGAACATTTTAATTCCACTTTAATCAGCCTGCCAATAAAAGAGTACTTGGCTTTCAAGGGGAAACAAATCAAAATAGGCATTTATCAGTCATGAGGCAGAATTCAATCGCTCGCAAACTGATGAACTCCAAAAGGAATGAAACTAGTACCATCACGCTGCCTTGGTGGCTTGCTTTGTACCATCAAAGAACTGGTGCTATCTTTTTCTGCCACATCCACTGTTTGCCCGTCATCCCTAATTATGGCCTTTCAAAAGAAACGCTTCATAATTGCTCTTAATGGTTAAAACAAGAAAATTTTGCATCTAGATAACTGAACTTGCATTCTGCTGCGTGCAGATTGGTGTGTTCTGCAGCTGCCAAAATAACTGGAAAAATACTTGGCCAGAGACGAGGCGGAGGAAAGAGAAAGAGGTTGCAAAGTGGTACTGCCAGTGTTACAACACAGGGCTCCTCAAAGGGCACGGCACGGGCCTGTCTTATTAAAATAAACTTTATTTTCCACTAGGAAAAGAGACCCGAGGGTCATGTTGCACTGCACAGGTGGGCTCTCGTTTCAGACTCCTCTGCTGCTCCCGTTAAGAAAGAAGAGCCTGAAGTGGAAAGGAAAAAAGGGTTTTTCTGTATTTAAGCAAAGTTGGATGCTGTTTCATGTATGGGTGTTTCTGGGTTGTGGGAGTTTGTTGCTCTGGCTTTTGTGCTTGTTTAGCGTGAGGCAAACACATTGCTCACTTTATTGATATTAAACAGAGTCGTCCTGATGGTTACAGTAGTTAAACTACAGCATTGTACACAAAGCTGAATCTTTCTGGTGAGAGAAACTGCATTCTTCGGGCTTATCTTGCTCCCTGCACTGGAATTTACATGCGTAACTACCAGTGCATCAAGATGAGTTTTTTGCCTTTGTGTGGTTTGCATCTCAATGAGGGTGGATAGGTGCAGTCTGTTTAGCTTTCATTCTCCTTGCCCTGAAAAATGGTTAAAACTCACCTCACACTTTATTTACGCTTTGTTCCATCCGACTTCTCTTCTGGTAGCGAGGATTTACGAGGCCAGACGGCAAGAGGCAGGCTGCTCTTCAGTTTCATTTTTCCCCTCTTCTCATCCTTTTTGCTTTCTTGCTGGCTTTGCTCGCCATGCAGAATGATGTCGGGGCAGGGACCGTGCCCACCTCGAGATGCTGAGCACCACGGCCACAGCCTCTGTGCCAGTGTCTCAGGTTTGCAGCTCGTGTGTTGAGCTGGGAGCACAAAACATCAGCCTTAGAGCATGAGTTTCATGTGCAAAGCCACCAGGATCTGACCTCTGGACTCTCCTTTTCCCCTTCCTCTGGTTCCACAGTATCTCGCTTGTCCTGCCTCAGTCTGGGGAGCTTTCTGCTCTCCTCCATCCCACTGAGCTCCATCCTCTCTTCAGATCTCACCTCCTGACCTCCTTCCCCCCCCCTCCAGAGTCAATTCGACAAAGGAGGTACGTTGTCGTGTGGGCAGTACATACAAATAAATTGCATTGTGTTTTCCTCTCTTTTACGGTTGATTTTAATCTCGTGATTCAAAAGCACGCCGATATCGTTCGCAGGTAAAAGAAATATAAAGCAGGATTGTTAAAACGCCTGCTTGGTTGCACGTTTGTGGGAATTAATGTGTTGATTTTGCTTGGATAGATAGGACAGCTTGCGATAATGCTAAAATTAAAATTAAAAAGTGGAGAGAAGCCAGGTAGAGACGTGACGGTTGTGGAGCAACTTTGGTCTCTTCTGCTCGAGAGTGGTTACATCAGTCAGGAGGGAGCAGGAGTTTGCGTTCAGCTATTTATTTCAGGACTGCTTACATTTAATGGATGTTAAACTAAGTGTGCTTGATCCAAAAAGTATGTTTCAGAGCTTGGGGAAATGACATTTAGGAAATCCAAGCAGAACTGTAAATAATAACAATTTGACAAGAATACTCTTATGGCTGCGAGTAAATGATTTAGGTGTATACCTTGTTGAAATAAACAATTAACTTTACAAACAATAGATATTACAGAACCCCAAAGCTCTCAGCCTGATTTTTAAAGGAGAACTGAAGGAGGATTGGAGAGCTTTGCAGAGCTCTGCGTGAAGCTTCTTGCATTTCCTGTAAGCATTTTGCATTCATGCTTTCGTTGCGTAGACCTTTGCAAACTTCATGCTCTTATATGTGTTTCCTCACCTCACCTCTTGCCTCTGTTGCCCAATTTTCTGATCATGTAGGGTACTCAATAAATATTTGCATATTCATTCTGGGAAAACATGGAGACACTGGTGTGTGTTGTGCATCTGAATACTAAAGTCTTAAATAAAATGTCCGTACTTCTTTGGGTGAATAAAGGTATATCTGTGTTTTCCAGAGAGCTGATGATTAAAAAAAGATCAGTCATTAGGCAGCACTAAGGAAGGTATGTCATGCAGAGGCTGGAGGAGGAGGAGGATGACTGTAAGGTATAGGATGAGTCAGAAGCTGACAAAGTTCTTCAGAATTTGGTAATTAACAGAAAATAGGAGTCAGCAGGAGCTAGAGTGACAAAGATCTCCAAGTTCTTTTGAGAATGCACACATCCAGGTATGGCAGCATTGGGTCTGGATCCTGACAGGGTTTGGTTTGTTATCCCATGTGTGGTAGGTAAATTCCACCTATATCACAGAGGAGTGTGGAATGTTCTTTGGAGGACAATTGTGAAACCTCATAGAAAAAAATTATCTTCCCTTACTTCTCCCTGCAAAGCTTGGGTACTGATCATAGGAACCTAGCAACCTTTATCATAGAGCCGTGGCTGATCCTGTACGTTGTATCCAATTTTTCCCAGTTTCTCATGTATAACCAGAAAGCTGAAAAGTTCATTTCCTGCATTTGGTAGTATGCTGTTTGTGGGGAAGAGGAGAGAAAAAAAAAGATGCATTTTATATTTTTGTCTTTAGGAACTAAATGCCTAACTTATCCTTACCTTCTCAGTACCTTTTCTTTGTATTTTATTTTTATTGTGTTTTAAGCCAAGGAGATAAGCTGACTACATACCTGTGTCACACTTTTGGCCTGTGAGTTCTGCCCTGGCAGGGTTAATTAGCTGCCCTGTTGTATTACCATGTTTTATTGTTTGGTAATTAACTACCTCTTGGCAATTAACCACCTTTTGACAATTAGCCACCTATTATTATTTTTTTTCCTGAATCCTCTATAAAAGGAAACCACAATAATTGAAGGCACCTCTGGTTTTGTAGACCTTTGGATATGTTATTTCAATATTCTCAAGCAGTTTTATTAGGCTGCTCGTGGCCAAACCTTGGTCTCAATAAGATGAGTGGGAAACGTCCCCCTTATGTCTTTGGGGGCAGAGTTTGCTGCCGTGCATTTACCACTTCAAAGCCAGCAATAAATAGCTGCTCCTCGTCTAGGAGCAAAACACCTTTGAGTGAAAGGTCAGAGAGAGGTGGCAACGCTAAGAAATGTATCTGAATGTCAAAATCAATTAAAATATTACTTCATTTAAATTAGTGAATTGATGGCATTATTCTAACTCGTGGAGCCTTTTACAGGCAGGAGTTTCACTTGGAGATATTAACACTAAAAAGCATTGAGTGCCTGCAAGCTGGGGGCTTGGGGCTTTTTCATATTTTGTTCTTTTTTTCAGGTGATGACAAACTTTGAGTCTGTCTAGTTTACAAATGGGTAGATGAAAGATGTAAGAAATAGAAATCCAAAGAAAAAATTGATTCAGGACCCTTTCCTCAATACTTTTTACTCTGCTGCAATTACTGTATATTCTTAACTCTATAGGTAAATGAAGTTGGAAAGTCAGCTATCCTTAAAGAAAGAAAAAGGGAGGAAAAAAAAAATCTTGGATGCATTGGGTTTCAGCAAAAGACGCCACGGCCATAGCCCGCAGTGTGGTGGTAACCCGAGGGTCAGCCGAACTTGAACTGCAGCATTAGGGCTGTCATTACATCTATCAAGCTTTTCCTGTGAAGCTGCTCGGGCTGCGTGCTGCTGCCGTGAGGGCTTCCAGGCAGCTCCTTCCTGGTGCCTCCGCTGCGGAGCAGCAGCAGAGAAGTTGGTGTATGGGTGTAATCTGTAGGGTTTGCATCCCCCCCAGCCCCATCAGGAGGAGCTTTTATCTCCCTGTTTTGCTCAGCTGCTGGCAACTTGGCCTGAACTATTGGGAATTAATACAGTTTAAAGAAAAAATGTTTTGGCATGCCCTATTTATCTTGTGATAGGAGTTAAGTGTTGGATGCAGAGCTTGTTTTTACCATGGGTGGGCTACAGATGACTAAAAAAATCCCGATACAACTGTTAGTGTTTTATTTGATCCAGCAGGCACATTTTTGATGCTCACTTGATGTTCAAATCAGTAGCACTACACAAGTGACTGCTGGCTCTTAGCCTTATTTTTTTGGATTGTAGTACTCTGTATGCTTAAAGATAGGATGTAATGGCTCTAAGTGTCTCTATCCTAAACCCATTTGATTCAAAAGACACTTTCAAAAACTTAGGTGACAGCCGAGCTGCAGGACAGGCAAATGGCCTTTGTAAGAATTAAACCCTGAAGACATTGGTAGTGCTGTTGGGGTTTACTTAAAACTTTGTGCTTTCCAAATGAGACAAGCAGGTGACCAATGAAAAACACAAATCCTGTGCAAGTGACTTGTGGGTTTGAGCACTGCAGCCCCAGGAGCCCTTTGCACTTGGAGTTTGGTGGCTACGATGCACAAGATGGTTCAGCCAAACTCCAGTCAGTTTATTGCATTCATAGATTTCTTTAAGCCAAAGGAATCACTATAACATTTACTTCAACCTTCACTTTTCATTCTCTTGCTTTATATAAAGTCCAGACATGGGGAATTGTGGACCTTATTTTCTCCTGTGGTACTGCCTGTGCACAGCTCTTAGAGGAGGCAAAGGCTCTCACCGCAGGGCCGCTCTAAAGCAAACTTACTGATAAGGAAAAGTGACAGTGAACTTCAAAAGAAGCAAAACAAAAGACCCTAAAGCACACGTTGTGTGTGAGCGTGACCTGGGCTGACATGACCCTGTGTTTCGGGGCATTCTGTGTGTGTGATGCAGGGGGTGGCTGCGCGTCCTGCCACTTCGCTGCAGCGAGCGAGCACCAAACCCATAACTAAAAACTCCAGACTGATTAAATCTTGGCTTTTGGAATAGCTTGTTTATATCCTGTTTTTTTTTTTTTTAATTATTTTTTTCGCCTTGTTTTTGAAACTTCTGGATGTGCTTAAAGCACACTGCGTTCATAACCACGGGAACTCGAAGCTGGGATCACTGGTGCGGCCTCATTGACCTCCACCCAGTCCTGGGTAAAGCACAAAATCCCTCTTAAAAAAAGGAAAAAAGTGTTAAAATTTAGCGAGCTTATACTGTGCTCCCCTCCCTCTGTTGTTTCCCTTAGCTTCTTGTGTTAGGGTGGCAAATTTCATTGGGGGAACTATATATGGTTTGTGTTATTAATACTTCCCAGGAACCTTTCGTGCGCATGCAGGAATTTCTCGGATGTAACAAGGGGAACCCCCCTGGACAAAGCATTTAGTGGTTTGGGGGAAATTCCTCATTCCTGACAGCTGGAGCAATGACAGAGGCTGTCCTGCTCTTGCTGCCTGTTTCGGCAGGAACTCAGTGGCTTGGGGATGGACCAAGGAGGAGGGCACGTGGCAGCACCCACAGTGGCTGCGGGTGATGGAGAGGCATCGTGGGATGCACAAAATATCAGGATTGTAGAAAAGTATTGGTATCAGAGCAGCAGCCACTGAATGCCTGCGTTGCTCTGTTGATTCTGCTGACTCCTGTTTACCTGAGGGCTTCATGCCTCTGCTTAAATGAAGAGAAACCTTTTTGTAAAACCAGAGAAGAGGCAGCGCGGTGGTGCAGGATGTAGGAATGGTCTTCAAGCATAGCAGATAAAGGAAATGCTGGGGGTGCAGTGAAGCTAATCTGCTGAGATCTCGGTGAAATGCCAGTTGTGTTTGGCTTGTGTTTGTGTACATATTCCCTGCATTGTTAGATGTTTCTGTGTCTGAAGGAGTGCGAGCTGCTGCAGGAGGTTTCAGGAGGTATGAAAAACATTCCTTTTAAAAATACTGGGAAGCTCCCTCCACCCCCATTGTTTATTGGAAACTTTTCCCTCCTCTTCAGATATTTGATTATGGTGTAATGCAGCTAATTTAAGCATCTGTTTATCACTGCCTGGCTAGACTGAATGTGAAATTTCAATTGAATTACCTCCCAAGAGAGCTTTGAGCTCTGAGGGTAAAACAAATCATTTTCTCTCCATTCCCCTGGGATTGTCAATAAAAAAGAATTCATCTAAATAGTTTACATGCGTTTTGAAACGTTGCATCTACTAGACTTGGTTTTGTTGTTAGTGGAAAATTGCCAGTGTGAGTGGAATATGAGCTTGAACCCAGCTATGGCAGTGGTAACGCCGTGCAGTGCCTGGAAATACTGCAGCCATGAAAGCATTAGCAGCTAAATAATTCGTATTTGATCAAAAATGTGCATGTTTTATTTTAGAACAGCAAGGAACATACAAACTTGAGCTTCCTTCAACATCACGACTAGTGGCTTCTCCATCTCTTCCAGGTGACGTTACAATAAAGTGTGTTGTTGCTGTGGGCTCCTGGTGGGATCCCATGAGCTCCTTGTGATCGCTGCAGCTGTGGCTGCTCCTGCATATCTGTGTGCACATGTATTAAATATTTATTAAATATATGTTAATAGTAATCATTATTTTCATTGTGTCGTCAGAGCTCTGGGAGAGGGCAGTGCACAGGTTCTTCTTGCTAAGCACAGCTACTTGCTTTCTAAAGGAACTAATTACCAGGTTTACATCTTCTCCACCAGTTTGGTAGGTTGAAGAGAGTAGGTTTTTCTTGGGATTTGTAGTGAAATCTGCAGAAAACATCCAGATGGGATTTGTAGGTGCTTTGAGTCTGCTGGGAGCTGTAACCCAGGTGGTGGAACTCAAGCTGCAGCATGTGGACCTGTCTGAGCTGCAGGCAGCAAGCTGTGTCCTGCTGATGCCCCCATGTCTCCCCACTGTTCTTCCCACAGGACAGGCAAGTTCTCCTCCCCTTGGCTTCACCCAGTGGCAGAGAGCCCCAGACTGTCTCAGCACAAATAACTGGGGGCTATGTTTCCAGACGCTCACCTGAGTCTCACCCATGGAGGCACAGTTGTGCTCTGCATTTCTGGGCTTTGGGCTTACTTGGAGCTACAGTGTAAAGGCTGAGGATGATTTAATTCAGGCTGGAAAATCCCAGTTTTCTCCCCGAAAGACAGAGCATCTCCTCTAAGGCCCCTGGAGGGGACAGCAGGCTCGGCTGAGTGCAGTGGGAGAGCTGAGAGGTGCTACAAGAGCCCTGCAGCAGTGATGGAGGGGACAAGAGTGATAAACCTGGACGGTGTCACAGCAGTGTGAGCACTTGTACCTCAAACCAGAGGGCAGCTAACACAGACAAAACACAGAGCGGAGGGAGATGGATGGCAGAATTTGCTTTGCTGGCAGCTCTCCTGTTGCCAGCACAGATTCCTGCTGAGAGTTGGAGGAAGGTCCTGCCAGTGGGAGCTAGATGCCCAATCGGAGAATGCCTTCACACCAGTTTGCCTTTTCTGATGTGGTTAGGTAAAATTTGCTCTCATACAGGTATTCAGATGGAGGACAAAAACTTCTTTAAAGATCTCCTAATAATGATAGCAGTGAGAAGACTGGAGCTACCTGTGCAGAGCAAATTCCTGTTGATACTTTGATTTTGAGGAGTGGAGATGTGTTCAGGCCCGTAGGAACTTCGCTTAGGATCGCAATTAAACTCACATCATCACCCTGTTGATCTCTGTTTTGTGACCTAGTTCTGGTTTTATTGATTGTAAAACAACCCCTTTATGTTAACTGGAATATCTTTAGATGACCCAGCAGGTTGGAGGACAATCAAAAATAAGAGTTGAAAATCATGCAAACTTTTGAATAAGACAGCTGAAAGCTTAAAGAGATTGTAGAGTTCTCTTGTTGAAGAGTTCAATGTTTCTGTGGTAATTCCAATAGCTCACCTTGTTAAGTGGCAAATCCTGAGAAGTTAAATGCCAAATACCAAGCTACTGTGTTTTCATGACAATTACAGTTAGTAGTAGTTTCTAAGGTCGTCATGAAGGGCTTGAAGAGAGGCACAGTATTGCTCATTTACTTGTCAATATTTCTTTTGTATGGGAAATTGATGAAGTACTCATTGCTGAAGCAAGAAAAGTTGTTCACAGATTGCAATGATCTATGAGTAATTGTTTCTAAATTTAAGCTTTTAAATTATAGCAGTGTTCATCTTTACCATCTGTCCCTGGAGGTGTTCAAGGCCAAGTTCGATGGGGCCGTGGGCAGCTTGGTCTAGTGGGTGGCAACGCTGCTTATGGCAGGGGATTGGGACTGGATGACCTTTAAGGTCTCTTCCCACTCAAGCCATTCTATGATTCTATGACAGGTCTTATAAGGTCCATTGCTAGAAGGAGAGAGAGCTCCTTCTCTATGGCCCTCCATCATCTTCCAGTGTGCTCTAGGCATGTAGCACTTCTGCTGTGCCTCTGTCACTTTGTTTTTAAAACAACATTAAGAACAAATCTGTTTTTTTGATCCTTGAGCTGAGATGGTTTTCCTCTAGGAGAGGTGTACAAAGATGCTGGCATCTTCAGGTAAAATAGATGCAGGAGTTTGGGTAATGCTAAAAGCGAGCACCTACACAAAAGTAAACTTGGAGTGTTTCCAAGCACCACTGAGTCCCATGTCACCAAAAGTCAGAAGTCTCCCTTGAGTGAAGATCATTACCCTCAGGGCGCATGTTGGTCCCTCTTTAAAATTCTTATAAAAACAAAGAAATTAATTAACCAGTATAAAAATGGGGCATACATCTCCTGGCAAACATTCAATTAACTTTTTAGTGCTTGCTACTTAATGTTGTGTTTGACCGGCGGAGCATTGCGAACGACTTTCCTTTGAGTGGGAGCTGGGCTGGAACGTGGCATTGCGCCGGAGCTCAGTTGGTCATCAACATTTTTCCCATGATCTTTGAGTGTGGAGCTGGTTATATTTTACTTATGCATGTGAGATGGAGTTTGCTTTGGGACAGGTCTTTTGTAGGCTGGAGGATGTTTTGTTGAGAATATAATTTAGTTAGTTTTGCAATCATAGGCTAAGTTGCAGTGGTTTAGCATGAACTGCCAATTAAAAGCAACTGTATAATACTTCTAATTCCCATGACTAATGGGCTGAAAATACGGAGCTCTTTGACCTGGTTTGAATCCAAGCTAAAGATGAATTATATCTTCTCCTGTTAATTTGTGTGCTGAATACGTCGAGATCACGTTTTCTACTGTTAAAACAGGAAACCGTGCAAGCGTAAACCCCAAACTTCCAGAAAATTTGACTTCCTAACGTGGAGCTGATGCGATGATGGGTGCCTTTTGAGTCGTGCATGAGAAATACTTGAATAGTACTTATATATGTTTTGTAGAACTTTGTTTTACCTATTTTTCTATACAGGTACCCGTTATTATCTCCTTTAGCTATTAATTTCTTGCTGTTTGGCTAGCAAGTGACCACTTACTGAAACAACTGGAAGGGAAAATTTCTCTGGATTTTATTTCGAGCATCCTGTGTCCTTTAGATTGTCAGTACAAATCTCACTGGATGCATCCTGAATGTAAAGGTTCTCTCACTGACCTTTGATTGTTGTATACAATTTTTATATTTTTTTTTCTCTTCAAAGAGCTCACTAATTTTTTTTTTAATTTGAGGTTAAACCTGTGTCTAAACAGCTGAGTTTTGTTGTTCTTGTAGCAGAACAAAATTAAATATCTCTAGGTTAAACTTAAGGCCAGTTGAGCTGTTAAAAGGTGTATAAATATGCAAGGGTGAGCTTCTATGAAGGAAAGTGCTCGGCTCGTCAAACGCGGGAGTGATTACGTTGCAGGGCAGCAGGAGTTCTCCTGGAAACAGGGGAAATTATCAGAGTACCAGGACAGAATGCAAAGGTCGATCTGCTGAATACAAATAAAGTATTGAGCACCAGGTTCTGCCTCATGGAGCTGGCGCTTTTGGAAATGCTGTGATAAATGCACTGATAAATTCAAGGGAATGAGTGCTATTGCGAAAGCCTGATGAAGGCTAGAAAGTGTCCAGCTAGTAGGAATTGCATTGCTTGGTCAGGCACAATGAAATTAAATAGAATTTGCTTTAGTGAAATTGCATCAAGGATGATTAAAGGTGCTTCTGGGAAAAGGTGGTGATCACTTTTCTCTGGAGTCACTTGGGTAACTTCTTTGCCCACCCTGCAGGTCTGCTTTGTTTTTTTTTCTCCATTATTCCTTTCCTTTTAACTTCAGGCTCCTCTCCTGTTCTTGCTGTGGAGCCTTTTGGAAAAGCTCCCACAGGGCTGCTTTGAGTGACCAGAGCTCATCAGCAGCGTTCTGAAACGTGGAGCTGATTTCCGCTCCATCCAAGGTCCAGAGCTGGGTCTGTATTCCATTTCCAACCAAGTCACCAAGCAGCCTCCAATCCGTAGGTGCTCAGTCCACCTCTGGTACAACGTCACAGGTAACGGGATTCTCAGCTTGGTTTGACAGCTCCTTGACTCTTGAGGCAGAAGGGAGTGCTGAAGGTTAGCTGCCATATTCCCAAATGTTCTTCTTCAGCAGGGAAAAATTATCCCTGGAGCAACAAAGCAGCGTGTGCACACAAACCATGGGGCCTCGGAGCTTCCCCTGGGAGACTCGTTGTGTTTTGCTAATTAACAAAACCACCATCCCCAACAAATGATTTCCTAGCTGGTTACAGCAAATGGCACTAGAGCAGCATTGTTAAAGGGAGGCAGAGCTGTCTGTTGGTTTTGCTTTAATATTTTTGCATTACTTTAGGGGCCTCGTGGGTGTACAGCAGTGGTTTGTAGGATAATTGGACTCTTTCCAGTTGTTTTGCATTGCATTTTGAAAACAGCTCCAGACCAGCAGTACCCAGCTGTGCTCACCCTGGACGTGCTGCCAGTGCCACCCATCCTTTATGGTAACCCAAAACACACAGAAATACCTACATATATGTATACACCCATAGGTTACCATGGTGGAACTGCCTCATGACTTTTTTGTTTCCATTTGATTATTTGAGTGATTTAAATGATGCTCTGTTGATGGGAACCCAGATACTCTAAACAAAAAAGACTTTCAAATTCACACAAGAACCTCTTGACTCTGCAAATGGAACCTATTTCCTCACGTGTATGTATTTTCTTGACATTTTTCCTCTTCTGCTGGTGGTTAATATTAGACTGTGAGAAGTGTCAGGAATATTTTTCATGCCTACATTTGTTAGAGCAGTGCATGTGCAGAGCTCTATCCGGTCATTTATTCCCTCTTCATTTTTGTAACAATTGTAGCATGAACTAATTATTTTCTCAGCTTGAAATGCATTAGAGCTGTGTTTGATAACTGTTTATTTTATAGCTGCTTTTTTGAAGCACTGACCTAAGCTGAGACTTTTGGATTCTTCTGCTCCTCTCCTTTCAAAGACAAGGGGAACATGAAGGGTTTTGCTGGGGGAGGAAAGCTCACCATGCCTCCTTCTTCCACATATGAATATCCAGGTGAATAGTGAATGCTCCCACTAACGGGATTATCCCTGCTCTGTGCTGGCATGTCCCGTGTGTTGCCCTGGTGGCAGCAGGGGCAGGGTGGGGAGAGAAGCAGACAGCTTTCAGCCAAGCGTTAGTTGGAAGCATTTCTCCTTGCTTATCCCTGGAATCGAAGCTGCCGTGGTGCTATCTTCTCCATGCCATTGACTCCCTTCCAAAGGATTTGCTGTTGGCCAGCACAGAGTAACCTCAAATCCACGGCGGAGCTGGAAGCTTGCAGCAAAATGAAGCTGTGTTAATAATAAGAAAGGAGTTCCAGTTTCCGACATTCAAATTGGCCCAGTAAATTTGACACTGAGTTTAGCTTCAGAGGTGATATTGCATCAGATTACAGTGTGGCTGGGTTTTGTTTTTTTTTTTTCTTGGTGACACGTCAGTGAAACAGAAACTAATACATTGGCATTTCAGAAGATGTTTCTTCAGAGGGTTAAGCTTTCAGAGAAGGTTTAAAGCCCCTTGGTGTGAAAGTGACCGTTCTGTGTAGTTCTCAATTCAGGCAGATTTATTTTATTATAGAAAAAATGTTAGCGTAATATTTTGATTTAGAGTTACATATATTAGACTTTTAGAACATAAATAGAAGCTCTGTATGTGGAAAAAAATTAAAATTGAACTTGAAGAAGTTCATTATCTTCATATTCCCAGAACTTCATTAGTTCCCTGACTTACTCAGGGCTCAGGCAGTGTTTGCTGAGTGCTCTGTGTGCTCATGAAGGGGCAGTTGTTACCCTGAAAAGTTTGGTCATGGGGCGTTGAACATAGGATTTGATAATGCAGGAAGCACAAAACCATGATGGGTTTCATGCAGTAGGCTGTTCTTGAACAGAAAGTGAGGCTCTCAGTTGAGCTAATACTTTTTTTGAAAGGGAGTTTGCGTTCTGTAGAAAACTGCCTTTTTGTGGTAAACCAGGAAACTTTTTTATAGGGAAGAGTTCTTCACAGGAAACCGTTTTCAGACCAGCTTTAAAATACACTGATAGTAGAGACCACTTACAGTTTTTCTCGTCATTTGTAAGGAAACTAAATTCTAAACCATCAACATGATGTGAGGTTTACTGAAAGCAGAAAAGATCCTTGCCTTTTAATCCTTTGCCAGTACCCTAGAAGAGGAAGAAAAGAAATTAAAATATAAATACTGGGGTATTTTTGCCCAAAGGTGGTAATGTAGAGCTTTAGCTGCTTCACTGCCTTCCTGTCCTCTCTGAAATTCTGCTTGCTGGTCCCATTTGTGACAGCCTAAAATGTTTAAAAATGTGCAGGACAAGGGGGGGGGAAACAGGAGAAGGTTACATCGGCTTTTTCCTGGAAAATGTGACACTTTCACCAAATACTGATAAAACAACAGCTTTTCAAGAGAAAGGAGAGCTTCCATTTGGAAATGGAAGCTGCTTGACCGAGTCGTGTGCCTTTTCCTCCTGGCCTGGGTTCGTCGGGTGGACTTCAGTTTCTTCACCGGAATGACTGTGCCTTGACATGAAGCTATGTTGGTAAACCAGAGCAACAGTCTGGGCTGCAAGCTGCATGCAGAGAGAGCAGCAGAAGGAAAGTAGAGGCACGGAGCTGCAGTGCCCATGAGATACAGCAGCAGTGAGTGGATCTAGGATGGTACGTTTGGGTTTTCATCTTGTAGACAAAAAACCAGCCTTGTGTTCCCAGTGATGCCAGCTAGTAAGCAGCGCTGGCTGAATTGTATGCTTGCCCTCTAAGCCGTCTTTCAGCATACATGCAACCTCAGCATTTATTAGTGTTAAAGCAAAACAGTGTCAGCAGGTACTTTGTTAATGTGATGATGGGTCTCTGTGGATCGCCCTGTATTTGGCTGTGCAGAAGGCGGGTGCAGAAACTGCCTACCTGGTATCATTCCCAGCCTCTGCTGGAGCAGCTCAGGTCAATTTGTGTAGCAAATCAATGGCTGGGCTCGTGTTAGCATGTAGGATTTCCTGATTCCTTGCCTTTTCCCTGAACTTGAAGAGCATGGTAATTTTGAGATAATTAGCGCTTTTAATTAAAGAAAAAAAAAGTATTTGCATATTTTTCATTTTGACAGCCATTTGTTCAGCAGTCTCAGCCCAAACAAGCAAAAACATCTTTATAATAGGTGAATAAACAACTTTGTTGATGTTCTTGGTTATTGGCAGTTGCTATAGCAATCAGCTGCACAGATGCCCCTATAATGGTTTTGGTATGTGGCTGCTCGCCACATCAGTCAGATAGGAGATGCATCCTCCTTGCTCATGGAGATCATAAAAATATCTTAGATACACATGTACCATACAGTTGGGTTTTCTTGGTACGTGGGATGGTAAAAGTTCTACGTCCGCGTTTTTTTTCTGTAGCAGTACAAGGTTTGAATCAATTCCCTGTTCCATGGGATAACTCCACGTGAAGAATTTTTTGTTACAGCTTGGACTGGTTGGTTTCAAAACAACACAACCGTGTAACTATGGTGCAGGAAACCCATTTTGTAAGGTATTTTTACGACCATGAAGCTGTATTTGAAGGACGGAAAGGAGTGCGCTTCCTTGTTCTTCATAGAATCATAGAATGGCTTGGGTTGGAAAGGGCCTCAAAGGTCATCTCGTTCCAACCGCCAGGTTTCTTAACCTGAAACTCACAACTCCATGAGTGTTTTAGTGTGGGCTGGTTTCTTTCTGGCTCTCAGTAGTGGTTTTTCCTGGATTCCAGAAGTTTTCCACTGATTCTAAATAGTGTGTTTGCAGACTGCCAATGGTGCGTGCTTCCCTCTGTGTCAAATGATGACTTTGCACGTAGCAAAATCTTTGCCTCCAGTGAATGGGAGCATTTCTGGAGCACTCAGCCCACCCAAACTCAAGCCAATTGTGCTTATTTCTCTATGAGATCCTTGTGCACACGTGAGGGCTTCCAGGTGTAGCTGGTGCTTTCATTTAAACCTCTCCTTGCGTGTTCAAACAGACCATGATGTGGCTATCAGTAGCAAGTCCGTATTCCTTAGGCAAGAGGAAATCCTATGGAAAAACCAATTATTAACATGATGCGGTAGAAATTCAGGGACAGAAAGGACAGGAAATGAGGTTTGGGTTTTTTGGTTGCTGTTTTAATTTGATGACATAGTTTGTAAAATGTCCACAAATTAAATTGTGGGCTTTGGTTGTATCGTGAATATGAATTTTGGTTTGCTGAATTCCGCTTAGATGGGAGATCTGCTTTGGGCTGTGGGAGAGCTGTGAACAGAGTACAAAATGGTTTGGGGTGGATAGATGAGGAAGTGCTGCCTGTGAAGGAGAGTTTATGTCAAAATACATATTCAGAAAAAAAAGAACAAAGTAATTTCAGCTGCAAAGTGTATTGTGAGGCCTTCGTATGACTGCTTGACTATAATCTCATTAACTCTAATTTTAATTGAATATGGAGACACACTTAAGCTCTGAAATTTAGGTCCAAATGTTTAAAAAAATAATAATGAACATTGTTCCCATTGAGGGATTTGGTTCAGGATTCAAAGCCAGGCTGGATGGGGCTTTGGGCAACCTGGTCTAGTGGGAGGTGTCCTTGCCCATGGCAGGGGGGTTGGAACAAGATGATCTCTAAGGTCCCTTCCAACCTGAACCATTCTATGATTCTATGATCTGCTTTAAATGCATTTGGGAGTATTTGCAGTGCCTCGTGTAGGCTATTACAGGAATCTGAGTTAAGTTTCACACATGGTCCCAAATGGGATCCAAACACCTCTATGAAACCATTGCAGAGAGACGCCTCCAGGAAGATGATTCACAACATTAGATATCTAAATTAGTTGTCAAAGGAAAACTGTTTAAATACCTCTGATTCAGCCTTTTTCCCCCTCACTGTGTTCTTCCCACAGAGATTTACCCAAATCCGCTCACATAAATCAGTCATTTTCAGTGTTTGTTTTGCTGATTGTTTTGGCCTTCAATACAAGGCAATCTACCAAAGTGCAATTATTTAAGTTTTTATTTTTTAATGTGGCTCTTCATGGTTAAGTTGAAGAACCCAGGATTAAAAAACGCATAATGTGAATTAAATGTGGCCCTAAGACAGTAAGTGTTTGTGTTACAGCAACAGTATCACAGGTTCATTTCCTTTGTATATCTTACTTCAGTTTTGCAAACTGGGATAGGATTTTTCCAGGTTTTTCTGTATACTTTTCCTGAGGCTTTTGTTTCCAAAGATGTAAATTGAAAGGGATGACATTTCCAGGCAAAGAGAAGAAATGTTTATTTTAAGAACACACAAGTACCAGTTACAATATAGCTTGTTGATTCCAGTTGCCAGAAAGGCTTTGCTTGGAAGATGAATGTGAATTTGAAAAGGACACTGTCAAAGTAATTGGGCTTTACAACTTACTCCTATTATCCAAATCTTTGCTTCAGACTCCTCTGTTTTGCCTTTTGAACAAGCAGTAGCAACATTTAAGAAAATTAAGTTTGCAGCGTTTCGGTGCCTGTGGGAAGGTATTTTCATTGGGTTTGTACCCAGTATGTTATTTTATTTTTGTCTAACTGTTGCATGCCTAGCTGCAGACAGTGTGCTTATAGAAGAATCAGAAGTGGAAATTAAATATCGTGCTGCTAGATAACATGGTAATGCTGGGGTTTTCTCCTGTAACTGCGGCCATGTCCTGCTTTCCACCAATCTTTTATTCAGTGTTTAGAGATGTGAGATTTGCAATCCTTCTTGTGGTATATTTTTACTACTACTATGCTTCTTGCTCTGTTTTCCCATTTGGTTTTCTGTATTTCTGAATGTGTAGGTACAAAGGCTCATAAGTATATACGTTCTCTGTCAGTTTTGGTTCACACACACTTCTGTGAATATATATTCCTCAATGAAGTTTTAGTTCTGCTGCAGACGCAGTGGATTTCTCCCACTTTATCAGTGGCACTGTTAGTAGAGATCGAAATGGAAACTTTTTCAACTAAAACCAGCTGGGATATCATTGATCAAGATAGAGTTCAACCCAGGAAAATGTGGTGTAAGTAGTAATTGGAGCTGCAATAGAGCTGAAATGATGTTTTTCTTGCTGCTTGTTTTTAGGATATTTTATGAGCTGTTCATTCATTCCCTTTCCCTTAAAAATATAAATTTCTTAGAGCTAGTGCTAAAGATGGTTTTAGGCTGCTTAAACAACAGATATAAAGGTTATCATTTGTTCTTTCAGAGAGTATTTAATATATTAGGAGTTTGTAGAAGGGGAAATACGACTTTTTAAGAAATTTGCAAATCAGTGACATCTTTTTGCCTTCATGTGTTACACTTTACATTGCTGTTTATCAACATGGAACGAGAATGAGAAAAAAATGCCCTTGCAAGACACTGGATTTACGTTTTAAGAAGAAAACCCGCTACAAAGACCCTGCTGTTAGCTGCACAGAAACGAGCATTTGATGATGAGTTTCAAAGGAAGCAGATGAAGTGGTGAGCGTGCTCTGTGTTACTTGGCACGTGTGCGGATTCAGGCAGTAAGTCACAAAGACACAGATAAAATATTGTCAGAGAACTGGCTTTGTTGCATCTGTTTTGATGACAAAGATCTAACTTTGAATTATTCTGACAAATTAGGAATGCAGTTTACACCAGCGAATATTTTTCCCCTGAATTTAGTCAAAACTACTTGCCTTGGCTGTCTCCTTTTCAATACTTACTCTGCATAACCAAGTTCCGGAGTCAGCTCTAGAAACTGAATTAATTTTCCTTCTAAAATGTACTTCAAATACCAAAACTAACCTGTATTGAATACCCACGTGTCATCAGTCACTGTGATTCTCGTAATGTGCAGAGTCTGTCTGCAGATGGGAGGGAGGTGGTCATGCAGTGCCAGGAGACAAAAGTTATCTCCTAAATATCAACTATCATGGCATGGTCACTGTGAGGATATTTTGAAGCAAGAAAATGCTTTTTCCAGTCAAATGCATTTTATTAGCACGTTCTGTCATTGATCCTGCCTTTCTCAGTTGGCCAAGTGGATGCTACTGATTTTCACTACGGCTTAGTACATACATGGTTCTGATTTTTCCCATTTTTTTCTCTCTGTGATTCTTTTCCATTCTCTCCCCCATCCCAATTACTCCTTTCCAGTGTGTGCCCATAGTTTTTATACTTTTCTTTATAGAAGAGTGATACTAAAACAGTATTACAGCAACCCTAATAAATACAGAGCCTGTGTGTATTGATTACATGGGATCTGTGATTGTAGATGATATATATTTATGTGTGTGTGTGTATCTATAAAACATACATACACATTTATAGTGTGTGTATATATATGTACACATACACAGAGGTGGTTGTACATCTTTGGCCAGTTTACCTCTCTACTGCTGAATATTAAAAGCTCTGTGACAAATTCAGACAGCTGCTTTTTTATTAATTAGCATTCTGGAAACAAGAGTAATGTTCTGTCTTTGCTTACTCACTTTTTGAAAGATCTTTGCAGCTCCTCCTGCATTACACATCTGTTCCTTGAGCTGTGGTCAGGTTCTGTGTATCATACAGTACGTTACCCCAGCTGTTCAAAGGGGTGCAGGGCACCAAACATCAGCGTGTGTAGCTCACCATATATCAGACTTCATGTTGAGGTACAAAAAAGAAGCTGTTTCCTTTAAAAAAAAATAAAGAAAAGGAAAGAAAGAAAGAAAGAAAGAAAGAATAATAAAACTGTAGCAGCACAAAAGGTTTAAAGAGTTTCTGTCCATTGGAAGATTGACAGTAACATTTAACCTATCTGCACATAGAAGAAATTGTAGATCTAAGTTGCTTTGTTGTTTGTTTTTTTTTTTCTAAAACCTGAACCAGAATTTTTACTTCTAAATACATGCATGCACACATATAAACTGCTATGGCTTTTAGCTTTAGCAGAAGAAAACATAAGTGCTCATCACAAATTCAGTCCAGGGCAGCTGTTCTCTGGGTGTTCTGTACGTTCTCGTGCTGAGACAGAATTCACGCGCACCGTTTCTTGTCTTTATGTGGACAGAATCCAAAAGCATCTGCAAAACCACATCTGCAAGATGCGACTTGGAGGTATGGTGCAGCCATCACAGTGAAGAAATGCCACCTCTCAGCCTGTCCCTTGAAGGCAGAGCCGCTTGGTGTGGTCCCAAGATGCCTGTGCATCCCTGCTGCTGTCCTCCACCTGCCCTGGCTGTGAGGTCGTAAGGATTTTGGCCATAGTAAGCACAGAGCCATGAGACCACGTAATCGGCATTTTAAAGTATTGCCAAGACTACATAAAACTGTGTTTTGTTTTCTCATCATTCAGAAAAATTAATTCTTTTTTTTTTTTTTTTTGATGGTGGCACTTGGAGTAAACATGATAGTGTTTCAAAAAGCACGGTAATACATTGTTCTTATGGGGCAGCAAAGCTCCTGAGGATACGATGGTTTGATGTTGTGCATGTTTTGTTCAGTAAACATTTTCAGCATTCCTTTTTCTTTCCTTGAATATTTTTCTTGCTTGGTTTAATGCAGCATAACTTCCTCTAAATTTAGTGGGAAGTGTAAATGTATGTAATGCTTTTTCTGTGGTTACAAAATACATGTAGCATTAAGTTATTAAAGCTTGACTTTAAACTATGTCTTGGGCTAATGATTTTACAGTATAATTGCTTTAGTTAATTTGAAGGCAGGTATACATACAGCTTATTCCATTTTGGCACTATAAAGTTTGCCATTGGTATTATACCTCATTTTTTATATGATTTACATAATTTGTGAAACAGATTTAATATTTTGTGTGTGAGCTAATTAGTTTCTGGTTTAGAGCCTGCATTGTATGTTCATTGGTTTTTGAACACCTTTTACAGTAGCACAGAAGGTCATTGTCGGATCTAAATTCTTTGTAGAGCAATCAATCCCGATTTAATAAAATAAGTTGCATAATTTTTAACATAATTAAATTGGGTTCCATGCAATTGTTTTCAGCTGTAAATTTGCTGAATTGGAAGAAATATAGTAGTGATGTGTTAATTACTCTTTCCCTTGTTATGGTGTAGTTCTAGGTTGCAGGACTTCGGATGAGTACAATTTTATATGCACCTCGAAGGAGCTCTTAGGGGATGTCCTACTTTTCCTGCTGGAGGTGGGGGAAGCAAATGAGCATTTCTAGTAGAATTAAAAAATCTTTCTGCTTCGCTTTCAGAAGATTCAGTGTTAACGCATCTCTTTGACACCATTTCCCAGTACCTGCCAGATGACAGCAATACCAGCGCTTACCAAGCAGTGATTTCTTGAGAACTTCTTGCACTAAAACCACAGCAGGTGGGGGTGAGTTGGGGTGGCTGCACTAAAAACTGAACCAGGGGCACGTTCGGGAAGTCCAGCTCCTTTGTGCACAATAAGCATCTTACATCTCACACCAGCCAAAAGAAAAAAAAAGGTTCTTTTCCTCTGGTATGTGATTGCTACATGAGGGCACACGCTGGTTGTTTTCCTCTCAAAGGAATTGTTTTCTTGGCTGCCGCCATCCCGTGTTTAATAGCACTGTGTAGCTTTAGCGGCTCCTGTCTTATTAGGAGTCTAAACAGTCTCCTGTATCCTTTGTGTCAAAATGAGTGAAGGCTTTGGAAATCAGTTTGGTATTCATTGGGCAGGAAAAGGGCTTTCTCCAAAGAGGCAGCCCCTGCAGAAAGGGGACTTCTCAAGTGAAAAATCTGCATGAACAGTTCCTCACTGGAAGTTTTCATATCCGTTCCTTCCGCTAACTCAAAATCTTAATTCACCCAGATTATCTCCGTACACAAATATTTTCAAATTTGGCTTTTCTTTGTCTTTTATACCCCTCTTTTTACCTGCATAATATGTGCTCAGGCATTGTTTTAATTCATAGAATAGTTGCACTTAGAGGTAAGTTAATGAGACAGAACCAGAGTACAGGGCAGGTCTTTCTCTTCCCTGTGTGCTGTTAGGAACTAGTTCTGGAGTTAAAAAAAACAATAATCATAAACCTAAAACTCAATCAGCCATTAAGCAAATCCATATTTTGTAGGCCAATTGCTAGAATTCGTACTGCATGTATAACTCTGGATCTGCTAAAGACATTTTGTGCTGGAAGCAAGTATTTACACTTGCTTTGGTGCTCTCTGTGTGCAGCTGATTTCATTTAATAGCGATCAGAGCAGTCTCTCACAGTTTCTGCATGCTGATAGGTGTTTTTTGAGCATTTCTAAAAACTGTCGATGAAGGCTGTGGTTTTCTGACATGTTTACGTGTGTACAGCGCTATGAAAAATAAAGTGGGGAAAAAACCCTGAGCTTTTATTGTATTGCTTCTCAGCACAGAACTGTTAGACCTTTGTAATAATACCAGTGGAAGCCTTTAAAGCATTTATTTCAGAGTGGGAATCCTGTTTCTCCTACTTTAAACAATTAGATGAAGTGTAATCTCACTTTCTTCCTGTGGAATGCCACACTTTTATTGCTATCATTTATCAGTTGCAAGATGTAAATAAGACGTAAGCTTGGGAGTTGGACTCGAATAAAACCAGATTGTATTGATTCTTGTGTGGTGCAGAATGAAACAGAAAATCATCTGACATCCCCCCGCTGGCCATTGAAGCAATTTTTGAAGAATAAAGGCTGCATATGTACAATATAAATTCCTTATCTTCTTTACTTGAAATACGCTTGCAGTTTGAAAGTCTGAAAGCTGATAAAAATCGCAACTAATTGTGTGAGATAGTACCTATTATTTTCATTATGGACTTAAAATGTGGGATATTGTGGTGTAGGCTAAAAGCAGCTTTGGAGTAAGCAGAAACTTTGCAGATGTTCTGACAATGTATTGATGGATGCTTTACAAAAAACAAAACTTTCACATCACCGACAGCAAAGAAAAACAGAGTGAAAAACTGAAAGTTTGGCCATGTAGCAAGTTAATGATTTTCTTTTTAAAAAAAAAAAAAATCCCATCCCCCAGCACTGTTGGGGAGACAAGACGGCTGCTGATTTCTTAAAGTCTTAAAGTTAGCTGACCTCCTCGCTGAACCCGACTTTAATGTAAACATTTTCTTGAGATGGTTCGTAGCAGGGCCAGCAAATCTGGAGAATATTAGCGGCGCTGTGTTTGCGGGAAGCAGGAATCCCTTGGTAATTCTCAGGAGCTCTTTTCCAAGCCAAGGCAGCCTGAGACACAGTTGTGTTTTCAGTTTTGCAGGGTTCGTTGGTAATGCCCTGTGTATCTTTTTAAAATGTAATTAGTAAGACACATAATTAGTTTTTGCTTTGAAGTAGAGTTTTTTTACTTGCTTTAGCTCCGTTAAAACTCTTTATCTCCCCCCCACCATAGGTAAATAATATGATAGCGTAATATTCCTGTTGCTTTAATAGTTGGCGTTTTAGCATTGGGATATAAATCCAAACGAGCAAAATCAGAGCACAGCTTCCTTTGGGTCACCTCTCTTTGCAAGAATATTGAGTTTGTGAGCATGTTGAGTTCCGTTCATGTTCCACGCTGAAGTGCAACGCACGGCTGCTGACTTAGCCCCAATATTTTAAAGAAAAGCTGTTGCGCATAGAGGAGTTTTTGGGATGTTCTCTTGTGCTCATTCTGTTCAGCATGAATTGGTTGTAACTATTCACTGTTTTTTGATCACTTGGAGTATTTTGCAGGTAGCAAGTCAGGGCTGAATTTCTGAATTTTGCTTACCTGCATGCCATTTGCCCTTTTAAAGGCAAAATGTGCTTATAATGGATTTGGTGCACATGAGCAGCAGTTGCACGTGCTGAAACAGAATATAATCCTTAGCACTTACTGAGCTCTTTTTGGCTTCAGAGCACTTTTCACCCATTACTTGATCTTCCCACCATCCTGATGTGCTAGTGGGCATCACTCACATGTGCTTATTGCACCTTAGCACACACTCTGCGTTCTCTTACTCTGTAAAATCTTTTTATCACTTGCACAAAAAAGAACCGTAGAATCATAGAAACATTAGGTTGGAAAGGACCTACAAGATCATCTAGTCCAACCAAAAGCATGTTTACCCATAAGGAACCTTTGGTTCCCTTACTGTCCCCATCTGGTAGTTTGCTGTCACTGTTGTGTTTTGACCTGTACTCCAGAAACTGTGTTCAATCTGTTGACCTACTCGGGGGGAAAAACTTGATAGAATTTGATATCGACAGAAAGAAACTGTGTGTAGTTGATTCTTCTTCTGTGCGAAAAAAAAAAATAATAATCATTTTTTGAATTCAGGCAAAAATCCTACAGTTCTTCCATTGCAGGGTATCTGAATTCAATTTTTCACTTCCAACACGAAGGCAAAGTGGTGGAAAACTCTATCTCTTTCATTTAAAATATTGAGCAAACCTGCAGCAAAAATAAATGATTTAAAAAAAAGTAAAAACCTTAAAGCCCAAAACTGCCACTTTCTGCTTTTATTTTTTATTTTATGGGTATGTACCATTGTCATCCTGATCAGAACTCCCATGAACAGAACCAAAGTGGGACTTTGACAGAGTCAGAGCAGAACACAGGCAGAGCATTACCGATGGGTTTTTTTGCTGGGTTTTTGAGATGAGTTGCACCAATTAATGACTTTTCTCTTGTCCTTCTACCCCAGCACTCTCTATTCCTTTACCATGCCATGCAGTCCTAGGCTCTGGAGCAAGGATTCTCTTCCATTTATTGTTTTTGGAGGCTATAGGGTGCTTTGAGCACACTGGACGCTAGTTGGAGCATGTGCGACTTCCTGACATATAAATAATAATATGAAGGCTTTGTGTTATTGCATAATAATTTGATTGACATGTCTCGCTGTATTTTTTTCAGGTTTTGATTGCAGGTGTGTTTAATTGGTGTTAAAACTGGCTGTTGTGTATGTTCTTTGTCACAGCTTGTTTAATGCCTCGTGTTTGCAGTTGTCCTCGTTTTACCATCTTGAAAGATGGTTTCCATTTAGTTCCTTCAATGTTTTCCACAGTTTGTTTTAAAACCCACAAATTTAGCTGAAGTGTTTGCTTTTTTACTTAAGAATGTTAACTTTAGAAATAAAATATTTCCTGTTTATCAGCAAAAGTGTTTCTTCCCACTTGCTGGCACGATTGCGAAGATGGATTTTTTATTTCCTTCTCTTACACTGCCTTTCTTGTGCTAAACATAATAAACCCTGAGCAATGATAAAGCTTATTTAACCCAAATATACCTGCCTCACCTCAAATAAATACAAAATAAATTGGGCAAAAGAAAGAGATAATATTTTTGAATCAGTATACAAACATTGCTCTCTGTAAGATATTCATTGTACTGCAATAAATGGGGAAAATATATTGAATTTATGCACACATGATTGACTTTTCATACAGTGAACCCAGGTTAAACATCTTGAATATGGAATATGAATAGAGCTAACATTTTCATATGAAGCAATAATGAAAATGAACAGAGCTCCATTTCGACTGATAGCAAAGAACATTTGATACTCCAAGGCATAAAATGTGTTTAGTACTTGGGTTTTGTTAAGCTTGACAGAAGCCAGGAAATGGGACAGTACAACCGCAGCATAAAGGCTTCTTCTGTACCCGATGACAGACTCGAGGATGTAACTTGGTAAAAACAATAATGCCACCCGACCGCTCTCCATTCCCTACAGTAAAAGGAGAAGGCATTCAGGGCTGCCTGTCATCAATGGGTCCGTGTCTGAAAATATCAATCCTTGGGACGTGTGTTTTGTTCCCTGTTCGGAGCCTGGCGCCAGGCTGCAGGGAGAGGGGAGGGAGGAGAGAGGCAAAGAAACCCTTTTTCCATGCATTTTGCAGGGTGGACAATTTGGGTGAATCTGTTCTGTAACAGCCCTGGATGAAACAGGCTTTAGTGGGGGTAACGGGAAGGATGTGCCAGTGTTTTCCTTTTGGACTGAAGCACGTGGTTTGCAAACCAGCAGCACAATATGCTCTGGGTTCCTATCCCTGGCAGCCCTCTCCTCTCCCTTGTTCCCCCTGATACCTTGCTCTGAGCCTTTTTGACAGAGAATAACAAGGGCTGCATTTCAGGAGCTCCTTCCTGCAGTGGTTTCGGTCCCCAGTGAGCTTTCCTTGGTGAGTCTGTGTTACCATTTGATAGGCAGAAAATCAGCAGTCAAAATATGCAGGTCATAGGAAAACTGCCTGAAACCCTTTCCACTCCCTGCCCACCCACCCCTCACTTTGAGCAGAAGTTCAAATTGCTCTTTCTTTGCAGCCCCATAAATGCTTTTGTTTTCCTACTGGTGACCCTGTAAATGCTCTTGTTTAACACGAACTGTCATTGAAGAGTTGACCTCTTATTTGTTTTTAGCGTTTTAAATTAAACACCTAAAGGTACCTAAAGATCAACTTAGAGAAAAGCTTGGCACAGCAATTAGGGTTTGATGTATGAGTCTCTCCAGTCCGTGTACATGCAGCAAAACTTTCCTGAAGAGTCACACAAGGGAGACAGCTGTCTGATAGCTAACACGCAGCCCGTAGAGCTCTCAAGAAACATTTGGCTTCCATTCAATTAAAATAGGCTCTTAATTGATCCTGTATGAACCCAGAATGGGCACTTTTTTTCCTTTTTTCAAGGAGATGGAGATAGAAATAATTTAATAGAAACCTGTCAGCTTCCAAGCTCCGGGTGTTTTTGGGCTGTATGTGCTGAAAGGGCATTGTGATGCATGTGGGTTCATCATCACAATGAGGATGTACATTAAATATATAGGACTTTCCAGTTAAACCAGAACTAGTCCTGTATTTAGTCCCTTAGGACTGACCTAAAATACCTTGGTATTGTGTATTTGAAATAAAGATGTCTTATCAGCATCCAGGAGAGTGCCCACTTCTGCACTCAACTAAAAGTTGAGCCAAGGGAGGTTTAGGTTGGATGTTAGGAAAAATTTCTCCTCAGGAAGAGTGGTCAGACACTGGAGCAGGCTGCCCAGGGAGGTGGTGGAGTCACCGTCCCTGGAGGTTTTCAAGAAATAGGTGGATGTGGCACTGAGGGACATTAGTGGCATGGTGGTAATGGGTTGATGGTTGGACAAAATGATTGTAGTGGTCTTTTCCAATCTTAGTTATTCTATGAAAAGTGACCCATCACCTTCAGCCACTGAGCTGAAGAAAGATCCTGGACCACATATCTTTGCAGTGACTCTTCTCTGTTTTGGCTTGCATTTCTTAGCAGGTTTCTCTGTTTTGCAAATTCATTATTATGAATAAGGATTCTTAATTCAAGAGCCCTCTGAATTTTAGTTAAGCCTCTGGCTGACAAGTGAGCATCCTTCTTGTATCTTTTCATCTCA
The DNA here is from genome assembly GCA_013396635.1 of Penelope pileata. Lineage (NCBI taxonomy): Eukaryota > Metazoa > Chordata > Aves > Galliformes > Cracidae > Penelope > Penelope pileata. Next base: position 73,925 of record WBMW01004103.1, on the reverse strand, counting down.
GTTTGTTCATCTGTAAAATGGGTCTTCTATCAGCTTGGTGTGATGTAACACTTAAAAAATGCACATCATACACTACTGTGTTCTGCAAATAAATAGAATATTCTGTATAGAGTATCTGCTGCTGTGTGTTGGGAGTATATGTTAAATTTCTATGGCATAAAGGATGTATAAGGGACAGTACCATTGTGGAGTTTGAGTGGAGTGAGACTTTTGGCCCATCAAGATCCCCTACCTCATTTAGAAAGCCCTTCAATAGCCCACATGGCTTAACTGTTGGAGCTATATTTTCCAAACCAAAAAATTCAGTGAGACAACACAGCAAAGGGAGAAGGCAACCAAAGGTTTTGTTGTGCCATCCTTAAATTGCTTGTTGTTGCCTGCAGCTGTAGAGCTGTGTTGCTGCCTTGGAGCCCCAAGCAGCAGCTGCCCCCTGGTGCAGCATCAGCCTTGCTGTGCCCGTTGCTGGCTCCAGAAAGAAGTTGAAGAACAGTTTTGCAATTAGAGCAGTGGGCAGGGATTCCGAAAATCAGGGTCAGGCTTGCTTTGTGACCTTAGGTAGGTCACTTCCTCCATAAATCACTATTATTACAGTAATATTTCGTTTCCTTCATCTTAGGTATGCCTTCTGTATTTGATTTGTAAACTGTTCTGACTTTGGGCTTTTCAGATTGAGTCTGAACAACACCTACCACGATGGAGGTCTGTGGTTAGCTGGGGTCCCTGAGATGCTTCTTTAATGAAAACAATCGTAAATTCAAAGCCACTATTATGCTACCTTATTCTTTTAAATGTTGAGACGTGAGGTTATACTTCACTTATACTTAGGTTAAGCTCTATGAATTCAGGAAGTACCAGCAGTGAGGCTGGACATATGATCTTAAGATGTCGTACAAGTATTACAGTCACAACTTACTTCTCAAGTATGGTGTCACTGATATTTGATTTTTCAGAACTCTGTAAATAGGAAAGGGTGCAGCATGGTGCCCACTCAGAACAGGGATTTGCTGGATCTCGATCCTGCAATACTGTGGTTTTGCTTGATATTTACATCCAGGCATTTCATTTAGTCCTTGGTGCAGTTTTGTAGATGCTCATTGTCTTGTATATATGAGATTCTCTTCTGCTTTAATATAAATTTATTCACTAGTAATATTGTATTTTACACTGAATGTTTCAAACAGAGGCCAGAGAAGCATTTTTGAAGAACAGCAGCGTTTTGATCAGCATCTGTCACATGAAGGGACCTACTGCTGAGGCCCAGTACAAGCGCTCTGTGTATGCCCGGTCTGCCCAGTGCTTCCCAGTTTAGCACTGACTGTGCCTTACAACCCAGCGTGTGTGCACAGGAAACCCCTGCTCATTCCTGAGCAGACCTAGGAAAAGAAAACAACGGGAGCAAGATGCCTTTGCCAGGGCATGTCACTCTGCCTGCTCTGATTTGCCAAGTACTCCCAGACGTGCAGGCATATAAGAATGGAACACATTGGTTTTTCTGTTCTAGCAGGACACACACAGGACATACACAGGACATATACAGACATATGCTGAACATCAGCTGGGCCCATCTCTGCTACCAAAGATGTATAATTCAACTCAGAGTGCTTCCAGTCTTGCAGAAGTTAGCAGGCATCCTTTTCATTGTCTCAGGGTGATTTTATAATGAAACATGATATTAAAAGACAAATATATAAACATTTAATTTTGGCTGCACACTAGCAGATTGGTCTTATAAATGACCAGAGTTGTGCCTTATGTCACAGCTTGCACGCACAGGGTGGGAGGTTTAATACTGTAGAAAAGTCCCAAAGCAGAAAATTGAGGCACAGAAGATGCTCTCGTAGATTTTGCGCAGAGACCAGTTTTGTTCACTATTGCTTGCTCTACTTTGTAATGAGTGACGCAAAAACCTGAAAGCCCTGACTTGTTTATGAAGGAAACCCTGCTCATATTTGGGGAAATACAGCTAATTAATGCATGTATGCACCTGGTAGAACACAGCTCTGACAGCCATGTACATTGTCACTTTCATTATTTTGTACTTCATTGAGTTTACATGGGTGGATTCAATGATACCATACCTAGTTTTAACCAAAAAAACCCTTCAAATCACCATTAAGAGAGGTTCTGTGAGTAGCTTCTACCTCTGCTCTGTCACCCACAGGGCAGCAGGTTTGCAGTTGCTTCTGGTTTTGTTCTGCTTTCCCATGATTTCAGCAGGAGTGAATGGGATTGCTAAACTTTTTTTTTTTTTAAAGGCTGTGACAGGCCAGACCTGATAAATTTTGACATGATAGGGAAAGCTATAACCTGCTGAAAATGGGGGTTGTAATTAAAATGTGTAGGCATCCTGAATTATAGCTGTTGTGAGTGTTCCAGCTGTAGTAATAATTGAAGACCTTTTAATAATTTTATATGTTCTTTTCTAGCTTGGCCTTGAGCTTAGGCAGGACTTCAGTTTCAAGATAATTTTCTTGTCCTCAAAAGTTAAATTACTTTCTTTAATATAAAGCATACAATAAGGAGTGCAATTGAAAAGCTGCATGCCCACTGAAAACCTGCTCTTTCAGCATGAGGCTCTGCTGGTTAGGAGCAGATCCAGAGGAACAAACACTCTTTTATTATTAGATGATAAATCCCTGATGCTGTATCACTGTTTTGGCTTTCAACCTTATTGAACTTTCAAGAGAAATGCCTTTGTTTATAACATCAACTTCCCAGTAGCATCCAAATATCTGTCACTGTGCTGCGGACTTGAATTTTTATTTGGTAGACTGTACAGTGTGCTGTATTGTTAATGGCATGTGTGATGCTATATGACCAGGGTCTGGCTTATATCCTGATGAAAAGCTGTAGAAGTAGATGTTTTTACCATTTTGATTGCAGAACTTCGATTGCAAATGACGGCTTCTAATAAGTTTTAATTAAAGGAGTTGTTGAATTAAGGTGGCTTCTTCTGAGTGCCTAAGAAATATAAAATATTACTTCTCCTGAAAGTTATTGAGTTTATTATTCCTAGATTACTTAAATGCTGTTGAGAATATGGCCCTGAGTTCAAAAAAAGTGGAAACTGTGCTTTAGAAAGTGTAACATACATCAAAATACCTAAACAAATAATATGCCTAGCACCTGAGATGTTATGCTAACAAACATTTTTATTATATCAATACGTTAGCCCACAATATTTGTTTAATATTTGTTAAGGTCTCAACTGTAACCAACCAGCAAAAACCTTCTGTGGATGGGAGCTTTGTAGCTAAGTTTAGCACATACTCAAGACCCAGCGTGCTGTAATGCCAAGAAATGTCATTAAAAGGCTTTAGAAGCTATCAGGCTTTAGGCAGTGTTTTCTGCTGCAGAGTATCAAATTGGTAGTGTACCGTAATTTGGTTTTTAAGTTTGTCTGTTGAATGAGTACCAATTTGTATAGATAATATATTGTGTGCTAAAGAGAGTGCTCTGCTTTTGTACCTTCCCTTCCATTAAGAAGATGAGACCTCGGATAACTACAAGTTTCAGATAATGTGGAATCAAATACGTTAGCGAGTCGTACTGTAACAAATCAGCACAATGACTATTTTATGTTTGAAGTGGAGATCATGTTTTGCGTGCCTGTAAATGCCTTGTTGGAAAAATCAATTCTGAGCATCCCCTTTCTCCACATTTTTATTCATTTTACCTCGACTGTATTTTGACACTGAAAGTTTCAGACTGCTCACATGCTGGGATTAACTCTTGACTTTTTCAAACCCACTCCGGATTTCCATCAGGATTGCTGAGGCTGACGTGTGCTTTTGAAGGGTGTGTGCTGTTCAACAGCATGCACAGAAGACATCTGAAAAAAAAGAAATCAAACATGTTGTACTGTTGAATTGTTTCCTCAAGCCGCCTTCCTAGACCTCAAACTCCCAATATTTTTGGACACTTCTAGCTTTTTGGCAGACCCAGAACAGTAACGCTGTAGCATCCTTCACAATAGGATTGACACCATGCATCAACTGGGGCAGGCAAAGACATAAAGAGGGCTTCCTGGAATGCCCAGAGAGCTCAAGGCACTTGGGGAAAATCATCAGTAATCCCCGTTTGGAGGAGGGTGAGAGTAAAGCAATAGTTGGGTCTTGCCAAGCACTGCTGAGCTGTTTGCCAGCAGAGCAGGGTCTTCAAATCTACTCGAAATAGGAAAGTTGATGAGGAAAGGAGATACAGGAGGGCTATTCCAAACCACAGGATTGAGGGAAGAGGTCTTAGAGAGAGATGTAACATGTTCCTTAGTTTGATTTATTTATATTTCTTTGCTAAGGAGACAGTCGGCTCTATTCCACAATAGATAGTCTTTGCCCTGGGTGCAATAAGCTTTTGCATTTTATGAAGGGATGTATTGGTAGCCTTGTGAAAATGTGACTGTGACCTATTTAGATGGGTTAGAGTGGGGTGCAAATCTCTGCACTAGGAAAAAGGATCATTTTCCAGCTGGGCAGAAAATCGCATTTCTTCTGTAATAGAACACAAGAGCTCATTGAACACCGGAGTGGGGGGGCTGAGCCGCCGGGGGAATGAAGTCTCCGCTTAAATATTCCATCAGATAGCAGAAATCCTGGGAGTCCGAGGAGCAGAATTATTGGCTTCAGCAGAACACCAAAAAGTTCTGCTTTTTCACACACCAGACTCCTCGGCTGCAGCGGCGGATTGTTTTTAGAGAAACTGCAAGATGCTTTCTGTGTATATTCTCTGGCTTAGTTGTTGAGCCCTGAAAATAAAGGGGCAGGTATTAGGTGTGAGCGTAGTAGCCCTGTACGAGCTGGGAGATGACTCCCAGAGATTCATGCATAGTTCAGGAAGTCTGCCTTAGAAACTGCATTTTTTGAAACAGAGGCTTCTTTTTCTTAGAAAATCAACTATTTGACCTAAACGCTCGGAGCTGGGTAGGGGAGCTGCCCTAAATCATTGATGATGGCACAGCACAATATTTGCGTCAATATTTTTGCAGCCAGGATCAGAACCAGTTTGCAGGGGGATGTAATATCTCTTCTTAGACCCAATGTTGCGGTCATAAAGATTTAAAAAAAACAGAAACCTGCAAGCCCATGTGCTGTGCACTTGTGTGCCCAGAACTGTGTTGGGCTTTTCCATCTACTAGTCCAATAGGAGATTGTTTCTCCTTAGGCAAACCTTTTTCTTCAAGGAAGTTCTTACAGATGATGGATATTTGAAATGTATTTTAAGACTTCAATAAGCTTTGCAAAGTCACGTTGTATGAAAAATACGAACGTGCAGGAGTTTGTGAATTTGGGCAGTGCCACATCGTTGGGCTCGTACAGGTGCTTTGAAGTGCATCAGGTATTAAATTGCATCGTGCAGGGTGGGCGCGTCTTATCTTGGCCTCATGCTAGCAACACAGCAGCAAACTTGTTGAATTCCCCTAAGTTATGGAAATACCTAGGGTAGAACCTAAACTCTGTATTACAAGTTTTGACACAACTCCCTTTCAGCCAATGGGGAACATATATTATTTTCTATCCTTCAAAGCTGCTTTTCTGTAGAGATAACATTGGCAAGGATAGCTTCGAAGATACGTGCTCACTCAGCGGAGGAACATTTCTGTATTACTCACAAAGATAAGACCGTATTAAGAACTTCCTTCGAGTTCTTACCAAAAATCAATTCTATCTTTTATAGTTCTCCAGAGATAATTCGTCCCTCTCCCCATCCTAATCCTCGGTGGGGGGGACAGGGGAAAGAAGGATGTGGTACAAAAGTGGATATACAATCTCACAGTCCTTTTGCTGTTGATTTTGAAGTTAAAAACAATACCTTTTCTGAAAGATAAGTCGAGCACAAGGTGATAGTCATTCCCACATCAGTCATAGCCCCGTGGCCAAAGCAGCTAACGGATTGCAGGGAATTAAACTGCTGTCTGCCTTAAGAAACTGCTTAAGTAGCAGTGGCAGGACGAGCTTGCCTGTCCTAAGGAGAGATGTAGGATGATGCTGTGGAGGAACAAATGCCAGCATTTCATTTTCTTCTTCATTTTATTTTATTTTTTTAAAGACATCTCTGCTAATCCAAGAAGAGAGAGAGGGATTCTTTCCCCTTCTGGTTGTGAGAGGTAGTGTCTGTAGAAAAGATACCTGATTAGCCAGATTACACCTTCTCTTAAGCAAAAGGAGGACTGGTAGGTTTCATGTTAGATTTCCAGTCTCATCCTGTATTTTAATTTTTCAGCTCTGTCGCCAATGTTTTGTGTGACAGTGACCATATTTAAATAGATTGTTCTTTCTGAGCTCAGTTTATTTTTATCTCTGTAAGATGAGACCACTGATTTTCTTTGCCTGTGCTCATTCTTGCAATCTGTAGATGAAGAGACTGTAAAAATACGTGGACGTGGCATGAGCAGATTATCCTGAAATGTTGGGGTTTGGTAATGGAAAATATCCAAAGCAGTGGATTGGCAAAAAATTATTATTCCTCAGCAAGAATGAATTTAGACTTTTATTCTGAATCAGGTACCTTGTGTCTCTAAATACATGCTATTCTTTAGCAGTCATAAAGCTTATTAATCATGTTGCTTGTGATAAATGGTATTTTTTGCTATTCTGTCGTTCAGCATGTCTGGTGTATGTCAAGGACAATATTCTTTTGCATTTGCTTAGCATATCGAAAATGGAAATAACATATTTATGGTTCCTCAGGTGTCCTGAACTAAAATCATTCCCTGTCCTTTCTCCTCCCAGTTCCTTACACTTTTCATGATGACTGATTTTTTTTTTGTTATTTTCTGATTTGCAGAAGGCATAGGTGCAAGTCCTGGCAACACCTTTCTCACTTAGAGGCTTAAGAAGATGTCCTTGTTCTTGCTCACAAATTTTATGGTTTGATTTCTTTCTCCTTGTAAGGCACATAGATTTTAAAAACAGCTTTCTGTGCAGATAGCTGAGTAAATCTTAGATTTTTCTAGGAATCCGTAATGGCTGGAGCACTAGATATTTATCCCATGGTAGCAGATGTTCTTTAGAGACCCATGAAGAATTTATGGCAAAAGGAAACAAGTTGTTATTGTATTAAAATTCCTAGTGCTTTGTTTTTTTTGTTACTTCAGCCCACAGTTCTGGAGGTCATTTTGATTGAACTTAATGAGTTCCTGGGTGTGCACTATGTACACCACCACTTTGTGTTTGTTTCTCTAGCCCAGAAATGGTGGAGGCAGGGAGAAAACTCAGAAATAAAATGAGAGTCTGATGTTTGCTAGGGTCTTACCAAGCCCTTGAAACAAACTCGAATATATGTGGATCTGAAGTTCTGTGTTAAAAGGTCTGCAAGTCCCTCCCAAAGAGGTGTTGGCCGGTCCTTTTTATGTCTCAGTGATATTTCATCTCTGAGAGGGATGTGCAGACATTATCTGAGGTTCTTGTCCTCTGTCTGTCCATCAGCTCAGAGCAGCGGTAGCTCTTTGTAGGCAGGGAGAGAAGGAGGAACTGAAGAGGAACTTTCCTTCTCCCAGCTTATTACAGAATAATACAGAATAAAGAGGCAAAAAACCAACAAAATTTAGAAGACAAACAAAGGAGTGATCTCTGCTGAGTCAAAGATGCCATTAAGGAAAAATAAATACATCTCTGACCCCAGCTGAATAAAGGATCCTCTGTCCTACTGTAAACTAAGAGATCTGAATAAGTCTTCTTAGATTTCTCCATGTCCAACAAAAGGCAAAAAGTATCTCTCTAACTGCCTTCTGAAAGGAACGAATGCTGCATGAGAATGTGAGATGTAATTACTTTTGAATAACTGCTGAGATGTGCCACATCTGAACAGCTTCTCATCACTGAGAGTATCCTTGGGCATTTTGTATTTTTTTGGATGTGCCTTAGAAATGGATCCACAGTATCTGCCGTGATGGGTATGAGATGGAAGGATACAAGAGTGGGGAGATTCCACCTCAATGAGTGCTCAAGGAGCAAAGCCTTGATGTGCACTAGGATGAAAAGGATAAAGGATGTGCACTATATGATGAAATAACCAACTCAGCAAGCAGTTCTCCCCATTCACGCTCTGGTTTGTTCCCCAGTTGCTTTGACCATGTGTCCACAGTCTCATCTCTCCTATCTTCCTGCTTTTGTATCTGAAATATCTGTTTAATGGAGCTCTTCTTTATCTTTTCTCCCTCTCCTTACTACTTCTTGCCAACCAGTGTTTCATCAGCTTCCCGCATTTTTTGTCCTTTACACTTGGCTTCAGTCTTGCCTTTGTCTGGCTAACAATTTCCTTCAACAGTTCAAGAAAATCCCAAATGACACAAAAAGAAAAAAGTGCTTTTGCCTCTTCTAGTTTTTATTTTTCTGCTTAGCGTTAGCAACAGAGAAAGCTTAGGATGAAGAACATGAGAACAGGAGGAGTTGTAATGTCTTCTCAGTTTTTGAAGGTGCAGGCAAGGAAGACCAAACAAAAGGAGACAAATAGAAGGATGAGATAAAACAGAGAATCAGAACAAAAAGAAGAAGCAATGAAATGGGGAAGAAAGTCTTTGTTGTTGTTCGTGATTTATTCATGCAGCAGTGTGGGTGACTGCAGTAATTTACAAATGTAAGTCAGGTCCCTGCCCCGCAGATTTACAATTTGAATTGGGAAGTGGGAGAAATTATTACACAAAACCTCCCACATTTCAATTTATTTGTCCGTAACGCATCCCAGAGCATATTTCATTTTGGGGAGAGTAGGTAATGACAGATTGTTGTTGCTAATAGGATTTGGGTCAAACTACTGCTTACTGTTTGGCACATAACTAGATTAATAGGGTGGGTGTTCTTCAAAATTACATGCCACAGCAGGAGGATAATCCCCTCCCCACCGAATTTCAAGTCCCGTTCATCAGTGAAGGAGTTTGGCTGAGCGTGCTCTGCGACAATTTATCCATTAAAACCCAAGCTTCTCTACCAGTGCCTTTAATCCTAGCTCGGAAGGAGCTGCCTCGCCACGGCTGAGCACACCTCGTTCTGCCTGAATCTCTAGAATACTTTGATAAATGCTATTGGTAAATAGTTCGTGCTCACTCTCATAGATAAATCTTCCCTTCACCTCCCAACACTCATAAAGTCATGGAATATCCCAGGTTGGAAAGGACCCATGAGGATCATCAAGTTCAATTCCCGGCTCATGGAGTGCACAGCTGAAGGTGGTAAAAGTGGGAGTTTTGGGAAGCCATGTGGGAGCTTCGTCTGCATTAGCCAAGAGCTGGAAGATACTCAGGCAACTTAGGCTAAAAGTCCCAAACTACCAGTCTGGGTGGGCACTTGCAGGTTATTTCTGTCTACCAGAATGGCACTTTTAGAATTACAAGGAAGCTACGTCCAGAAAACAGCTTGTACAAGGTATTGCATGAGATCTGCTGGAGCTAGGTGGTTCGTGGACTTTTGAAAATAAAGGCTGTAGATTTTGTTTGACGGCATTGGCTTTAGAGCATGGGTTAAGAAAGCGCGACAAGAAGATGATCAAATAAATAATTGTGGATTAATTTCCCATCAACTGTAAATGCTTCTGCCATGGATGACAGCTAAGGGAAGTTTTGTATCTTGAGATGAAGAAGTTCTCTTTTGTCTGTAGCTGCTTTGGTCCTTGTAGAGCATCTTCTGGCTTCCCTGAGCATCTCGGTTCCCTCTCAGCAGGGAGGCACCTGGGAAGATGCGCTTCTTGGGTCCGTGAAATGGAAAGATTATGTGGGAATCCAACAACTCTAAAATGAGGGATTTCTTTTTTTATATCTGAGTGGAAAGTTAATGTTACGTAAAACTGCCTACTGAAAGCCAATTCCTTTGCTAAATTTGTTTTCATAGGGTTTTTTCATTTCTCCCATATGTCCAAGAAAAATATTACTTAGGTAAAAGACATTAATTCAGTTTAAATCAGGGTATCAAGCACTCTGAGTCCAGTGCTGATGTATGTGCACAAGTTTCTTGTTTAAATTGAGCCCACTGTTTACTGTCTGTTTCTCCACTGTCCCTGCTTTCCTATATAGAGGATGCTTATCTCGTAAACTGCTAGAAACCTAATTGCCAAGTACCATTTTTAAAATAATTTAGATGGAAAAGCAATATCCTGCAGAATTTTTGTATAGCATATCCATACAATCCAACTTGTGTGGAAACTTGATCAAAATAGATCCTTAACTTCTAGTTAAGGCTGATTAGGTTTTTAAAAAAGCAGAGTTCAATACAAGCCACTTCTCGTTTTCCTTCGCAATCAGAGCATCATTTTTGTTTTGTTAAAGGACACAAGTTGCATCCCTTAGATATGCAGCTCGGGCAAGCTTTCCAAAACAATTAGTGCATCTTTCACATGGTCTAAACTTGATTGAATAATTACTCAAATAATGGCCAGTAATGGAATACATAGGGTTATCTCTTGGCTAATCCTCAGGTAATGGAGTTGGTGTATCTCTGATTTTTCTCTTAGCGGTTCCCAGCGAACAGAAGACTGAGACAAAAGTGATTATGGGAAGTAGAGGGAGTCACTGGAGGCCAGCAAGGAAAAGGAGGCCTTATCTTAAGCAATTAATCAAGAAAACTCCTATTGTGGGACAATTATTCAAAGTTAATTCTAAAATAGCTTTAGAGCCTGAGGTCTTGGGGTTTTTTGTGTGTTTTGTTTTTGTTTTGTTTCAAGAATTTTGCCAAGGTCATTCAGAGCACTGGGGCGGACCTTGCATCAGAATGAAGGCTGCTGCATGCTTTACAGTGAGGGAAGCACAGAGCGCAGCCTCACTCCATCCTGGCTTTTGGTGGTTGTCAGAAGTGTAATTTTTAATTTAAAAAATAAATATTTCTGAAATGAGACAAAATTTTGAAACTCACATAATGTTTCGGACATCCAGGAAACGCTGTTACTTTGCATCCATTGTGAGTGATGGCAAAAGGAGCTGTCACAAACCATTTCACCTTCATGCACTCGGCACCCAAGCTGTCCTAGTGTACATGCAAGGCTCTGGTGTCTCTGAATGGCTCTTCAGTTCTTTTTCTGTGGTTTCTGCACTGCTTTTTGCTTAGCTCAGTTGTCTTAGAAAGGCTTGCAGCAACTGCAGAACTGCAGGATTGTTTCATGACTGCAACGGTGGCTTTGCAAAAGGCTTTTGCCTTTCAAGTTGTCCCTCAAAAAGCTCTCATTCTGTAAGAGCACTTAACAGCCTGCTTTGCTCAGTTTTAAGCCTCCGAGTTCCCTTGGAAGTGAGATTTATTCGAAGATGTTGCTGTGATCCATGAGGTCCTGCAGAAAGAAGCAATAGATTTTAGCAGCTGTCCCTGAAAAATTATAAGGTCACCGTAAAAAGCAGAGGTTTTAAATTGGATGTGGTTTAAATTTTCCTCCAGCCTCCTGCACTGGGCTCTGCTGGAGGGGGAAGCTGCCCGCAGAATTATTACTCAGCACGCTCACCCCATGCTCTCCCAGCACTTTTTTTTTTCCCAGCAGTGCTGACAGCAGCGTTTTGAACCTGACTTCAGCATAGGGCTGCACGATCCCATTCCAAATGGCTGCAGAGTGCTGCCAAGAAGCACTGCCATGTAGATGTATAGCTAATGTATAGCCTGAGTTTTCTCCCTTCCTATGGGCACCTCTTGCAGGGCAGGGCTGCAGAGGGAGGTGGACACACGTGTTCCCATATACAGAATAAAGCAGAGACAAAGAAAATCACTAATGGGATTTGTATCTGTAAGGAAAAAACTCTTAAAGTAAACATTTTCCTCTCTTTAAGTCTTGAAAGTATCTATTTCGGGGGTGAACCCTTCCCAGCAAATTTAATTTTGAGGCTTGTCAAGCTTTATTAAAGCCTTATCATCAGTGATTTCCTTCTCTGCTAGATCAAGAAGATTGTGTTTGTTATGGGATTCATATTGTGTCTCAGAATTCTTCCCAGCAGATGTGGGGTGTTGTGTTTGTACCGAGACGCATCCCTACAGCACAGAGCACTGAGGCTGTGTGCTGTCAGCACGAACTCGCTGAGATTTTGGATGCTGTTCAGACAAAGTGGTGAGCTGGAACTGTGTGGGTATTTCTGCGTTACCAATTGCTTAAATAAACACGCTGCTCTGGATGACAACAGTTTTCCTAATTGCTGCTGGTGTCCTTAAAGAAGTTATCTGATATACCCAATTCCTAGCAGCTGCAATATTTGGTAAACATCCCCGTGCATGGTGCATGTACATATATTAAGACAGATAGATCCTGCAGATGACTGTTTTCCCAACAGTGTAGATGGACTTTTTTCCATTTATTCTAGAGCACATCATCTGGTTGATGTTTTTATTTATCTCAATTCATACATTAAAAATAAGCTTCTCCCCCAGTCTTTCTCATCTATACAAAATATTTCTCAGCTTGGGAAATACTCCATTTCCCTTTCTTACTCAACGAAGACAATCAAATGTAAGGAAGAGTCTCGAAATAAATGCTCTGTATTTTTTTTCCCAGTGCCCAGAAGTAACCAAAGCACCTTGAAAAACACAGATATAGTTCTCGCCCTGAGCAGCTTATCATTTGGTTTTGAACGTGCCCTTGCAATTGCAAGTAATGCACGATAGGGAGAGGAGCAGAAAGACAATTAGTGGCCAAATGAGTTGGTGAACAAAGTTATCTGAAGGTGATACAAACACTGCTCTCCTTTTAACAATGGCAAAGTTGCTTTATTTGTGCTTCATAACAAGAGGGCTGGCGGTCTTTGACTTGTGTTGAGCCAAAGCTTCCTTTTGGTCGTGCATTTTTGCAGAAGCTGCACTGTGTGAGCAAATATAGAACAGCTTCATCCCAATACTAGCCTAGGTTTGCTTTTGAGGGAGCAAAGCAAGTCACAGGAGGGTGCACATAATTACAGCTGAATGCAAACCTCACCTGGTGAGGACTTCTTTCCTGTGCTGATGAATGTTGCCACCATCCTTTCCCTCCAGTTCTTTGGCTCTGTTGCAAAATAAGTTATTAAATAATCGCAGTATTTCCTTACTTCTCTATCTGAGTACATAGATGCAAATGTAGATGGCAGATCTGTGAAGGGCTCAAGCAAATTTAGCTGAAAGATATTAGGATGGAGAAAGTATGGGCAGCCCAATGTAATAAATACCTACAAAGTTCTTTTGCTAGGAGGTGTGAATAGTTGCTTCCTAAAATATGTTTTAAATTCTAAAGTTTTTTTAGCACAGGAATTTATTAGAGGTGGAACAGTGTATTTTCATATGCAGGACAGTAATATAGAAAAGGAAAAGTGCTGTAAAATCCTTCCAAGTGTTTATATATAGGTTCAGTGTATTTGTTTTTACTAACATTTGTGATACTTGAAAAGCTGGTTTGGAAAGCTCAGCCGGGAAGATTAGAGACGTGGGTGCAAAGTGAAAAGACTGACCGTCTGCTTCCCCTTCCTCAAGAAAAATACATTTAAACCCCTCATATTACACTTGAGAGTCGTTAGATGCAGATAATGCCACGTGGATTTGGGGTCTTTAGATCACAAATTCGATCTTTGCAAAAGGAATGATGCGGAATCGTGGTTGTAACAGAAATGTTGTCCAGAAATACTTACAGGAAGATTATTAAAATACTAGAGGTACTGACATCGTCTGCAAAGATCGACTTGTGTGTATTTCTTTAAAGGAGGGGAAAAACCCCTTAATGCTCTGTATTACCATAGCTAGTCCCCATTATACTATTGTAATCATAGCTGAAGCAAGAACGGTGATTAACGATGGCAATTTATTGTATCTGACGAGGGGAGAAAATAGGAGATGTTGTCGTTATCATAAATCATATCATAAATAACCAAAGAGAAGCACTCGGAAGGCTTGTGTGGTGTCAGCAGCAAGGCCTTTCAGGCACGTTAGCCCAGGATGTAGCCATAGAAACCCCAAAGTCATATTGTTATCTTAGTCTTGCTGCAGTTATGTGATACAACAGTATTAACATATAGATTAGGCCATTTATAATACTAGGTGTCATTTCAGGTTGGCTTGCTTATATAGCATTTTAGTTTTTTATTGTGCCGAATGTTAGGGAAACGCTGCATTTTTACAGGTCAGTGTATAGCCATTTATAACAGATCAGCTTCACACCTCTGTCAGTCTTGCTAATGTACTGTGTTATTGATTGGTTGTACCGCATGAATTGTCATTGCCTAATTACCTTGTCTTTGCTAATAATTTCATTTTTTGGAAGTCAAATGTTCCTTTAAAGAGAAAATCTCTATGCCTGCATGCGTACACCTGGGCAAGTTCCGCTCTGTTAAGGGCTGGACACCCCAGAGGGAGCAGAAAGTAGGATAAAAAGCATGCAGATGTGTCCAGATTTTGTCGTGGATGTTCCCTGTCCCCTGCTGCATATTCGGATTTGGTGGTGGTGTTCACATCACGCTGTTCTGCAGATGTCAGGGGAGAGGCGTGATTGCAGGTAACGGAGAGCAACACCAAGGTGACAAAATCAAACCAAACAAAGCCTGCCCCGCTGCGGGGAGGGAGCTGCCTGGTTCTCACGCGTGATCTTGCTCGATCACTTCCTACAGATGCTTCTGTGGTTGTTTTTACTTTACATCCAAAGTCTTCACAACAGCTCCAGATACATTAGCATAGCCCTGCTACGCACATGCATTTGGATATGTATTTGTAATCTGCAAGAACTGTTGATCCGTTGTGAAGAAGCCAAAGAGAAAATCAGTTCTCCCTCTTTGTATTCAGACAGAATTTTGCTTGCTGTATGCAGCACAAATGCAGGACTGATATTTTGTCAGGTCAGAGAGGCTGTGAGTGCAGCTGATAACAATCTGCCAACTGTGTTTTTCTGTCTTCAGCAGGAAGTTGGGTGTGTCGTTTTAAGAATCTTGGGTAGTTGGGCTTGATAAACATTGCATATTCTAAAAAATATTATAATGAGGACCGCCACTTGTAAGTATTTAAAACTGTTTTTCTCATGGCATCCAGTATCCTAGAGCAGCACTGGGAGCTAAAGCAGCACATTATGCTGTACCTGAAGCCAAGATCTGATGCCCGATGAGGGATGCTCTGTGCTTCTCTCCTCTTCTTTCCCACACCCTTAGGTTTATGTGAGCCCAAGATGGGCTTTTTGCTTTGCCAAGTGAACAGAAAAAACTAATTTATCTCTCTGATTTCCCCTCCCACCTGGTCTATTTCCGTCTGAGTTTGCCAGTTAAGTCAGTTCACTATGGAGAAAGGTGACGATAGAAGAAAGGAGGTGCAGGGCTTCTCTCTGCTAGCCCAAAAGTTTTTGTAGTAGCATCACAGACCAGATTGATGATTTGAGTTCAAACTAACAGATAATCTTTCTTATTTTAACCAGGATTAGTTCCACGTTTTCATGCAATAATGCTTTAAACAGGACATAACAAGGAATGGGATTGTATCTCTTTAAAGCAATGCTACGATGTAGAACTTGGTAGTAACTGCGATGTAGATGCTTTGGTAGTTGTGTTTTGTTTCTGGTGAAGTGTGCATTTTTTATTCTCATAGTGGCATTAAAACATGCATCTCTCTGCTGATTTCATACCAAGAAATGCCTAACCAAGAGTGCGGAGCAGTTCAGCAGAGTGGAGAGGTAACAGCTTTGTAACTGAACTAGTCTGGAAATTTGTGAGTCCTGAACCAGATGATTGCCATCATTTGTATTTTAAAATTCCATCATTTCGTCATGGAGGAGAGTTCTGTTGATCATTTCTAGCTTCTGGACAGGCTAAGAACTACTTTTGGAGTGACTGATAAAAGTATATATCAATTCTACCAGTCCTGTTCAATGCAGGCTAATACCGATTGTTGAAGGCACTGTGCATTCATTTGGGCCAAAATTCTCAAATGTGACTAACGAGTCTGGGTGCTTCACTTCAGGCACCTTTAACATCCTCTTTACAGTACGTATGCAAAATCACTAACCACACCTGAAAGCTCTCTTTTTTTTTTTTTTTTAAATACATTTGTGGTTTCTCCATTTTAGGAAATACTGAGAATACACTGGAATGAACTCAATGGCAATTTCAGTGATCAAACCGGAGACACACGGAAGAGGAGCTCCTGTGATTGTGCAGTATCACCAGCACTCTTCCCCACAAAGTGTTGATTAGAAAATGTCTGGGTTTCGTAATAGTTTGATTGATCTCCTTTGTAGGGTAGAAGAGAAATCTGTTGGTGTACCTACCTGTTTGGGAAACAAGTCACATCAGTGATTAGTTGTCTTTGTATAGTGGAGAAATTGTATATATAAATCTTGCTTTTTAAGCTCAAAATTTATCCCAGGTTTCTTAGTGTGTTCATTTTGCATTAGGGTATCAGGATATTGGCCTGTAGGATATCAAGATTGAATTTTGTTGCTCTTCCATCAATTTCCTTTATGGACTACAAGCACACTTTCTGTTTGTTTTGGGGAAAAGCCATTGTTATTATAAGTTAAAGAGATAAAACCTATTGTGACATATGAAAAAGGCCTTTCACTTTTAACAGAAGTCAAAAGCCGCTACTTATTAGGATACGATAAGGATATTAAGCCCTTGACTTAGTGACTTAAAATTTCCCAAAATATATCTTTAGCTTAATCTCATGCTTTACCTAGACAATAGGAAAATGATTTTGGAAATCTGCGGGAAAATTTTTGGTATTTTTTCATTTAAAGGTTTCATATATTGGGAGGGGAGCAATCACTTCCTTGAGTTTGAGAAGCTGAACTGGCTTGTGTATAAAACCTTCAGCTTGATATCCATGCTGTCTTAAGAAGCACATGCTTGGAAAGAAAGATGAGTTAAGATTTCAGTGCAGGCACTGCCACATTAGTTCCTTTCCTAAGAAATTTTCCTTAAAAACACGGATACTTTCAACTTTCACACTTAACAACTTGGTACCTCCCAGTGCAAAGGAGCACAGGGACCTGATGTAGGCAGAACTGTGTGTGAAAGAAATGCATGATCTACTGATAGGTTTTCTTTTTGGCCCTTTTACATTCCTTTAGAAAATAAAAATTCAAGTCGTGTTTTTAAAAAAACAGGTTATGTAAGAGATATATATGTGATATAATTGTTGAAAATAAGCGTGTATGAATTGCATGGAAGTAACAGCTCATTCAGAATTGTATCCTCATGGGCATGTTCTCATAGCTGATACTAAAGTTATTATCAAATACAAAATGCCAAAACCTTGCATTACTTAATAAATACAGTTGGCTTCCACAGGGGCTGTTACAATTTAAAATTTCCATATATTTATACATGTTACAGCTTTTCTTGTTCCAAGAATGCTTGTATGTAGGTGTCTTTCTCTTCAATTAGAAGAGTTTTGCATAGATTTTTTCCTGCCTTTACTTTTATCTGACCTGTTATTGGAAGAGCAATGAACCTCCTCTAACAGGGCAGCCAGGAGAGCACCACAGCGTGGGTGATTGCACTTCTTTTATGCAATAACGACAGAACTTATCTTCTTTTACCTCTGTGTCAGATTTAGGGACAAATAGGCTCTAGACCATCACAAACTTAGAACTTCAGTAATGAAGTGTTGAGTATCGCTGTCCTGAAGATGAGCTGTGGCCAAATAAAGAAGGTGCATATTTAATATGCACCTTCTTATAATCAAGCCTTTGATTTTGGAGTCCCAGCTGTGCTACAGGAGCATGGCATACAAAGAAAGAAATGTTGTGCTTCATCAGTGGTTTTTCATTAAAAAGGTGCAGGAGTTTTGGTTTCTTGCCTCAACTGTTCAGCTTAAGAAATTTTCTAGCATTTGAAGTGGTGGCAGCTCCCTACTGCTTGCATTTTGGATTCTAATGTTCTCTCCCACAATCCTGAGGCCGATCATATTTATCAAGTTCAGCTTTTACAGCACCTCTGTGAGGTGAAATTATCATCCCTCGTTGAATGGGAAGATGTCAGAACACGGTGTGACCTGCCCAGGATCAGGCTGGATCGATGGGCTGAGGCCAGTGGAATGAAGTTCAACAAGACCAAGTGCTGGGTCCCGCACTTTGGTCACAACAACCCCATGCAACACTATAGGCTTGGGGCAGAGTGGCTGGAAGACTGTGCTGAGGAAAGGGACCTGGGGGTGTTGGTTGATGGTTGGCTGAACATGAGCCGTCAGTGTGCCCAGGTGGCCAAGAAGGCCAATGGCATCCTAGCCTGCATTAGAAATAGTGTAGCCAGCAGGAGCAGGGAGGTGATCATCCCCGTGTACTCAGCTCGGGTGAGGCCGCACCTCAGAGTACTGTGTTCAGTTCTGGGCCCCTCACTACCAGAAGACATCGAGGCCCTGGAGCGTGTCCAGAGGAGGGCAGTGAAGCTGGTGAGAGGTCTGGAGCACAAGTCTTATGAGGAGCAGCAGGGGCAGCTGGAATTGTTTAGTCGGGAGAAGAGGAGGCTCAGGGAAGACCTTGCTGCTCTCTACAACTTCCTGAAGGGAGATTGTGGTGAGGTGGTGGTTGGCCTCATCTCCTGGGTAACTAGCGATAG
Source organism: Penelope pileata (assembly GCA_013396635.1). Classification (NCBI taxonomy): domain Eukaryota; kingdom Metazoa; phylum Chordata; class Aves; order Galliformes; family Cracidae; genus Penelope; species Penelope pileata. The sequence goes on along the minus strand of WBMW01004103.1, from coordinate 55,471 downwards.
GACGAGTGGGAATGGCCTCAAGTTGCACCAGGGGAAGCTTAGGTTGGATATTAGGAAAAATTTCTTCTCTGAAAGAGTGATGGGGCACTGGAACAGGCTGCCCAGGTGGTGGAGTTCGTCCCTGGAGGTGTTCAAGATATGTCTGGATGTGGTACTGAGGGACATAGTTTAATGGTTTAGTGGGCAATATTGGTGGTAGATGGATGGCTGGACTTGATGATCTTAGAGGTCTTTTCCAACCTTTATGATTCCATGCTGCAGACCTGTGTCAAAAGAGGGGTGGATTCTTTGTTCCTTAACTTCAACAGAAGTGAAAAACTTGCTCCACTGTAACAACCAATGTTACATGTTCTGCACATTGCCTCTAATGTGCTTCAATAAGAAATGCTTTCTTAAAACACTCTGCTCATCAACACTGTGCTAACAGCTGTCAGCTTGTCGCTCCTGGGTCCTTTGAACCCAGGCTCTGCACATGTCCAAGGCTGCCGTAATAAACAATTGCCCTGTAGAGCTTTAGTAACATGAGCATTAATATTGATCTGGCAGTGACTTCTCTAACAAATATATATATATATATATATATATCTGTTATCTTGAGAAACCTCCCAAACAGCTCTCGTCTCCTTTCATTACGGGAGAGAGTTATTAGGGCAGATGGCCGAGGTGATATCCATTTGACCTATAGATGCTAACTCAGGAGGAGGATCATTAATAAGGTGGTTGGAGATAGGGAGACATCGCAGTAAAGAGAGTTAAAAAAACAATCCAGTGCACAAAGGATTGCCCGTCGAGAAGTGCCTGGTTGTGAATGAGATGGGCAAAGGTAAAAACGCAGCTATGTGGTTCTAAATGCTCGTCACCAAGTCAAGCACATCACCTTTAAAGGCTGATGTTTTCCTGCATTTGGTTCCTGCTCCGGTGTGAATCCTTGTGAAGGAGAAACAGGCCCAAAAGCTCTTAAATTTAAGACAGAGTTTTCACTTTCTCTAATTAAAAAAAGGAAGAAAAATAAAAAAGCGCTTTATTGTTTTCTGCCATGGCCACAGCTGCAGTGGCTCAGGTTTGAAAGCTGCTGTCTGGCAGAAAACCAGTCCTCGCTGAGGATCAGACCATGGCCTTGTTCCAAGAGAAATTTGGGTTTCATTTGACCAAGATAGGATTCCAGATTGTCATCTGAGCATGTCTGAAAAGTGGTGAATGTGTGTCAGTAGTTAAGTGCTCGTGAACTTCCTTAGTCCCTGGATTGTTCAGGACTGACCCAGGCAATTTTTTCCAGATGTTTGGGGGAATCCAAGTCCTTATAAAAGGGATGGTAATGCTTCTGCTTCCTTGCTAAGTTGTCTTTGTGGCTTGCAGGAATGTTCATGAAAGCTGGAGCCAAGATACCCCGATTTCTGGTCTCACCTCTACAAACTGCACTTTAACCTCTTCTGCCCTTCCCTGGCATCTCCTCACAAGATCATAGAAACTTCTTGGGCCTGGTGCAAACTTTACTTGGCCTTCTATTAAAAAAAAATAAGCATTGCTCTTTTTTGTTGTACAAAACTACGGTTCCTGTTCTCCAAACCTCCTCTGAAATTGTTTTTTCGCCTTTGATCCAGCAGCTGCTCGTTTTCAGCAATCCTGAGTAGGTAAAACATGAGAAGCACCTTGGGATGGGAAGGAGTTACAAAAATATGAAATATTGCAGTGCACTTTCGTGAACTGCAGTGTAACAGAGCGGCTGTTGAAACAGACACTGCAGAAATCTTTAGCAAAAATACTCAGATTTTTCTAGTAAATGTATTTTTTTTTTACTGCTAGCTGCAGTAATTTCTCTTCCACTTTATTGACTGCAATGTGCAACTTTTTATCCTCATGTTTTTCATATGAAGATATTTTACATTGCCAGTCTGTATGTGCAAGCCCTGTCTCCCCTGCTGTCTGAATTTGGCTACGCTTTTTGTCTTGTGGCCAGGGCAGAAGACTTCTGTAAATCCCAGTTTTAATAGATGCTGTTTGCTTTAAATGTTATCACTCTTTAAAATTTAAAATGAAAACAAACTCTCAGCGGCAAACTAGGCTGAATGGGGTTGGGAGGGAATTGCTCGGTAGCAACCGGTGCTGGATGACATCTGATGAATGCTAATTCTTCATCCCCAAAACAATTTTGAGCAGATGAAGCGAGCTGATTTCTGCAACAGCTTAAACAGAGATTGAAATGACTTCCCTGATCTGGCAGCAGATTTTTTCCCACATAGCAGGTGCAGGCTTGGCCCACAGTGATTTCTCAGTTATACTCTAACTTTGCTGTTTCAAAAAATGTAATGTCAGTGCCCAGCCAGGCAAAACCTAACTCCCTAACATTTCTGTTTTTCACGGAAGGCTAAGACTTTATCCTCAGGCAAAGTCTCCTCTCTGGGCTGGCTGCTGTAAATCCTCTGGGCCCTGGCAAAAGCCAGAGTTGCTAGCTCATTTTACTTAATTTGTGATGCTGGCAAGATTTGTGCTGCAGCCCAGGGCTCTTGACTCAACTCTCCTAAATCAGAGCATTGACACATTAGAGTAAAGAAACCCCAGCATAGAAAACCTGAAAATAAATGCCTCAAAAAGAGGTATTTCAGAAAGATCCTGTTTTACAAAGCTTTGAACAGAGTTAGTGTTTGCTTCTTTAAAACTTCCTCCTCATTAAGAAGTTGGGTTTTATCTGCTCTCATAGTGGATGTTTTTTACTCCATATTTCATTTGAGAATCTTAGGGCACCTGATATCTTTTTGCAGAAACCTTGCTGGACAAAATGTCACCTGTTTTTGCAGGTGAATAAATGCAGCCATGAGGTAGAGTGAAGTGAGGTTGTCTGCATAGGAATGTAACTGGCGTGGATGTAATGACGTAATTACAAGCAGTGTAAATGTGTCAGTTTAACTCCGGTGCGGACGTTCTTATTCCAGACTAAGAATCCTTTTTCCTGCTTAAATAATTCCATTTTAAAAGTGAGAAAGTGTAGCCAAGGGGATAAAGTGCTTGGCTGTGGTTCGGGAGATCAGAGGTTCTCTTATTCTCAGACATTCCATGGATTTTCTGGGACATCTCAACTGAATTTTCTCCTTTCTCTACGCCCTCATGTCACACGTGTGAGACTGAAGATGGTGGTGTATGTGGTAAAAAATAAGTAATTGCAATTGAAAAATGAAATAAATTAACAAAAACAGAGCAACCACACAGGTGATGTGCGCACTGGCTTAAAACAGTTGGTGCCTGATGTTCATACTGTGCATATTTCAGGATTTGTTTTATTTTCAAAAGCTGGCTTTTTTGATCTCATAGCCTGAATGCCCACTTGCAACTCAAGCATTAGGTGTATTCTGCTGGCAGCATATCTTTCATTGTGGTTTCAGTTCAGCAGGAATCCAGCTTATGCACTCCAGGATTGCTCCATGATGCAAAAAAAAACAACAGTAAGCAGGGCGACAGGGAGATGCATTTCCAAGGAGCGCTCCTGATCCGAACCAGCACGCGCACATGCGATGATGCAGGGGTGTTCCCATGTATTAGTAACAGATGATGTCCACATACAGCAAGCTATTAAGATAGAATCGGAAACAGAGCCTGGCAGACTGAGCAAGACTCAGTCCTCTGCTTCAACCTTCAGTTTGCGCTGCTTCAGGAAAAACAAGTCAGGTTTAGGAAGACATTTGCCCAATAATTAAACCACCATCAAAATTCTGTGATATATAAGCAAGACAGCCAATTCCAGTGAATTTTACTTTAGTGGACACTTTGCAGTCCGCTTTGTTACAGCAAAAAGCCCTTCAATCTCTCTTCCTTTGTTTAACATGAATGAAGCACGTTCATGTAATCCAAACTGATGCAGCAAGAAATAAGCAAGGCATTTTAATATGTGGCTGATGCTTTAGAACTGCTGCAGAAGGTCTGCCACCATGGGTGAGGTCTATCCTAAAGTCCTTTGCTCATGTGTTTGATGTTACACTGGAATGAGGGAACCTGCCAGTTGTGACAGTGGCTGATACGAGGCAGAAGAAGCTCCTCACTTTTCTTCCAAGTAGACTGGTATGAAGTGGTTAGATGGTCAGTTACCTCTTATGGGGTGAAATGCATGTGAACTTTTGAAGCTTGCTTGTTTCTGTAAAGCACATTTTGAGTTATACTAACGCTTTTTTAAAATGTTCTTTGTTACAGAAGAGGAAGAGGAGCAAGTACCTACCGATGGAGGTACATCTGCAGAGGCCATGCAAGTGCCACTGGAAGAAGAGGGAGATATGGAAGAGGATGAGGCAATTAATGATGAAAATTATTTGAGCAAGAGACCATTAGAAAGCCCTGATGCTGAAGAATTTCCACCTGTGAAACGACCCAAACTATCTGTTTCTAAAGGGGATACTCTGGATGGAGCGTTGGAGCCACGTGAGCCTCTTAGCTCGATAAATACTCAAAAAGTACCACCAATGCTTTCTCCAGTTCATGTTCAGGACAGCACGGACTTAGCCCCCCATTCACCAGAACCACCAATGTTGGCTCCTATTGCAAAATCACAAGTGCCAACTCCCAAGACGTTAGAAGCAAAGCCATTTCCACCCAAAACAAAGTCCAAAACAAGTTCGCCAGGGCAAAAGACAAAATCACCTAAAACTACTCCCTCACCAGTGGTTGCTGGAAGTCCCATACGTTCACCAAAAACTGGATCCAAAGATAAAAAGTCACCAGGTCGCGCCAAGAGCCCAAAAAGTCCTAAAAGTCCAAAGGCTCCTGCTCATGTTCCCCAGCCACCTGTTAAGACCGAAACACCAAGCAGAACCCCTCTGGCTGCATTAAGTGACAAGGTAGGAAAGGAAAATATTCAAGTGAAGCAAGGGCAGACACCACCTGAGCCTGCCCCCAAGCCAAATGTTGAAATCCAGGCTAAGAAATTACCTGTGATGGACAAGACTATTGATGATTCAATAGATGCTGTGATTGCTCGTGCATGTGCAGAACGAGAACCTGATCCCTTTGAGTTTTCCTCTGGTTCTGAATCAGAAGGGGAAATTTTTACCAGTCCGAAAAGACTTTCTGTTTCAGAGACTACAACTCCTAAACCTTCTGTTTCTGCCAATAGTTCTAATAAGGCAGGAACAACTCCAGTACCTCCTTCAGGTGGGACTTCAAGTTCAGACATTTCATGGACAATGGATGACTCAATTGATGAGGTCATTCGAAAGGCAAACATGGGGACACCTTCTAATCCACCTACCAACTTCCCTTACTTCTCCTCTCCTTCTGCTTCACCGCCAACTCCAGAACCTCTTCTCAAAGTCTATGAGGAGAAAACCAAGTTGGCTTCATCAGTAGAAGTGAAGAAGAAGCTGAAGAAAGAGCTGAAGACAAAAATGAAGAAGAAAGAAAAACAGAAGGAAAAAGATAAAGAGAAAAACAAGGAGAGAAATAAGGAGAAGGAAAAGAACAAGGAGAAGGATAAAGACAAGGAAGGAAATAAGGAAGCGAAATTTCAGTGGAAGGAACTACTCAAAGATGAAGATCTTGATCCCTATAAATTCAAACTAAAAGACTTTGAGGATGCTGACACAAAAGTAAAGTTGAAAGATGGCAATACCAAAAAAGAGAGAGAAAAACATAAAGATAAGAAGAAAGAGAAGGAGAAAGGCAAAAAAGACAAGGATAAGAAAGACAAAGAGAAAGTAAAAGATAAGGGTAAGGAAGATAAGATAAAAGCTCCATCAGCACCTCTTGTGTTACCTCCCAAAGAAATGTCTTTGCCCTTGTTCAGCACACCAACTGCCATGAGGCTTCCCAGCATGTTACCTTCCTTGTCCCCGATGCTTCCTGAAAAATTGTTTGAGGACAAAGAGAAACCAAAAGAGAAGAAGAAAGATAAAAAAGAGAAGAAGAAAAAGAAAGAAAGGGAAAAAGACAAAGAAAAGGAAAAGAAGGATAAGGAAAAGGAGAGGAAGGAAAGAGAAAAGAAAGAGAAAGAAAAAGAGAAACATAAACATGAAAAGGTGAGTTGTTTAGAAGAGTTGAGATGGCATACTTGTTTGAAAAGTGCACGTGGATTCCTGTATTTGCTGCTGAGAAGCATACGTGATTACAGAAGATATGTGACTACAGGCTTGATGCTTAAAAAAAACAGCTCAAAGGAAGAAGGTACCACCTCTTTGGGAGGCAAAACAATGGAAGCTAAATTTTATGAATTTAAAATGGGAGATTTTACTGCTTTGTATTTTTATTTTGTTTTGTTTTGTTTACCTGAGATTTCTGATTTTCCTCAACTCACTTTTCACATTGAAAAGGTGAGGCTTAGACTTAATGACAACATCCACAACAAATGTATGCACTGTTGCAATGCACAAATTTTGTTCTGTAGATTTCCTCTAGTAGGATCAACAGCCTTTCATACAAAATTTAAAGTTTTATTCTAGAAGTCTATTGTTTCAAAGCTTGTAGAACTCTGTAGATTACCAGATGGCCTTAAATGAGGAGCAGATCACCCTAGAATAAGTCATTATTTCTCCCTCGTGAAGAAAGAAAAAAGCAAGTTCAACAGTTACCTCACATTATCAGTAGAGCTACTGAATCCTTCATTAGCAAGACCACTGCCTTCTTGCTCCAATTAGATAGAAGTAAGAAAATTGTTTTCAAACTGTAGTCTAAATGCATACTCTGAATATTTAAATATCACCTTTCATTTTGAGTTTTAAGCTTAAGAGAGAGAAGGGGAGACCTGACTTTCAAATGGGTTGAGCTCCTTGCACTCCTGTAGCTCTTACTGATTTATATCAGTGAAAGACAGTTTCTTCTTTCCAATATCACCTAATCTTGAGAATATCTTTAATATATAAGAAATGAAACCAGCATATTTGCATGTTATCTGATTTGAAATCCCATTAGAAACGGCTTCCCTAATTCAGGGTTTGCTGTACTTTTTGTCAGTTCACCTTATAATGTGCATTAAATTGTTAATACAAAAAAAAAAAAAAGAGAGAGAAGGAAAAAAAAGAGTTTGTCTTGGATACTGATAACCTTGGATACAGGATTTCCTAAATCTCTGTCCTTAGCATTAGGAAGCACTACTTAAGTTCTGGTTTTACAAAGATTCTCTTTACATCCTGCTTTGAGTGCAATACTCTGTACAAGTGCAGACTTGGGATATTCCTTGCTATCCATTTTTGACTCTGTGAGAGACTGTACCTTGTTGTGCTACCTGGTAGACTTGAGACAAACTGCTGATTTCAAAACTTCAAATATTTTTTTAGGTTGAAAAATGGGCTTTCAGTGCAGAGTCTAAGTGATCTGGAAAATATTTGTCTGCCATGGATGAATCAGTGACTGACAGGGTGGTGCTCCATGTTAATTTAATCTCTACGTTTTAGCTTGCAGCAAAGCTGTTGCATGGACTCCTCATTTTGTCTATATGGCAGCTCTCTCCCTGCCCCTCATACTTGAGGCATTTTTTCAATATCACACTGGGAATTTCTGGAGAGATTTCTCTTTAAGTTAAATATATATATATATATATAATAGGCACATGTATATAAAATAGAGAGAAGTTGCTTGTTTTTCATATATTTTCCATTTCTTCCCCAAATCTCTGAATCTAATTTGCTTTAGAGCCATATAAAAGCTACACAAACAAATATAAACCGGTAAAGCTTCAATACAGACCAAACATATATATATATTAGGAAAAGGAGTTCAACAGTAATAAAAACTTGGACAAATTAAATTGACAAAGCTGCCCATTACCTTGGCAAAAAGTCCCTGTCAAAAGATAAACTTTAAAGCTAGAATGCATGAAAGAGTCCCCAGATAGAATTAAAATTTAAACTGATTCTTGATAGATAAGCTTTTTTTAAATCCACCTCTTTGCTGCAAGTCGTCAGGATTTTAAAAATAAATTTCCCCTTTAAATCTCTTGAGCGATTTTCATTTTTTGCAAGGCCGCACTGCTGGTGTCCTGGAAAAATGGAGAGTTAGAGCTTTATCAGTTGGTGCCCTGAGGTATGTGGCAAAGAAGCTAAATCCTTGAAGATTAGCAAAAAAAATGCAGCACATGGCAATAAGGGGCTTATATGACTACTAGTATTAGTTCAGGTGAAAGAAGTATTGCTTATACATAAAACTGGACAAATCCACTGACAATGTATTTTTAGTTAGCTACAAAGGAGTCTTATATTGCTGGACTTTACCTCTTTGGTGATTTGGGAAGCTTAGTAATCCACTGTAAATGCTCTTCTGCTGGCCCCAATTCCCAGTATTACTCCAGAATGCTGCTCTTTCGTTTTAACCCCTAAAAGTACATGTTTCCTTAATTTAGCTTTTAGATCACACAATGACTTATTTAGCCAGCAGTTGTGCTGTAGGAGCAAACGATCGAGTTACTGCTCGGACACTGAGCTTCGGAGACGTGAGCGCAACCTGGAAGATGGGCTGACAGCAGCTGATGGCCATTGCGAAATATCAGCCATTACATAACGCAGTAGTTAGCAAATATTGGTATTCTTAAACAAAAGAGCCAACTCCATGTTAGAATCAATGGTAACATTTCCATGTTTTTTGAGTGTAGTTACAGTTATTACATAAGCATGCACCCCATCCTGTTGGGGAATTTAAGCTTATTACACAGTTTCTCTGTAATTTTGTCCCAAGTTGGTGGATAGGAAGGCTCAGAGCAGCACTACTGAAAACAAGCTAAAGCCTGCCTGCTGAAAGAGGTCAGTCTGAAGGCTGAAGGAGAGGAAATTTGGGTAGGGCTTGCAGCTCTGTGCACTGCCTGAAGTGTTGAGGTGCTCCCCCAGGAGCCCCGAGAGAAGCCTGGGAGCAAAGGTGCTGCCTTGCACACGGTGCCAAATTAAAAGCAGACAATTGAAGCAGTTACACCCCACTTCTATGATGGAGATTACTGGGCATGCTGTAGGAATGACTGAGCAGCTCATGAGGCAGCTGCTGACCCAGTTTCAGCTAACCTTATTATGCTGAGCTGTAAACTAAAGTAGTCGAGGAACTGCTGCATGGGGAATGGAGCTCACACCGGGGCAGAGCTTGCCTGTGCTGTCCCAAAGTAAACTCTTCTTCAATGCAGAAAAAGGCCAGGATATCCACAATGCAACTGTGGATGCTCCTTGATTTTCCTTCTGGTCCAACTTTGCAAACCCTACACCCAAACCCATGTAGGAAGATGCTTTCTCTCCTCATGTATCAAAGGAGAAGAGGTTGCATTGTTGTGGAGCACATTTTTCCTCTCAAAGCAGACCACGGTGTTAGTATCTGGCATAAAGAAGTCTGGTATGTGCTTTTCACCTGCCACCATTGCTTAGAGCATCTTCCTGATACACAAATAATAATGCAAAGACCTTAATACAAAGGACCAATGAGGTGGGTATCCTTCAGTGCTGTGTGCTGGAAGCTAAGCAGCAGTGCCTGTCCTGGGAAGGAGGAGGAGAAACCTGTGGGAAAATAGGTAGGATAATCAGCACAGAGCCACACACCTGAGCCTCCTGTACTCAGAGTTCAATTCCAGTGGATGATGCCACAGTTCAGGGTGCCAGGAAAGCAATTAAGAGGCTTTTTAAAACAGATTCCTCCCACTGAGAATTGCTCAGGTTTCCCTTGAGTGTAAATGTGCTATTTTTGTCTCTCAAGTTCTTGGACCAGACTCCACTAAGTTCTTATTTTGTTAAATGCAGCGATGCAGGTACTTGAAATGAGATCAGTCTCCCTCTCTTTCTGTACATATATATGTATATGTGTATGCATATACACTTCTGATATATATGTATATAACTTATGTATGGAAAATCATTGGTTTTCACATGTAAAATCTGAGAGGAGTCTGTACAAGTGTTGCAAAGCAGTGGCTTTGATGAACTCAATGGAAGTCAGTAACTATGGCAAATATTAGTTCAAAGAGTTTAAGGACATCTTCAAGTGGTCTGAATCTACCAGACACCAAGGTTGGAAATCAGACCATCTGATTTCTGTCTGAAAAAATGGCCTCAGCCTAATTCTGTTAAAAATCGATGATTTCTGTTATACCTATGTAGATGAGCACTTTTATAAAGTATTCAGTGCTGATGCTTGAGATTTATTTGCTTCCTCTGTGTCTAATTTTGACTAAGGAGTGTCATTTATGTGATGAATCTGGGTACTAACTGCTTGAAGTTAAATCTCAAAAAAAAGCAAGCATGTCAAGTTTGAGCACTAAGGTCGAAGTATTTCATATCATTGTTTAGAAACATACTGAATTTTTTTTTGTCTCTAGATAAGTACTAAACAATTAAGACTTGTTGACAAAGTGTGAGAGCTGTTACAAACACAGTGAAATTTCAATATAACTTTTTAGTCTAGAATTGATATTTCTGGTTTGCTATGACTGGGAGCTCCCAACAAACTGTGACCAACCACGCTACAGCGTGAAGCGTGAGAACAGTGATCAATCTGTCATAGGTCTGTCTCGTTAAGCTGGTATATTCCATTTGGTTAACTCTATTAGTGCTTTCATTTAATTAATATTCTTTGGGAGTCTCTTTACAGTCTTTGATTGGTGATTGTATTCCCTTGCACAGATAAAGGTGGAACCAGTCGTTCCGGCTCCATCACCAGTTATTCCTCGGCTGACACTAAGAGTGGGTGCAGGCCAAGACAAGATGTAAGTACAAAATAAGCCATCTGCAATATGCTTAACAGAGTTCAGCATCTGTCGCGTGTAGTAGCTCTTGCTTTCGTTTGGAAACGTTTAAATATTAGTGGTAAACAACTTCCATATAGCCATGACATCTTCTGACCGTTCTGATAGAAACACAAGCAGAACACTTATCAGTAGAAACACTTTAGACGTTTTGCCCTTTTTGTTCTACTCTCCAAGTGGAACCCATCATTTTCCATCCATCCTACTGCATTTCCCAGTCATGATTAGAAGACTCCACCCAGGCTCATATGCTACCTCCAGTGACATTTAGTTAGGCTTCCTTAATGGCTTAGTATCCCTGGTATAACCTACAGCTAAGTTTCATAATGCACGTCAGCTAACAGTTGTTTTATGCTTTAAAACATAACAATTGAAATGCCTCTATACCCATGTATTTTATTAAAATTGATGATTATTCCTGAGTGTACCTAACACATTTTAAATGTTTATTCATTAGCTCCTTAATTATTGGGTGTTGTCGTATAAATAATAGTTACTTAGTACTGAATAACCGTAAATAGGTTTATCCATGTGCTCAGGTCATACAGCCACCTGCTTATGCTGTAGATGCTGGGGAAATGAAGCATCACTGGGCTTTATAGGCTGCTCCTGTCTTGTGTGTAGAAGTTTTCCTTTAATCAGGTTTTTCAGTGTTTTTGTAATTGCAGAGTACATTTTTGTGTCTGATGGCAAATGTGAGCATCAGACTTCTCCTTTCCATTCATCCCATTAAATACTGCTAATCTAGTTGCTTCTCTTATACAGCCATTCTGAACTAAATACCCTAATCACTGACTTTCCTGCTTTATAAGTTGAGTGGCATCTTTGATGATTATGCTGTTTTTTTGTGTCCTTTTCCCCCCTCCTGCCCAGTAGGTAACTGAGTTATACTGATGTGAATACTATTACTATGGGACTTCCTAGTTTCTACGGGACACCATGCCAAATATCAGGACTTTTTCCTGTTCTCTCTGTGCTCTTCAACCATTCCTATTTTCTCCCTTTTACATTATCTGAGTGTGATCTAAAATTTCTGTGTTTCGGGTTGTATGAAAGCTTGTGCTTTCTCAGAAAAGTTATCTGTCCTGCAAATCCTTTTTCCTTCTCGAGGAGCTATGGATACTTTCAAACTCTTCTATTCAAGGGTTGTAAAAGTGTTTATATCAGGAAAAAGTCATGTTTTCAAGACAGAACTCCTAAATTATAGTTACAAAATCATATGTTAGCGCCAAAACTTGATTCTACATCCCCTCTTATCTCACCCCAATCTTTCTCACACCCACACACATTTTGAAAAGAAATTTACGACTTTTTCTGCAAATCATACGGGTACATCGTCTTCAGCCACGCCAGCCTGCAGTGGGTCAGAGATACCAGATCTAGGTTTTTGGCCTTTTGGAAAACCCACTTTTATCCCAGTTTCCTGTATGCATCTTTATTGGCATAGGAGGGAAGCTCCATCTTTTCCACTTGACGCTTGTCTTTTCTACTACTTTAGGCTACATAGCCAAATGAGTTTTCTGTCCTTAGTATTCCATCTCTATTTGCATACTCGTTTCCCTTTCCTACCTAAAATATCTCCACTCCATGCCTACATATGGCCTACTAGCACTGTCTGAGTGTGGCGGATGTATCACCCACTTGCACCTTCTCAAAAATAGCAAACAAGAACTGTTGAATCTTTGCTACAGATTTTAGGATTTGTCATAGTTTCCCAAGGCAAATCCCAGGACAAAATTTGGTGAATCAGAAGCAAACAGAGTTTGTGCCATGTGGCTCTGGGTCTGGGAACTGTTTTGTCTTGCATGTTGATCCGGTGTCTAATGCAGCAGGGCTAGCTGGGGAGCTGTCCTACTCTAAATAATATTTTTGCTTTCATTCTAAACAATTAATATTCAGCCTGAACTCAGAGCATATTTTAATTCTCATATGTAGTGATCATTATGAGAAGTGATCATTATGTAAAGCTCTGATACAAAGCATTACATGCGTGGCTTGAGCTGCTGAAGTAATACCAGAAGTCTCTGCTACCTGGATTTAATGTTATGAGTTGCAAGGCCATAGTAGTTTAATCAACCTTCTACATAGCTGGTAAGAGACAGAAACAAGCGCTATACTTTTGTGATATGTTATATTAGGGGAAAGTTAGATTTATATTTCATCTGTGTTGATGATGGATATCAAATAGTTGTCATGTGTTAATTGTTGTGTGTCAATTGAGATGTCTCTGGAGTTTTTACTAGCATGGGATTATTTTAAATTACTGTGAATGACCGTGGAAAAGGTGTCAGAAAAGTATTTTAGGATTGATAGAAATTGATGAGTAAAAACTGGATTGACTAGTGAGTTATTTCAATTCCCTCTATTAGAAGGAAAAGCTGTTGGGAGGGTTTGGGAGCTACTTAAATACCTATTCAGCTGGAAGTTGGTTTATTTTAGGGAACTTCTTGCAAAACATTGTCTTTAATGGAAGTACTTAGAGATCTTGGTGAGGCCACAAAGTATTTCATAGAATCCTAGAATCATTTAGGTTGGAAAACACCCTTAAGATCATCAAACTCAACCATTGCCTAACACTACCAAGTCTACCTCTAGCCCATGTCCCTTAGTGCTATATCCATGTCTCTTAAGTACCTCCGGGGCTGGGTACACCGCTGCCTCCCTGGGAAGCTTTATCCAACACCTGACCACCCTTTTCATTAAGAAATTCTTCCTAATTACAAATATGTGAAGAAAAGATGTCGGATTTGATGGCACTTAAAATGCAAATTCATATCTCCACATAAATGCATCAAAATGGTGGCAGCACAAGATTACTCAAATAATGCAGTGCTAAGGAAAATGACTTTGCAGTGGAGCAATTTCCAGTCATTTTGCTTCTCAGCTTCTCTGCTTGGAAGCAATGCTCATTGTGACAGAGAAGCTTCTTTCTTTATTGTTTCTGTGAATACGAGTACATACCGGACAGTCAAGCTTGTCCAGCATGCAAATATTCTTCCAACAAACATCAGTTCAAAGGAGATGGCTTTTAGTAATGTTAGCTTAATAGACATGAAAATCTTAGATGTTGCTTAAGGATGGAGGGACCAATATAGGGAGAACTGCTACACTTTAGGGTTTTTTGGAAGTGTTTTAACTGCGCAGTAAAACAAGAAGAAAGTAGATTATAATCAAAGCATTTCCATCTTAGTTGTAAACAATTACAGCAATACTGGCATGGATGCCACATTAGAAGAAATTTACTGGATTCCATTCTAATGCAATTAGAGCTAATTTTGTTCTTTAAATGAATAAAGGGTCAGCTAGTAAATCTAGTTTATCTCAAGTCCAGGCTTCAATAAATTGTTTTATTTAATTTGTTGTAAAAGATCTTATCCTTAATGGACCTAGCTCTTATTAGTTTGCTTAGGTTCTAAAATATTTATGACCACCTTTTTAGATATGATTTGAATGATATGTTGGAAGGGTTTTTTGCTGTTTTTTTCCATTCCAGTGTTATCAGGGTAGAAGATTGCTAACTGAGTTAGTATAGGAAGGAACTGGAGATGCTATCTCTTTTTAAGAAAAAATCTAAAAAGCACAAAGCTAGTATAGACTTTTCAATTTAAAATCATCTGCAAATGATGAGCAGATTTTATTCAGCTGCATCATGGTTTCTTTTTGTCTAGTTATTTTTCCTAAGCGTAAATCAATTCATACACATAAGTTTTTAAAAACTTTCACACACATAGGTTTCATACACGTAAGTTTTTAAAAAGCATATCTGTTGATGAAGTGCTGACATTCCAGTTACTACCACAGTTGACGTAAACTTCAGCAAAATATGTGCTGTAATTTCTGATACTTGAGATAAATTCTACATTTAAATACATTTTTAAGAAAAAACACATGGCTTCTGACACTAATGCCAGACCACAAAGCAGAGTAGCACTCGTTAGTCATTGTTTCGGGGCTTCTGTGACTTTATATATATATATAAATCCATATACACATATATATACATCTATATACAGAGAGAGAAATACATATATATGTATTTGTGAAATCAAGTTTCTGAACTTTATCTTAAAATGTCCGACTTTTGCTCCAGACTCTTACTGCATTGTATCATAGCTCTGCAGTCAGCAGGGAACCTGGAAAACAGACACAAATAGGGGAAAAACTGGTATTTTAACAGTGTTTAACTTGTAAATCTGACCTGCTGCTCTAATGAAATTGCCCCTTGTCTTGCATATTTTTAAAACGAGTAGATATATGACCTTCTCCAAAAAATTGCACTCATGCTCAGCAATGTGTGTCTTTAAAATGTATATTAAATAACCTGTGGATTTTAAAATAAAATCCTAAAAGGATTAAGAGATAGAAGCTTTTTATCCACATATTTAACTGACTCCACTAAAGCTTTTTATCACTTGCTAGGATATTACCAGTCCAAGGCCTAACTTAGGTTCTTTTGGAGGCTCACTCAATGGCATGATATTCCCAGCATAACCATCTGACATCCTTTGTAGAACGTCTCAAAGCCAAATGGCAATATAGACCAGATTACTTTGTGATCAATCTGTATAATATTGGTGAATACTTCTGAGACTAAGAGGGGAGCCTCTCCTATTGCTTTCTGTTTTGTTACACGAAGTTTATGTTATTGATCCATCTAAGGACTTCCACCACGATAAGCTGCAAAATAACACCTATTTTTGTAAGTTGGCAAAATGGTACGTGTCTGACAAAGTAGAAGCCTGAAGGGAAATGCAGCTTGAGAAAATGTCACGATCCTGATGCTAGAACCCTACCTGAAACACGGCTGGACCACTGAAGGTGCTTATTTTTCATAAATTGGTGGCTTGGGTCATCGCTCTTACTTGCTCAGGAATGGATTATTTTAAGTGCATCCACAATTGGGCAACAGAATTCCAGTAAAACAGATCTTCATTCATGCTTTTTGAAATTGTGTAGAACTTTACCATCTAACCTGCAGCAGAGTGCCACCGACTTTATTATAGGTTAACATTCAGCTAAGACACATGCCTAAAATACGGATCTCCTGTCTGCAACAAATTTAATTTACAGAAGAATTGGATCATAGAATCATAGAATGACTTGGATTGGAAGGTACCCTAAAGATCATCTTGTTCCAGCCCCCTGCCATGGACAGGGTTGCAGTTGAGCTGCAAACTCTCTGGAGATTTCTCAGGAACACTGCACACGCACACAAACACACACACACACACACACACACAAAATCAGACTTAAAGAAAGGTAGGTTGCACCAAAGGAGGAGAGATGTTAGCAGTTCTGTGGATACACTTTTTATTGAGCTGGTTGAAGACAAGAAATCAGACAAAGACTGTGGTGGTATTCCCCAGAGTTGACTGGGGATCTGTAATTGCTGCTGTAACATGAATATGCATTTTTTGGAAAGTACTCAAACACTCTGGCAGATGTGAAAAAAACTAGATATCTAAGATATGACTTTTCTAAGCTTCAATTAAACCAAAATTCTGCCTTACATAGTTTTCAAGAATGCATCTCATTTTTACAGTATCTTCTTTGGTGGATATTCATGAACTTTCATTTTTAATAGGGTTGTTCTCTTTCGGATAAATGAGACCTTGTGAAAAAACTTTTGAACTTTGGGTGCTGTTTAGCAGAGAGCCATTCAGACACTGATCATTTAGATTGCTGTCTTCATAGTGTTTGCCCACAATAGCTGAATAATGGGGTTCATTGAACTCCCTTTGTAGGCATATCCAAATTGTTTGCCTCTAGCTTTGTCTCTCTATGTGTGGCTAGGGAGGAAAGGATTGGCTTTTTATTGACTTGTCAAGCCATAGGTTTGCATTACCAGCCAAGTAGCTCATGACCCATTCCATTTATTTCACTGTTTTGTGGTGGGGAAACAGGTAAAGGAATCCTGCTGGAAGCCCCTCCTTCCGCACGTTTTTATGAATAAGAGCAGTGTTTGTAGCAATTAAGGCACCGTGACCAAATCCTCCAAAAGACGTAATGCAAGCAGCATGGGGCTATTGTGGGACACAGCTGTGGGCGGTGTTGGTTACCCTGCAAGACGTTGCTTATTCAACAGAAAGCTCTGGAGGAGAACTTACTGCAGAATTAAATAGGACGGAAAAAGTGATACTTCGGGGAGGAAAAATGTAGAAGGGTGAACCACTGTTTGGGAAAATAAAACAATAGAGTGCCAGCAGAGCAAGTCTCTTGCTTATTGCAGTCCTAATGGGTATCCCAATTACTTTGCAATATAGCACTAAGCAGCGAAGGCTGAGTTAACTGTGTTAACAGGATAAATGCTCTGGGTGCCAATCCAGCTTTTGCTGTAAGATGGAACAGAGCGTGTAATGGTTAAATCATTTTTGATATGATCAATAGACCACCTAAGTGAGCAGGCAGAGTCATGACAAATGATCTCGCTCCTCTCTGAGGCTGCAGAGGTGTGCTTTAGGAATTCCAGTGATCTTTGCAGCTCTCATAAATCTTTGTATGTGTGTGTTTGTGTGTGTGTATACAGAGAGACATTTTTCTGTTCTATAATTGGTAAACTATAAGAGCTGGAGGACTGATTTGTCAATGCCTTTCTAAGTTCTGAATTGATATACATTTTAATGGAGATATTCTTTTGAGTATGATTCATATCCCTTTCCTGATTGTTCTTTTTGAGTTTAACACATTGGCCCTAATCCTGCAGTGAAATCCCCATGTGTGGTCTTGTATCTATCCAGAAGTCCTGTTCACTGCTGTGGAGGTTCCTCAGCCCCTCCCTTGCTGCAGGATTGCAGCTTTTAAACGAGGAAAAAAAAAAGAAGAAGAAGAAGAAGAAGAAGATCATATCCCTTTGACCAAAACAAGCAAATAATCAGTTTATATTTCTAAAGTTGATTTAGAATACTTAATTTCTTCCTTGAGTGTGAGTTATTTCCAACATCAGATTTAGTCTTTAGCTTTTTTCTTTTTTTTTTTAAATTACATAAGCCACCCCAAATAATTATTCATCCTGTTTATGGTAGGTGGTAGGCAGCAGCAAATTATTCTCATTTTGCTGCTGACCGCATCGGGTGGTGACTCCCGAAGTGAATCCTTAAAAAGGCTTGAGTCATTAGAAAACAAAACAACTCACTGTGAGATTCTTTGATTTTTCTGCTTATTGCTCAAGAGTAAAAAATTGTATACTGTATACCACAATTAAAAGAAACTTCAGGCAAGTTTAGACACATTAGCAAATTGTTTGTATAAATGGACACGAGCAGCTGCCCTTATAAAGCACAACATAAATTGATCAAATATGTGTGAACAAATAGAAAGGCAGGTGGGCATTTGTTTAAAAAATGGGCTTTGCCTTGATAGAAGGTTACTGCAGGAGATGGATGCTTTTTTGTTACTGTCTTTGATAGAGGTAGTTCTTTATATTGAAGTTTTTAAACTAAACTGAGTAAACTACATAGACTAAAGAATTCGTATTTATTTCCTGAGAGCTGGACACGGATAGAAGGTCCATGGAGAAAATACCTTCCATAGACACGAGAGAAAAAGATTAATTTAGTCAAGCTATCCTCTGAGCACCTAAGTTGTAGCTGTACGGAGCCTGCAAGTTCAGGACTGATTCTTAGAAAATCATCTTGGTGACAAGCTGGAAATGACTATTTTAGAGGTTTCTGCACCAATGCTGGCATAATTTCCTAGTACTCAATGAAATTTTATATTGTCCCCTGGTTCCCATTGAGGAGGGCAGATGTAGAACTGATTTATAAGTCATCATTCCGTAACATTTCCCAGAACAAATGACTGTAAAGGGCAGTTTGCAATGAACACATAAGAGAAAGTCTGCAAAGAGCTCATTGACTGAACATGCTTTACCAGCTTCTGGTTTTGCTGTTGAGAGCTCAGCACAAGGGCATAATGCTAGGTGGTTTTCCCGTTGAAGCTCTGAGCAGCTTGTTATCGATGATAAGAGAGAGGAGAAGATGAGAGATAGCAAGACGCCGTGCTACCAGCTCAGTTTTGTTTTGTCAGACTGATGGTAAGCCATCCAGAGCTGTAAATGAGGATGGTGAGAAAAATGGGAGGGAGATGTGGGAGTCATTGGCAGAAAGGCATTTGTGGTTTTTGGGAGAAGTAGCCTGGTGTAATAGATACGGGGAGTGGAGGCTAAGGACAGAACTCTGTTTCACTTAAAGTAATGGAAAAATAAACAGTAGAAAACCTGTAGTTCAAGTGTGCAAATGTCCATAAACCAAAGGAGATAAGTCAGCTGAACTGAAGACCTAATGGATCCAGAAGTGGTGATTTCTGCCTATGGAAACGGGGGGCTTGCAGGAAATGAAGCAATTTGTCGTTAACTCCTTTAAAATGGGTGTTGGGAATAAGCATCCTACATCTAGGAGAACAGGACCGTTAACAAAAAGGTTACATCTTCAAAGCAAAAGACTGGAGGTGAAGTCAGGCTTGCCAGAAGTCAAGCTGAATTGAATGTTGGAAGGGATATTGAGCAAATAGGAGAAGAAGGGAGAAATGTGAAAATGAAGACAGGGGGAGATGAAGGATAATGCAAGTATGAGCTGAGAACAGAATCACGGAATGTCCCGAATTGGAAGGGACTCACAAGGATCATCGAGTTCAACTCTTGATTCCACACAGGACTACCCATAATTCAAACCCATAATAGATCAAGAAGTGAAATATAGGGATGTTTGAACACTGATGTCAAAGAATGGGATCATCTTCCTCCTAAGTTATAAAATAGCTGGCTTGTGAATTTGCAGACTCGGTGACAAGTAATTTTTGAATACATTTATTTTAAAAATTAGTGTTGATTAAACCTGTTTTAATAAATAATCTAAAAGAGAAAATAGAAGTGCTGAAGAAGGGAAGAAAGGGAAAGTGATCTAGACACCTGATGACAGCAATACATATAATTACAGAACAAGTTTTGGAGGAAGAGCTAATTAAAGACTTGGAAATAAGTGAAATAACACACAAAATGAAAGTAAACCATACTAAACCAGCTTGATCTCAATCTTTGATAAAGCAACTGATTTTCTAGCTTAGCATGGTCCATTTGGCAGTCCCTGCAAGAGCTGCAACTGGGAAAGGCTGATGTTTTTGACGTGCATCTTAATGCCAAGAGTGCCTGCCTCCACCTCCCACTGCAGAGCAGTTTATTTGGCCTTGCAGTACGTGAGGAAGTAGTTGCTGAGTGCTTGATCAGATCGCATCCCCTCCAAGAGAAAGTCTCAGCTACAGTGGAGAAGAGTTGGGACACTTGTGTACATGGCTGGAATAAAATTGACAGCTGTCCTACCTTGGGGAGAAGGGAAGCTGTCTTCTGGATGAAGGAAGGATGGCAAATACAAGTCGCTGGATTTTAGGAAAACATTTAACACTATCATAGTGAAGCTGACAAAGATGGGGATTAGTAGAGGAACTGCTCAGTAGTAAAGAACTAGCTCAAAGGAAGATAGCAACTGAGAGTTATAAGAGAGCTTATCTAACCAGAGAGGAGGTTACTAGTGAACATGCTCAAGGATGTGTTTCAGGCCTGGTCTGACTTAATAATTCCATTAAAAATTTAGTCACAGTAGAAGGCAGAGCATGATGTCATTTTTTGTCAATGAAGTTGAAGGACCATGACAGTACAACTGAGGATCTGATGATTGTCTGGAAAGAACTGGATCCCCTAGAGCAGAAGGGAAAAATTCTTTTTTAATTCAATAAAAGAAAAATTGGAGTTTAGGCTTTGCCATTGAAGAGTACCAAAAGAAACTTCAGCCAGAAATAAAGAGCTGGTCAGTAGGTGTATCACTACAGCAGGTAAATTAAGTGGATGAGGGATCATTATTTGTCTGTAGAATGGCAGAGTTGCCAACGTGGTGCAAGTGTGACCATGGGATGCACTGCATGTGGTCATTTTGGCAGAGACAGTAGAAGTGTCTGAGCTGTCGTACGAGATCCTGTTGCTAGTTCATCTGGAATGTTATATTCAGTTCTTGAACACTGCTTGTGTTCAGGAACAATGAATTGTAGAGAGAAAGTGTAAAGGGGAGCTTGGGGCACTGCTAGGGTGAGCATAGGGCTGCCTGTGTTATGATAGGAGAGGAGAACAACTTTGTGTGTTTAGTCTAGCGTGTGAAGAGGGGATGTGATTGCTGGCTACACGTACATCAGGCAAGTAAACATTTTGGAGGGAGAAAGCTATTTAAGCTAAAGAGCAATGTTGGCACGAAAACAAATGGGAATTAATTGGCTATGAATGGAGGCTGGAAATTAAAAGAGGTTTCTGTGCCACCAGAGCAGTGAGATCCTGAAACAGGGTAATAGTGGGGACAAAAAGATAACTGGTTTTAAGATGAGGCTCAGTAAACTTATGAATGGGATTAGGTGACACGGTGCCTGTGAAATTTCTAGATTCATTTGTCCAGGAAGGGGTGTTTGTGGGGTTTTGCCATAGTGATGAAATGAAGAACGAGCTGTTGAGCTCCATGGGCACCATCAAAGCTCCATATGCTTACACGGACCCTGTGCCACCTGTGTTAGGCAAGACAGTGTCTGCAGAAATGGATGGTAACTTGAAATATGTGTTCATAGCGCATTCTCTTTGATAGAGAGGAATATCACATTGCAAGCAATTAATCACATGAAAATACATTTTTATTATTATTTCAAGGTTAACTATTGAAGTCTTTTCACTTGCAAAATTGCTAGAGGCTTGGCTGGAGGTTTGATGCATTTTGGCACTCTGCAAACACGCGAGCTGGTCATAGCGCATATTTGTGGAGCTTCTATTTGCCAATACGACTTGTTTGCACAGAATAAAATATTCAGCAGGGCATAAGAGATAAAAACTAAATTTCCCTTTCTAAGAGTAATATGGGAATTAGCTTACATTACAGAGCTTAAATTATACCGATTCTCCTCCAGGGTTGGAATAAAATTTTCAAAATCACCTCTAATCTGTGAGGAATCTAAACCATATGGAAATGTTCCTAATTCCCCTGGGTGTTTTTGACACTTTTACCCATACATCTTAGAGTGTTTCATTTTGTTTTTTTCTAGTGGAGCAATCTCAGTTACAGGTGTGAGATTTCTCAGCAATTAAAATAATTACATCACCTCACTTTCTAGCATTGAAGAACTTGTATCGATAAGGGAATATCAACACTAATAGAAAAGATATCACCTGTAATAATGTGAGTGACAGTTGCACTAGTTATAATTACATTAATGTCGTTGTTGGTGATGTTTTCCTGCATATAGAGGACCTTGAGCTCCCTGCTTAAAAAAGGGTCATGGGTTTGGAAAAGAATTAGGGCTTTTAAAACGTTGTTCCTCTTCTAGGCAGAGCCTATGTGATTCTGGACCATACCTTTCTCAATACTGATACAGCATATTTTTGGAGCCCATCACCCATAGCAATCATTCAACTCTGTGGCTCATATCCTATTTTCCAGAAGCCATTTCCTTTCGGTGCACATGTCTTTTCCCTCTGTTTATGTGATGCAGTCAATGGGGCTTTCCACCATAAGGGTCAGAATGAAATCAAATAAATTACTTCCAAAGATAGGAAACTATTTCACACCTTGGAGCCTCATTTTGCTCCAGATGTAGCATGTTACAGCTCATGCCAGTTAGAAGCGATTATAAACCGACTGACCTGTCATGACATTAAAGATCTTGGTAGAGATCTTGCAAACTGACATAGTTTTTTCACCTTTTGGATTTGGATCTGTCTTAGTGAACAGAGTGATAGCCCTGGAGTAATGACGAAAATGGGATTTCATTAACTCTGCCATTGTTAAGAGGTTTACTTTAACCATGTTATTGATACGTGTGTTCAATTATAAATACACTGAGGTTCTGTAAGAAATACAGTCCTGTTAGCATTTAAGGAGAAATCCAGAGAGAATTTAGGTTGGACACAACCAGATACACAGCATTTACTTTAATTTTTTTTTTTTTTTTAAGGGAGTGGTAACCTTTAGTTATGATTTATGGAGGCTCTTGTTACCACATCTATTCCAAGGGTTTTCTCACACCTCTTCATTCTAGGGGAACTATTTTGATTCAAAAACAGCTTTGATTTTTATCTTCCATTATAGAATACGTATGTGATACATTGCCAGGCAAGCAGCATGCAGAGAAGTTTTGGGACTCCTAGTGTGTTAATGATGATGGGTGTTCATTTGCGTTTGACTACCACAAAAATTATTAGTCCAACCTCAATTTTAGAGTTTTTGGATCTCTTACGATGAGGAAGGGAAAGGAGGTGAAATTTCATCTTACTTAGTATTGTACTTAATGACTTCTAACATATGAGCCTTGATTTTTGAAGCATGAGAGAAGCACGTTTGGGAAGAAATGTAACTATATAGGTATGGTGGTGTCCAAATGTGCAGTTTAAATCCTAGCATGGATCTCAGTAGCAGGTTGGAATGAAGCATTTCCGTAGCATACCGCCTACTTGCAGCGTGCTCTGTGCCTCACTTTTCTTGTCTGTAAAATAGATCTCATAAATCTTGCCATCATTTACATACTGTTTTGATATCAGGTTTCTCTCCAAGTCTGAAGTAACATTAATTATTAGTCGTGGGACTGCTATTTCCCTTTGATTTCTTCCCACCTCTCTGTTGCTGCATGTGCAGCCCCTTTTTCAGGAAGGAGGACAGGCCCAACCACCCTCTCGGAGATTACCCCATCACCTCTAATGGTGTAGCACAAAGCCATTCATTTCTCCACTCTGGAGTCTAAAGTCTCAGAACTTTATTAGCCCAAGGGAGTGGTAGGGCCAAGCGTGCTCCGAAATACCGATCTCCCGTTTTGATAACTGAGCTCTAAAAATCAAGATAAACAAGCTGCCCTATATACTGAACATGTCCTAATTGCACACTTCAAGCAAACCAGCCAATCAGTGAGTATGTGTCACCCGCTAATGAATATTTGTAGTTTCTGAAGATTTCATTTGTGATGTTCCCTACAGTTTCTGCAGTTATTATTGGAGTGGCTTTCTAAGACCCTGTTTAGGAGGAGAACCTGGCTATATCTTGACCAGGAAGCTCTATAATTTAATTTAATACTTAAGCTGGGCATGGTCACTCTTATTTAAGTTGTATTAGCTAATACTTCTTTTAAACTGTTTACATTGTGTGCAAAGTTGTGTTTAAAATTCTTTTAGCTAATATATTTCCTAGTCCAGACTAGGGAAGGGTTGACTCCCCGCAGAACTCATAGCAGGACTTTGTTTACTTGGAGGGGGGTAGAAGTGGGGGTGGATGAAGAAGGAATAATGATGTTTGAATCTATACAAATGGCTTCTACTGGGCCAAATATTTTGTTCTCCATGCCTCTCCTCACTTATTATCGCCAAAAGCGTTTTTATTAAGAGGTGGCTTGCGAGTCGCAAGTTGACTTTGCAAGCCATCGCAGCACTGCCACCACCCAAGGACTTAGGCATTCGGCTTTAGGAACAGCAAACGAAAGAAGGCACAAAAGAAATTGAGTATGAGCCAGCAGTGTGCCCTGGCAGCCCAAAGGGCCAACTGTACCCCAGGATGCACCAGCGCCAGCACTGCCAGCCGGACACGGGAAGTGATTTCCCCACTCTGCTCTGCCTGGTGTGGCCTCGCCTCAAGCATTGTGTGCAGCTTTGGGCACCACAATATAAGAAGGATATAAAGCTATTAGAGAGTGTCCAAAGGAGGGCTACAAATATGGGGAAGGATCTAGAGGGCAAGATGTATGAGGAGCAGCTGAGGTCCCTTGGTTTCTTGGGCCCAGAGCAGAGGAGGCTGAGGGGAGGCCTCATGGCGGCCTGCAGCTCCTCACAGGGAGCAGAGGGGCAGCGCTGAGCTCTGCTCTCTGGAGACAGCGACAGGGCCCCAGGGAATGGCATGGAACTGTGTCAGAGGAGGGTCAGGTGGGGGTTAGGAAAAAGTTCTTCATCAGAGGGTGGTGGGCATGGAACAGGCTCTCCAGGGCAGTGATCACAGCCCCAGGTTGCTGGAGTTCAAGGAGCATTTGGACAACTCCGTCAGACATAGGATTTGGATTTTGGATGGTCCTGTGTGCAGCCAAGGGTTATACTCAATGATCTGTGAGCCTTCCAGCTCAGGTAGTTCAATGATTCTATGCATCAGAAGTTGGGGTGGCCAGTCTGAAGGGAGCCCCAGTGAGCCACATGCTAAGATTTTCATTGATCCAGAAGCGCATCATAGACATTCAAGAGACAAAGAGAAAACTTTCCTGGTGAGAAAGAAGTGGCTTTTCCTATCTACCCTACTAGCAGGAGAAAGGGTGCTGGAGTTGATGTGTAAGTTGCTCCTAGGATGATGTGATAGTAGGACCTCCTCCCTTCTGTAAGTCACATGTGATGAGTTAGGAGTGCTGTGTTTTGACTCAGTCTAACACCTTACTGACACATATGAAGAGCCTGAGCTCCCAAATTAGGTACTTGAAGCAATCACTGGAACATCAAATGGTATGCATGTCTTCAGTGTAGCTGACGGCCAGGAAAATCATCTAATTGATTTTAGTTTCTGCTCTGCTCTAAGTTTCTAAACTTGCTTAGTTTTGTTTTTCTTCCAGTTGTCACTTATGTGAAGTCTTAGAAGGTAGGTGTGTTGACAGAGTTGGCAGACTATTCAAGAATCCCAAACCCATTGCTCTGTTTTCTTTCACTTTCTTTTTCCTAAAACCTGCCACTTTTCTGATTTAGTAGTGCAAGTGGCATTTCTGAGGAGAAGAACACTATTATCTCAGCCAAGCTTTAAATATTATGTAGTTCCAGCTCTGTCTCACTTGATGACTTGGGTTATTGTCTTGAACTGCAGACAGTGTCTCTGATCCTATCCACACTGCCTTTTGAATAACGTAAAGAGAGTTGCAGTAAACTCTTAAGTTGCCTGTAAAATTCCTGCTGCTGATGGAGCTGGATTATCCTCCCCTGGTTCTCAGGAGTTGCTCCAACTTGATCATGGTTTTCCTACTGATGTCTTTTTTTTTTTTTTTTTTTTTTTTTTTTTTTTTTTTTTTTTTGCCCCTGTTTCCTTAGGTGTCCTCTTCTCTGGAATGTCTAACCTTTCTTTAATTTTCCTTCTTTCTCTAGTCTCTTCACAAATTAATTGTACTCCCACAGTTACCATTCAAATGTAAATAAGTTAAATGATTTACCAAAATGTGGTAAAAACAAATAGTCCCATCCAGTGGTTTGTTTGGGGTTTTTCTGTTTTGTTTTCTAAAAAGTCCTTTTGCTTCTCTGTATGTTTTCTCAGCTAGAGTCTTGCAGTTAAGGACCTTGTCTGCCTTGTCTGTTAAAATGTATGCACATCAATAACACTGTGTATCAACATTCCTTAATAAATATTGGGTCCTCCATGTATCCCCCTTCCTGAGTAAGATTATTCTATACTTTGTATTTACTAGAGCTACATCCTGTCTGCTTCAGCTACTCCAGTAAGTAGCAATATTTTAACTGTTGAGTGTGTAGTGTGCGTCATTTATTTGTCCTGACTAGATCTACTGCTGATTTTGTAAACATTTGAGGAAAGAAATACCAAACTAGCAAATATTTGCAGAACCCCCTAATGTAGAATCTTAAGAGGATGATATCGTCTCACAGTTTGAAGATTAAAATCAGTGCTGTTCACAGCTGATTAACTTTCCTTTCTAATATTTCCCACAAATTGAGCTAATGTAATAAAACTTAACGAAACAAGGTTTAGTAAAGCCACAGAGAATATTTATATGACAGCGGGCTGTAGAGTGGTTCAGGCTGTCCTGGCATTCACTTTGTAATAGCTCTGTTCTTCATCCTCTCCAGTAGTCAGGGTCTGTGGATGAATGTGACAATGAGAGCAGTCCTTGTGCTGGGTTAAAACAGCTTCTTTGCTGACTTAAAGGTGACATGAATTAGCTGCACTATATTTTCTTTATATCTACCCAGTGATCGATCACAGAATCATTGCTTTCTTTCCCATCCGCTCTTAACGATCCTCATTTTTGGTCCTACAGAGTCATCAGCAAAGTGGTGCCAGCCCCAGAGGCTAAACCTGCTACTCCTGTGAGCCGGCCCAAGACACCTCCACCTGTGCCATCACCAGTACCAGCTCCTGTGCATGTCACCCCTCCTCCAGCTCCAGCTCCTGCTCCTCCACAGCCTACAGTCTCGCCCGCCCTGCTTCCACCACCATCCCCAGCCATCTCTGCAGCTGGAGGCTCCAAAGCGCCCGTTAGGAGCGTGGTGACCGAGACCGTCAGTACTTACGTGGTAGGTAGTGCGTGCTGCCATGCATTGTCCCAGTGACATTCATCTCCTGGAAGGCTGAGCTTCCTGGCAGCTCATCAGCTCAAACTGATGGCACTGGACTTGTGATGTTGCTCTCTCTTAAGCTACTTTTCTCTGGCCCTTGATTGATGCACTTCTTTGGAAGGGTTAATAATTAAAACACTGTTACTTGGGCTGATTTTTTTCTGTGCTCCCAGCCCAACATTTAAATTTCTTCTAACAAGTCCGGTTGTATCCCACTTGGTATTTTCACCTAACCTGAGCTAGAGCATATCTTTTTGGAGGTGGTGCTTTTTTTTATAGATACTTTAGTAAGCTCTGAATTGAAACCTCAAATGTCAAAGTCACCACAGATTTAGCTGTCAGTCAGATAAAGTACAAAACTCTCATACATCAAGAATTTGACGTAGCCCTCATTTGAAATGTGTAGAGTGCACTATTCTCTATCCTGCTTTCCCCAACGTACAGAAATTGCAAGCGTTTGTGCATCTCAGAGTCTGTAGACATTTGCTCTGAACTTGACCTCTCTCTGGTGACATTAAGACTTCTTAATTCCTTTAGAAAAGTCTCCCATCCAACACGATGCAGGGACTACATTCTCTAAAAGAGCATGAGCACACCTCTGGGCAGGGCTAGGATTGTTCTGCTCTGGAAAATGTCTACTGTAGATGCAGTGTAAGATGGGAATTGTACCATTTCTAATCACTGAAGAGCAGCAGATACCACCAACAATAGTAGCAGTGTTGTAATCCTCCCTGTCCTGGCTAAGTTCCAGCTTGGATGGTGACACCTTGCTTATCTGTGGTGGTTACCAGTTTAAAAATCTCACCATTTAAAACACCTGAAACTTGCTTTTATTACAGAGCTTTCTGTACTTTAATTGCAATGTGTGCATGATTTTTTTTCTTTAATTCCTGTTTTTATAATGATTCCTAGTGTAAATCTACCCTGCTGTTTCTAATGGAGAAGGTGCTCTTCCCTGCTTGACTTAAACTGCTGTATCGCGTTACTGGTCTCTATTTAAACAGCTGCTACATTTCACTCCAGAGTTGGTTACAGTACTCGACTACCTCACATAGGCTGTGCATATCTTTGCGGTGGAGGATATGCATCCTCACCTTCTTTATCTCAGCGTAAGTGCAGTGTCACTCTTACATATTACAGTATTGTCCAGGAGTTTTGAAATTCACTGTAGGTGAGAAACATTTTCTAAATATTGTACTATGTCCAATTTTCCTTGATAAGCATTAGAGGCAAATAATTTAGAAGTGATGGTAATTTCAAGAAGGAAAACCTGTAACTTTTCCTAAGGCTGGTATTTCAGTGGGAACACTCTCAGCATCTTAGGGAGAATTCAGATAATTCTACTCAGTAGGCTTCAGGTTATTTGTTTTTCCTTTTATAACCTTACAGTTGAAACCAGGGCTTTACTGCGTTAGGATCCAAGCAAGTCAAAAAGCTGACAGAGCAGTTGGAAAAAAAGGGGATAATTAATAATTATTAGCCCCTTCTATGAAGGGAAACCAGGACACAGAATGATGAAACAGCTTCCCCAAGGTCACGTGAGAAAGCTGTCCTAGAGATTGGATTGGAGCCAGTGTGACAGAGGTACACGACTCCCTTCTGCCGGGGAGGACAGAAGGACGATGTTGTAGCTAAAATATATGATGTGGGATTTCCCTGCAGGATACTATCTCAGTAGATGTGTTCTGATCATTAACTCTAAATGGTTTGTACTAAAATAGCATTCAGCAATCACATACTGTCCCTTCTTCCACGACTCTTGTTGGGTCATTAAGGAGGAAGAAGTTATGCAATATTTTGATATCCTCATTCAGCAGCCTAAGTTCTTGTTTAACAAATGCAGAAAGGTTTCAGTGGTTATAGACCACCCTGCCCCTCTCTCACGCATGATATTCTGAAAGCCCAAGATGACATTCTGCAGAAAGGCATCTGCCCTGGAAAATTAAGTTTGGGAAAGTCAGAATGTCCGTCTTCGGATGGAGCAACCTCATTCCCTAAAGCTGGCAGCACGCAGGTGGGAGAGCAGATGTGTAGATAGGAATGATCATAACAATCAATGAGCTTTTAAAATTCAGTTCATTTTATGGCGTTGCCTGTTCCATGTCACTGTTGGGAAGGGATTGTTCCCTGCTTAATATGCCTGGACTTTGTGTTTTCTAGTTTTAGATCACAAAAAAATTCAGGGCTTTAAGAGGAATCAGTCAAGAGTGATGCATTGGTTGCAGCTTTGGTATATTCCTATTGATTTTTCTGGCAGTGGTGTAAGATGTACAGACCACCATGTAGTGGCTTTTTTTTCCTAAGAGCATTTGAGGATTTTCATCTGCTGCTTTCTAATATCACGTCTGTAAGCTCTACAGATAGCAAACAGTTATTGTCTTAGATATGTGTAGCTGCACTAATGCACAAAAGCTGAGAACGAAATGGTTCATATTTTTGAGATTTGGTTATAATGTGCAAATCTCCATAAAGGAATGATGAAATCAGGGTAATACCCCAGGCATTTTGTATTTTGTATTTTTAATTTACACTTGTTTGCATGGACTTTATGACATTTTTCATGTATGTAAAACTAAATATCTGTTAAAGAAAGCACTTGAAATTTAAAAATACAAATACAGCTCTAGAAGGATATAAACATTAAAAAAACCCATAAAATTCTGAATATGATAACTCCAGTAAGCAGCTGTCTACTACTGTAAATGATCTGCCTCTCTTGTTTCATTTACCCTTTAGAAAATTGTACTGTGACATAAATGTCATAAGGGGAATGGAAAGTTACTCAGTAACAACTTTTTTTATATCCTGATCTTATCAGCTAGTTGAGTTGAAGACTTTGGCTAATAAGTAATAAAGCAATATATACACATTGCACCGTATATTTTACATGCATAGAAGACTGTTATCTTACGCAGGAGCCTGCTGGAGCTCGTTCTTGCCATTAACAGTGCAGAATTTAAAAAGTCAGTCTTCTGGTCGTGGTAGTACAGACAGAGAAGGAATTGTGTCGCTAAGCCCTGGCTGCTAGATGTGAATGACTGTGCATAGGTTGAGTGGTATAACTGGCTTTGCTGGTTTACAGGATAATACAGAAAAATGCATGCTTTTGCTGTCCAGTGCAGAATAGGAAAAATCAATGAAAACATAATGCTGAACACAGATAACGAGAAAATTCATAAATAAGAATGGTGACAGTTGAAAAACTTTGTTGGATAAACAACAAACGTTTTTTTTTAAAGGTTGATTTTGCTGCTGCCTGCTTAGCCCTGAAAACCAAACTAACTTTCCTTTTCTTTGCACCAGATCCGGGACGAATGGGGGAACCAGATCTGGATCTGTCCTGGCTGTAACAAGCCAGATGATGGCAGTCCAATGATAGGTTGTGATGACTGCGATGATTGGTATCACTGGTAAGTTGTTCTCATCCGTCCTGTTCTGCCATTCCCTTGCAGCTTGTGGCTATATTATTAAAACCTTTTTTTTTCTTGTTGTTCACGAGGCTGGGAATATTTGAATGGCTTTGCTGCGTCCGATGTAATAATCTGGAAGATACTTTTTTCTCTGTTTCTCTAGAATTTGAAAAAGCAGATTTTAAACTGAAGAAACGTTACTTTAATTAATGGGAATTGGTGATAACAGTTGTTTTTGAAATGACCAGGAAATATTGCTGATTCCAGTAATTTTGTAAGAAGAACAGGATTATGAGCACAGTGTATACAGATAGACATTTCAAGTTATGAAGCATTGTATGAACAGTAATATAAACGTCAGCTCTTACAAAGGGTTTGAGGGAATTAATCACTTTTTAGGCATTTTTTTTAACAGCTACATAAAATCATAAGGGTTTTTTGCAGATGTATTAAATAGCATTTGAAATTATTTTAAATCTAGCGTATTATACCTGAAAGTGATGTTTTCTATTAAAATGATTTCTTATCTAAGTGTCCTTTCGATACATTTTTTGTTTCAAAGCAAACTTATTTTACATTTCTTCCAGATGATTATATTCATCAATATAATGATAATTTCTGTAGTAGTTAGGGCACATCAAGAAGGCCAGATCCCATCTCCCACCAAAAAGTTTAATTTATTTGGGTAAGAAATGAAAGTCACATTACTCCACTGAGATGCCACGATATTTTCCTGTCCTCCGCAGGCCTTGCGTCGGAATTACGGCTGCACCCCCAGAAGAGATGCAGTGGTTCTGCTCGAAGTGTGCCAACAAGAAGAAAGATAAAAAACACAAGAAGAGGAAGCACAGAGCACACTGAAGGCTTCGCCGCGGATTTAAGTCGTGCGGTCGCTTCAGCACTTCTGCCCTGACTCCGTCACAGAGGGATGCGGTGTGCTCGCGTCTCACCCTCCGTCACCGGGTGTTATGGGTTTGACTCTGGAGTGAATAGGGGGCAAGGATCTGTTGTCCATCGGGGGCTGTTGCGTTTCTCAGGCTGTACGAGCCCAGGGGGAAGGATTTTGGTACATTCTTTCACCTACCGAGGGCCATTTTTGCACAGAGCGATGTGAGGACTTCGCTAGTTACTGGTACCGCTCCCGCTCCTGTGGCTCGGCAGCAACCAAGACGAATGTTGTAAATACAGATAGCTGTCCTATTCTTTCTCAATTTGTTTTTTATTCCTCTGGAACCTTTGCAGTAAGGTGCCGAGAGGAGAAGAAAATGTAAATTGCAGTAAGTTGTAAACTGAGAAGACCTTCTGGAATGAGTTCTTTAGTCTGGATGCAGTTCAGCCTCTACTCCTGCTGAGCCAGATAATCATAATGTGGAAATAAAAAGTGGCTGGTAAATATTTTTGTGACAAGAATATATGAAGCTTTTTCCCTTGATTTTTAGTACTAACATAAAATAAACATGTTCAAGCTTTTGTGATATATCTTCTATTTTTTAAAAAAAAAAGTTTCTATTGTGTCGATTTTTTTCCTCCGTGTGAATTTATTTCAGTGGACCTGTAATATATTTTATACTTTGGTTTTGTTTTTCAGTCTTTGTCAATGTACCGTTTTCATTGCTTGTACATTTCATGGGTGTGTAAAAACACTTCACATTAAAAGAGTTTCACACGTGTAAATACCTGATATTTATAAAGTACCTTTTTATTTTTTAGGGCATGAGGATTTTTATTTTTGTTTGCCTGAGAAGACGAACCTAGCAGCTATTAAAAGCCCGTGTGACACACACTTGTCCTTGTGGCTTTAAGGGATTGGCAAGATCTGCCCCGGTGGTGCACACACGAGAAGTCAACCAGCACCATAATTAGGCCTCGATTCAGATACTTAAACATGTGGTAACTTCTTAAGAAGTGAGTAATCCTATTGCCTTCAAGGAGACTGTTCCCACACTTAGTTATACATGTGCTTAAATGCCTTCTCAATTGAGGGCTTAGGCCAGGGGCTCTGCACTTTTAATGGTAGCTCCAGTGTGTTAATCTATAGCTGGAGCTCAGCTTTTTTTTTTTCTTCTTTTTTTTTTTTTTTAACAAGTGGTAGTGAGTTTGCCAAAATGGCCAGGCTTGTGTTTGGGTAGAGGACACGCCAGCTGCCATTAGGGCCAGAAGATGCATCACTCTGCTTTGCGTATCCCCTTGGAAAGACCAGCAAAGTGAATATGTGTTGTATTCTAAATGAGGGGAAAATTGCAGAGGGAAAAAAAAATAAAAGATCAGTATTAGATATTGGAGAGCAGTGAGTCTCAGAGCTAAATAAAATACAAGAATAAATATTTAAAAAAATAAAAAGGCATCTTTTGTTTCTGAATCCATAGCGAGTGTTTAGACTTCGTTGGTTGACTTGGGGATATTTATACTTCAGATTGTACAGTGAGAAACATCTGAGGTATGAGCTTAGAGCCCTTTAACCTGTTGCACAGATATTAAGGGTTATTTTTTAAATGCATCCAAATTGATATTAATGAGAATGAATTAGTCATGTTTTTAAAAGTACCAGTCTAGTTAGGGAAATGAGGCTTTGCTGATATAACTGTTAAATTGCAAATCAGTGGAGATATGGATGAAATTGGTTTATTAAAAGTGCACTGTTACCTTCTTTGTTCAATGCCATCTCATTTATATTCTGTCTCTGCTAATTGCCAGTCAGTGTGTTAGTCAAGAAATTTCTTGGGTTTGCTATTTTTTTATTTCGAATTGTTGAATGTTTCAAACCTGATTCTTGTTTTTCTCCACATGTAATATGCAGACATACAGTCTTTGGTCATTTCTGGTTGCAATAATAAAGAATTAGCTCTTGGTAAGTTGTTTATCCATTTCCTCCTCCACTCAGTTAATCACAACTGCTCACATGTAACCACCTGAATTATTCAAGGTGCACAGAAGAAGGGCAGAACTTTTGCCATTTCGACTGCGGGATGGAGATTTTTGTGAATGCAGCGTTGCTGCTGCCGGGTTGGTTTCCTACCCATGGTTTTATGATTTTATAAATGACCTCGGTGGTAATAAAACCAAAGAATCATTTTCAGGAGGCTTGTGTGGCTTGCGGGATTAGTAACAGGAGAAGGGGCCTTTCACCTCTGGGTCATCGCTTCGAAGCAACCTCGGTCAGCAGCCGTGAAGAGCTGACTCCCCTTTCACTTACACTGGTGTAGACCAGGAATTGGGGGCATATAAGAATAATTGGCTTCCAGAAATAGTTGTCCTCCAAGCACTGGGCGGTATGGACCTTCCTTCCCCAGAAAAAAAGAAAACCGAGATGTTTGTATCTGCTTCCAAAACTTCACGGCTTATATTTCCTTTGCATTTTTATACCTTCTACCAGATTTAAGTTTGTTTGTTGATTTTGTATTCAGGCATTTTGTTCCTCTGAGTCGAATTATTATTTAGGTTTTAGCTTACAGCATCCTCCTCCAGTGAAAGGAGGGCACTTGGGGTGTTTAGGGGTTGCTTTGCTCATTGGTTTGCATGGAAGAGCACTGGGGACCTGAGTGCTCTCCCTGTCTTGGGGGGCAGCTCTCTGGAAGTAGATGCGAGCACTGCCTCTGGAAAGCAACTTTTCACAGCCAGTTTGAAGTTCACAAACAGAGTTGCTTAAAAGTGTAGAAAGTGAAGAATTACAAATTTTCAGTGAGAAGACAACTCCCTGTCATGGCGTTCACATATGGAGAAGGCAGATGGAACTCTCACCAGTGCGCAGTACGGAGTGGTTTTAAGCAACACGGCGAGTATTGGTAGGAAATAGTCCAGAAAATAGCGCAAAAGCTATTCCGTGAGAAAAGCTTGTCGAATCCTGCCTTTAGTCTAGGGCCAGATTTTTATCTGGAGTCAGTTGGGAGTCAGCTGGAGCTGTGTCAGCTTACAGCGGCCAAGGAGCTCCCCACTCGCCCTCCACCAGCATTGGGGATAGGAAGCAGCTACATCTATCATGAAACAAGCCTTTTTTATTATCCCCTTTATTATTTTAAGTCTTCTCTCGAGCAAGCTATACCTGCAGATTGCTGGAGAAAGCAGCAGTGCCTGGTCCTCACTGTGAAATGCTCTATTCATTGAGTAAAATCACTGTTAATGAGTTTTTCCCCATAAAAATCGATGATGTTAATATGGAGATGGTAAGCAAAAAGCCCGGAAATGGAAAATATATTTGTATCTTGACTCCTGATTTTATTGGAGGGCAGAGATATAAATGCAGAGCATCCATCCCCAGAGTAATGGAGATGCACTTTTCTGGAGATAATCTTCCTTTGGGGCTGTATGTCGTGCTCAAAGCATAATTTCTCTGCTTGACAAGTTGTTTCTCTTCTGAAGGTGTCCGCAGCTCAGTACAGTGAGGATCTTTATGCTCCACGACTGATTTGTGATTCCAAATGTCCTGGAAGAGAAGAGAAAAAAAAGCGAATCAGAGGGTATCAGAGCCTGCTGACTTTGTCTGGGCTTTCCAGAGATAAAATATAGTGTATTACTTCACTGTATCACCTAAACCTTCTTTGTTCTCCTTTCAATAGGACGATTAAACAAAGACCTACTAACCAAATTAAAGTATAAAATGAACGCTGAGATATGGAAACCTTGCCAGGAAGAATGTTAATGAATGAAGTTCACTAAAGGCGTGCTGGCTAAGTTTTCAATACAAATAGTTTTATGGCCAATCTCTTTAGATCATAGCAGTTTTCTTTAGAAGTTTAAGTCTCAAAAGTAGATGAGTTTCCTTCGCCAGAGAATGAGTTAGATAATGCTCTGAATAAACTCCCTCTTCACAGTCTTGTCAGTCATGCTATTTAGGAATCTCTCCCTTTCTTCTGGGCACTCTTGGATCAGCTCTAACCTAAAAAGCAGAAAGCTGCTATTAATCCCTGCGAGCAGGATGGCAGAGGATGCTGTAACGGGAGATGCAGGGCCAGCACCAGCTCCTACCTGGCTGATGGAAGCTGAAGTGTTGAAATGCAGAACTATTGCAGCCATTGCCTGGGGTGGGCGGCCAATTCGCACAGCTTAAACCAACAAAATGTCAGCTGAACCCAAGACAGGTGGAAGATCTTCCATATATATTTTTTAAACACTGAGCGAAAGCTTTTTTTTAATGAATAGGCAATTACTTGTTTCCATCAGAATTCCCCCCCAAAAGAAAGAAGCAGAAATAATTAGCAATTACAATTAGGTTATTTTATTGCTTAAACAAGGGAAAAGGAAACTTGAAAAAAATCACCTGAAGAAGTATAGATTTAACCATCTGTCAGGAGCAGGAATTTGTTTCATAAATTAGGAACTCTTGCCTGTTGATTCCTCCCTCAGCCAGAGTGGTTTTGACACCCAGTTGTGGTGTGGGAGCTTTGATGCCTGTCATTTCGTTACCATGGAACAATGACAAGTGTGATGGGGTGCAGGAAACCTTTGGGGCCGGGCACTATCTGCTGTAGTTTCTGAAAATTTGGCATTCAAGCTATGTGGGAGTCAGCTTGGGTAACATCACTACATAATTTTTTTCCTTATGCAGAAACAAATTAGGAAATAGGGGCAGGGAATTGTGTGCAATTGCTCATTTTTAATTGAGATGTCATTTGCAGCACTTACTAGAAGGAGTGCTGTAAGAACAGTCACGTTAGGTGTATACATCTCAAAGATGTTGCTGTCCACGTGACAGCCATTGCATGTATTCCAAGGGAGAAACACACTCTTGTTATCAAGAAACTCAGCTCTGGCATGGCTTTGTAGAAGGGTTTGGGCACAGGATCTGTACACGTCCCACTTTCCATCCTCAGGAGCAGGATAATATTTCCTGCTCTGGCAGCTCTGCTTCAGCCCTGGACCAAGGCTGATGTGAGACTTGTAAAGAGCTCAGAGCTTCCCACGGGTTCGATCACTTCTCGCTCCACACACACAGCATTAGGGCTGTTGGGAGCTCCTTCAGTGCAAGGTCTGTCCCTGGAGCTGCTCTTCATTTGAAACTTTCTCTGCATTTGTGTTTTCATTGAAGCTGAGTCCTGGAAACCTCTATTGCTCTACTGAACCAGACAGATCCCTCAGGTTTGCATGTTGAAGTTGACCCTTTTCCAACAAGTTTTCCAACATGGATCCATTCCTCTTCTCACCAGCTGGTTTGGAGCCTTGCTGGGCTCCCATTGAAACCTTACTTTGCTATCAATAGCCCTTTTTCGCTTCCAGGGTTATCTGGTGGGATTTATCTGAGAAACAGCTTCTTGGTTAAAGTTACTTTGGGGACACCAAAATCTACCTCTCATAATTAATACAATGGCTGCCTTCTCTGGGCTTTGTGGGCTGTGAAATGCCTGAGTTAGTGCTTGGAGCTGGCATGTATTAAGATGCTGAGAATGAAGTGATGCTGTTGTTCTCTATATTTTCTGCAAAGACAGATGCTCAGTCAAGCCCAAAATCCATTTTTTTGCCTCAGTATCTAATAACCCAGCTCGGCCATCGACCCCTAGTGCTACCTGCTTTCTACAAGGCTGGATTTGCAGTGTCACACCCCTTCAAACCTCCCAGTTACTACTGGGTGAATGCCGCATTTCTTTGGTTTCAGAGTTGCTTTGGGCTGACAGAAAAAGAATTCCTGAAAGTGTATCCAGCAATTTCGTGCTGAGGATACCGCAGGAGGTGCCGTATCTAATACATGAGATGCTAGTTAGGGAATTTAACTGTGAGCTATACAAAGTCTTGAGTTGAAGCAGCAATGGTGTCCTTCAGAGATGCTCTGGCTTGGTGGCCAGTTTACAATGGAGAAAGGTCTTTTAAAGCCTAAGACAGGTCTTAACCAAGCCTTAACTTCAGGTGACATATATGTTTCCTGTCTGGGATGTTAAGTCTGCCTGGAGTTTTCACAGCAAACATGGCAAAGCCATGAGTTCAAGCAACTATCACATCAGCTTAACCTGTTCTCAGACTCGATTTACTCAGACCAAAAGGGATCTATTTTTCAGACTTGGGACCAGAATCTCCTGCCTACCGCCTCCTTTGGAAGAGGATCCTGTTCCCTTACATTCTCTGCACCTTGTGTTTCTGTGCTCTGAAAG
Organism: Penelope pileata; assembly: GCA_013396635.1. Classification (NCBI taxonomy): domain Eukaryota; kingdom Metazoa; phylum Chordata; class Aves; order Galliformes; family Cracidae; genus Penelope; species Penelope pileata. Next base: position 17,992 of record WBMW01004103.1, on the reverse strand, counting down.
ATTTGACTGCGTGACCAATGGAGGCCAGAAGAATGAGCCACCTCTGCCCAGTGACTCCAGTTCAGATGCTCTTAAGATAGATGACTGTTTAGCTATCGTGATGTATATGCCTCTCCTTTCAAGCAAGTGAGAATCTAGGCCAAAGACAACAGAAATTTACTCAGCAGCAGCAGCCTTAAAGCAGCTAGTGATAAGTTTGTCCCTTCTGTGTAGGCTCTAGATCAGCAATTGCTAAAACAAATATGTTTGGAAAGGAGTAAATCCAAAGCCTATTTGTTCTCTTAACTATAGCACACAAGCTACCATGGCTGTAGGATGAAACCGGAGCTCAGGACCTCATGGTGCCTTTTCCATCTTTAGTATTGCAGTAGCAACAGCGCAGGAAGAACAAGTTGTTCCTACGTGATCCATTTTGCTGGTGGCAGAGTTTCAGTCGTTGTCACTATACGTGGCAGTGATCTTTTTAGTAGTTGGAGTGTTTTCTCCACATCTGAGCAAATGCAGGTTCTGAGGTACCCCTAAGACCATGGATTTATTTTTCTTAGTGTGGCTCCTGCAAATGCAGAAAATAAGATTTTTTTCTCTGGAATCTAATCAGCATGGGATATTTTCATTGTTTTGGGGGCTTGGGTGGGAAAAGGGTGGAGAGGAGCACAGAGAGTGAAATGTTATGAGCTACTGAGAAGGCACGCAACTTGAGTGAATGTATTTGTCCAGCTTAGGAACTACCCAATTCCACCTTCACCCCTCATCACCTGTACTGCAGGTTTGGAGTCCATCATTTCCCAGCATATGTCCAGCTCATCTCTGTGCCCAGGATCTTTGAAAAAAAATTAATTCCTCAGAGTTAGAGCAGGTGCAGCTTGTAACTTTCTGCAAACACCTCCAAGGGCAGATCTGCTATTACTAACGATGATTAGGCCCAAGGTGAGCTTTTGGCAGGTATCAAATCCTCCTTTCAAGCCGAGGAGTTCCCACTACTAGAGAGTAACACTATGGTCTACTTAAGTTTTGTAAGCCGTTAATGAGTCACTCGATATCAGCCGGATCAGTTCGCTTACATGGAAAGGGCTCTTATTTCTCCTGGTGGCGTTGACTTCAGCGTGTAGAGCAGGGCAGCGCCGAGCTCCAGTGACTGATCCTTCCTACACTCGGTTGCACAAGGGTACAGCGGTGCGATGGGCTCATCTCAGATTCCTTCAGGAGGTGGTGACAGAGCTCCACCTTAATGAGTTCATTGCCCTGCCAGCATTCTTCCCACACCCAGGTGCCCATGTTGGCAAAGCCGCGCTCTACCAGCTTGCTGGAAAATGTTCCCCAGGCTTTTAACAGGTTACAGATCTTGGGATGCCCATCTGATTCCTAATTTTCAGTTGGCCTTCCTTGATGGTCCAGCTATGTTTACAAGCACAGCCGAGGATGTTGGTTTGGTCTTGTGGAAGGAGGGTGGTGGGTGACAGATGCAGGGGGACCAGGTTAATTGCTGGGGCTCACTGGGCTAAGTTCTGTACAAGTTATCCAGTGTGCAGGTGGGTGGAGGGAGGAGCCAGTGCCTTAGCCCCTGCCTGAGGCTCCTGTGAGTATTAAACCAGCTTTGTTTACCAAAGCTTTGCTTAAATGGCTGCAGAGCTTCATCATGTCTGTTTTTTTTTTTTTTCTCACTGCTGGATCATATGCACTGGTCATGGAGTTAATACTTACCAAATAGTATTACTTGGACTTCTGGTATGAAACCAGCCTTGGATGCACCCATTGCAAAATAGTTTCAGAGCTAAGCACGTTCTTGGCATTGCCTCCCCCAAGGTACTCTCGTTTTCTCCAAGGACTCAGTAATTCAGCTGTTTATCTCTGTTTTGAGTGATCTCAATCAGAAGTGTCATGCCGCTTGCAATGGGTCCCTTGTTTTCAGTCATCTGACACTGCATGATCCCCCTCTGTGCAAGACAGCTGCTATTGTCATCTGCTGGAGGTTCCCCTTCCATACCTCCAGTGTTCAGAAGCATGGGAGCCAGTGGAGACCAGGCCTTGGCAGGTAGCAACCTGCCTCCTCCCTGCTGGCAACACACTCATCACCCAGGCAGTGCTATTGACCACTCTTTATAGGAATATGGGACATAGGTGGACCTTCTGAAACATTTAGTCAAACTTTGCCATCACAGTGCAACGTGTCCCACCATGCCATGCGTACACTTGCGTGAGTCCAGGCAAGGTGGGTGGATGGATGGTCCCAACAGCTGCCAGTTAAGAGCAATAAAAACAAATAACCATTCAGCACAGGTATTAATTTAATGGCTGAAGGACTTGAAAGCTGTGGTAGCTCCCATCAGATGTGCTGAAAGGAAGACTAGAGTTGATCATTTGCTGAGAACAAAGATGGATTTGATTTATGATGGCATTAAGAACAGTGAAACCAAAGCATGGTGGCAAAGTGATTTGTGCCAGGTCACAGACCATGGTAAGGACAAGGATCAGTGGGGAGCACGCACTTCCAAGCTCCCAGCTCTACTCATCATGAGGCAGATGACACCGGTGCCTGCACCAGCACCGGGAGAAGAGTCACTGAATGATACAAGAAGAAATTTTGTTCTTCTTTCTAAGCTTCGGGTCCCTTCTGACAGCTAATCCATGCTTTAATAGTGACATCTGTTTCAAAATACAACTCTGGGCCTCATTCACTCTTGGGTACCTCTCCAGGTACTTTTCCAGGCACCTCTGTATGAACCTGTCAGCGGGGGCATCATCTTACACTGAATTTTTCTTGCAAAAGTGGGTCTCAGCTGCCAAGATCTCCATATAATAGACATGCAGAATTCAGGATCTCTCTGCAAGGCCCTTCCAAAGCAAAAGCACAAGGAGATACTTGAACATGGGCTCCCCCAAGGGTGCTTGATGCTCCTCCCAACCACAACTGGGATAAGATTCAAGGTGGTTGCAGCAAAGCCCTCACAAGAATTTGACAGGACCTGTTGATTTTGAATAAAATTGGGTTAATTTCCCCATGAACCAAAATAAGTGACTCTGCAGAAATTCCAGTTGCTTTGCCTTGGGTGCATGTGTAGTCAGAACTGTGGTCTGGTGAACAAAAACTGGAGAGTCTCCCAACCGGTTGTGATAAACTCTATCAGCCAACAGGCATCTGTAAAAGGCATTTCCATTTCTGTGGTCCCAGGTCAGGATAATGTATTTCTAAATCCACATTTGTTTTTTCTTTCCCAGTGTTACTGTGCAGTATCGCCAAGTTGAGATGGTTCAGCTGCCATCACTGTAATTTTCCACACCTATCTTCTTTGGATTTCTTTTTTTAAGTCTCACCTTAACTCTAAATTTATTCAGGTTTGTTTTTGTTCGTATGATAATCACAACATTCTTTTGAAATATACTTTTTAAGCCTCAACTTACTGAGATTCGCTTGCAACCTTCGTTCCAGTTTACCACTTTTTATGCGTGGGGATATTTTAAATGAATATAATTATATTTAATAGCTTTTGCAGGTACTAAAGCATCTTTTGATTTGGGTCCTAACTTTCTTTACTACCCCCCACACACATACACACCTTTTTAGATATTCTCTGTTTAGCATATGCCTAGAGATTAATTAAAGTGTCATTAAAATGCCTTTAGTACGTTTTGTGTCCTGCATGCCTGGAAATATTTTTTTCCCACAGTCAGAATTGTTGTGCTTGTACCAACAATAACTGGCATGTGGCTTGTTTTGTAGATCACCACGAGATATAACGAACACTCCTAATTAGAAGAAAACACATTCATTTTTTGGATGCGTGTTCAAAGATTTCTCAGGAAGACCCACTAGCTTTTCATTACCATCTCTCCATCGTTCTTGGCCAGCTCCAGTGCTGGGACCGAGAACAGTGCAATGGAAACTCCACATCCAAGCAAATCTTCCCAATCAAGTATAGGGCAGAGCTTCTGCCTCGTCCATGAGTTTTCAAGGTTTGTATGTTTAAGTGCGTGTAGTTCAGACTTTGATATAAGTTCTCCCTCCTCTTAATTTTTCCACTTGGGGAGAACCCGCAGATGGAAAGGAGCTCGTTTTGATATTTTTGACTTAGAGCATGAATGCCAGGAGTAGCTTTACCTACTGCCAAATCCTACAGGTGCCCTTGCAAAAACTCAGCTGGTCAGAAGATGGTAACAGGCACGCTCTGGCTGTTGTTATTGATAATCAGAAAAAAATAAGAGGGAAAAAAAAATCCACAGACATTTGCTTAATCCCCCCTTTCCTTTTTCCCGTGTTGTTTCCAGCCCAGTCATCTTCTGAGAGCTGGGTTACTCAACCAGAGCCCCACATCAGCACTGCTGCCCTTTCCAGCAGGAACTCCACGTCCAAGCACGCACGCAACCAGCACGCGACCATCAGGAGGAATGATGCAGCACGAAGGTGAGATGATCTCACCTCCATCAGCAATACAGCTGCAACACCCAAAATCCAAGAAGATTTAAGCTCGACAGCCAGGGCTGGAGCCCTCCTTGTCCCCTTGCAGGGTGGGATGCACCGAGAAGTTGCCAACACAGCATTTAGCATCACCCCGTTCAGTTCCCGCAATCTCCTCCATCCCTCTCCTGAAAGAGACGAGAAGAATAAAACAACAACAACAAAAAAATCAGAGCAAATTACCGACTTCTGGGGGAAGATTGCACTGGAGATAGAGCCGTAATTATAATCCCTTTCAACAGCTGAAAGTTTTGTTGTTTCGTGGCCTCGCTTCCAAAACCTGCTGGGTTTTGCAACTGTAAGCTTTGGCTGTGCCGAGAAACTCTCCCCCTGCTGGTAATTTGTCATCGGCTTCAGACCAACCTTGGCCTTGCCGTAGACTGGTGTTTCGGTGAGGACACCCCTGGGGACATCGGTGGGAGCTGTGTCCCTCTCCTCCTCCCCATTGCTGTGAGTCAGGGACCACGTCGCCTCTCAATAACAAGTCCTGCTGTTGTAAGAGGGCTGACTGCGACCCACCTTGCAATTAGCAGCTTGTTTTGGGAGAAATGCTAATAAGCACCCTGGTGAAGGAGAACCAGGGGAGGGAGGCGGGTGCTGCCCTGACTCAGCTCCTGCTGGGGTGAGGGGAGAAGGAGGGTGATTCTCAACACCCACTGGGTATGTTTGCATGGCATGGCTTTGCTCACGCCTCCATGGGTAAAGACCCTTTCCCTTGGCTTGGGGCACCCCATCCTGGTTGAGCTGGTGAAGAGCCCTGGAGAAGAGGTCACCACCAATTATAGACCAGGGATGTGCGTTGCCATCCTCTTCCCAATGTTTTTACAGCTCTATGCCTCTCTTCTCCCACAATCATCTTATTGCCATTGTCCTTTTCCTCCCTCTCTTTCCTTATGAGTACCACTTTTCAGCCTGCCATAGCAGAGCATTGTTCAGAAACAAGGAACTGCCACCCAAAATAACCCCAGGTCCTCAGTCTGTAGCCCTTGATCTCCCTGTCCCCCCTCACAGCTCAGCACCATGGGTTATAATTTGTACTACAGTAGCTCCAATCAGGATCTGGGGGTATTATTTATCGCATTTAGTACCTGCCATCAGTCATGAAAACTTAACAAAGACCCTATTGGGTTTATCTATAGGCAGCTAAACAAACGTATCTTGCTCTGCTGTTATCTTCTTGTTAACAAAACACTATCAGGATGTTCTAAACATCAGCATTTACTGCACAAGAGCCCTTTATCTGGCATGATATATAGAGAGCCCATCAATTAGTGCAGGGGGCTTGGAAATACCTGCCACACTTTGCTCAAAAGTCCAGCACCATCCCACAGTTGCATCGTGAGCAAATATTCCTGTGTGTTTCCTGGCTTTGGGCACCCCTCTGTGAGCTGGAAGAGATCAATATGAGCAGAAATCATAAGAATTTTTTTTTCTATCCTTTTTTTTTTTCCTAGTATCAAGCCAGGCAGGATGGAGAATTTCCATGGCAGGAACAGTGCCAGCAGGAAGCTGGGTGGTTCAGGGAGTGAGGATAAAAGGAAACGAGCTTTGATTTAGAAAGCTCAGATGTTTTTTGGGAATAGAGTGAGAAGTGCCATGGGATGGTGCATCTCCATGACAGAACAACTTTGGATCGTTCAATCCCTATTGGGTTCCCCCATCATCATGATGTCCTATGGATGGACCAAACCCGACTCCTCCTCACCATCAGCTGCAGTTGAAGGGGTGGACACAGCAGGTGTTGGACACCAAACACTGAGGGTCCAGGGCAGATGGTTTCTCCAAAAAAAACTCAGCTAAATCACCACGTTAGCAAAGGAATCACTTTGCCCCACGCCATTAATCACGCTGACGTGTGCTAACTGGACCAGGGATGTTTCACCCTCCTCCACAGTGGTTGAACCGGAGTGGGAAAGCAATTCTTCAGATAAAAGACAGATTGGGAGGTTTAACCCCAACTCCTCTCTGTCTCCGATTATTTGAATATCTTGCAAAATGGGAGCTTTGTAAACAAGCACGTGGCCTGGTTTGGAAACTACAATTGTCTCAAAGTGATGGTTTGCTGCTGGTAGATGTTTTGCTCTAGGTGGATCTCGAAGCTCAGGGCTTTATGTGATTGCAGAAGTTGGACTCGTATGGACACGTGGCCTTCCCCAGCAATTCAGTGTCCCCATGCATCTTGGAGGAGAAATTGAATGTCTAAAGGCTCTTTTTGTAGTTTTTTTTCTTTTTTGGTTTGTTTTTGTTTTTTGATTTTTAATCTCTAAAGCAAACAAAAAAAAAAAAAAAAAAAAAAGAAGGAGGAACAGTGGAGGATCTGGGTCTGAGCTGACTTCAGCCCAGCTTTTAAGAGGTGGCTCCAAAATTTAAATGAAATAGTGATAAAACCAGTGAAACCAGTGACGGAGCTGGAGAGGGGAGATGGGATCAGAGCTTTGGGCCAGGTCAGTGCAATTAGGAGCGTGTTTTGCACAGGACACTGTAGGAGGGAGGCTAAAGAGGTGCAGCAATGCAGAGAGATAAGATCCTGGACCAGTGCTGGAGCTGTCTGGACAGAGAAGAAGAGGCACCTTAGAAATTTCCCGGGAGCTTATCACCGTGGGCCATCTTCTCCTCCTCTTTCACATCCGCAGCAGCCCTGATGCTGCAGCAGCGTCCAAGCAGGCGCCTGGCCCTCAGCCTTCCCTGCACTGCGGCTGCAAAACCCCTCGTGGGGGGTTGGAAGTGTGGGCATCCAGAGATGGTGAGCTGCCTGGAAACAGAGGCAGAAAGAGGTAACAAATGTCTTCAGCCCAAGGCGCTGCGAGATGTGGAGCTGGTGGCCAGCAGGAACTGAATTTGGACAATTGTAGAGCTTGGGTTTGATGGTAAATCTGGGAAGACTAAAGATGCTCTGTTTCCTTTTGTTCACTAATTCAAGACCAGCAAATCAAAGAATCATAGAGTCATAGAATATTCGAAGTTAGAAGGGACCCACAAGGATCACTGAGTCTGACGCCTGAATTCACACACCACCACCCAAAATCCAAACCCTATGGCTGAGAGCATTGTCCTTGAACTCCAGCAGCATGGGGCTGTGCCCACTGCCCTGGGCAGCCTGTTCCATACCCACCACCTTCTGAGGAAGAACCTTTTCCTAAACATCCACCTGGCCCTCCCCTCACACAGCTCCGTCCTGTTTCCTCAGGCCCTGTCGCTGTCCCCAGAGAGCAGAGCTCAGCACTGCCCCTCTGTTCCCCCTAAAAAAAAGAGGAAAAGCATAAATAAAGATGGAAAAATGCTGTGGGTAACTGAAACCATCTCACCCCAATGAAGGCTTAGGGTAGCTTTGCTGGCAGGACACTGGGGTGGGGTGCCACTGGACCCCTCTGCTCATGACATTTGTGCCTTTCCCAGTGTTGGTCCCAGTGGGAAAGGGGCTGCTCGCTAAAAGCCGGCCCCAAGTGAAGCATCGCGTTCGGTCTCTGGAGGCAATGGATTGGGTTGAAACCAAATCCAGCAGCATGGCCCCAGCTGGGGAAGGGCTCTCTGGTGGGGAGGGAGCACCTGAGGTTAGCAGGGACCTTTCCATCAGCACATTCACACGTTGTCCCCTTACAGCCAGAGGTGACTTTAACACCCTTAAGCCCGCTTGCAACACCACAAGAAGGACCACATACCACTTATACCCAGAGCTCAGGTAAGGAACCAGGCAGAAATTGGACTTAGAAAGAAAATCACCCCACTGCCTGACGTTATTTATTTATTTGTGTTTGGGAGGTTTTGCAGAGCAAACCTCTGTGTGGGTTTTACACCCAGGTATTCACCTCGCACTGTGCTCACATTGCTGCTGTCGGCTGTTTTTTTCCTCCGGCTGCTATTAAAGTTACTGTTTGATAGGAGAACAAAAGGCAAATAGGAACCATTGGTGCAAAACCTCGCCATCTAAGCATGATCTCTCTGCACCAGGAACTCTAAGCTCTGATTTGTATGATATATAGTTTGGGTACAATAATATCTACTATGGTTATTATTACCTATATTACAAAGATCTCCAAAAAAAA